>CM042434.1:12811014-13356014 GCA_023631565.1 Gymnocephalus cernua
GCGTTCTTATACAGCAGCAGTCAATGAGGTGCGCATAGCCAGCAGAAGACTATGGTTTGAACAACAGAAAAAAGAAAGAAAAGGACAGCTAGGTACAGAGTCTCACTATTACAGACAAGGCAAGCCAAACACACAAGGTCCCTTATTATTATGCACAGACTCACCAGCACACAGGTTGAATGCATAAAATGTGTGTTTGGGGTGGGGGCCTAAAGTCAGGGAGGATTAGATGTGCTGGTGGCTGTTTTCCATAAGTGCTGTTATCAATCGGGTGTTGGTAATGAGTAGGACTTTGGCCATCTAAGCTTCCGCACCAGCCATTCTTGAAAAAGACTTTCTCATCTAAGTCTCAGTGGGTGGAAATTGATTTTGGACCTCCAGAGAAGTTGGTCTATATCATTCACCTTTTTTTTGGCAAGCTGCAGAGCGAGGCAGATATGAAGTTTGAAAGGCAGGGTGGGCTATTGTCAAGCCCCGGTTCTGCTTCTCCTCTCCACTGCCTCTCTATTCAGTCTGGCACTGCTATGTTACGATAAGTACTATCACCTCTGGTTTATGTGTATGTGCACGCGCCCAGTGTAGTGAGAAAGTCTCACGCGTCCACTGCATCATCTACTTCAAGTCTGGGATTTTTTTTTTTTTACTTGGTCCAATGCAGTTGCACCCATCAAACTACAAACATCTGAATGTTGTTTCAGACTCCAAAATGTGCTGCCATTTGCCTAAATCTGTCAAATACGCTTTTCAGAAGGACAATTCTGCTTTTACCTAGAGACAGCACTACCATAGCCTCTCCAGACAATTCACATAGAACAATTTATTATTCAAAGACTACAAACAATGTACAAGAGAGACAAGCATCCCGTAACTCCAATAACGAAAGACCGGTATGATAGAGAAAATACAAATGCCGACAGAAATAGTTGTTGGGTAGTAAAGCCCTCCGTAGGAGCAGAAAGATATACATATAAAAAAGTATATATATTACAGTCCCTCCAGAAAAACGTGATTATGCGATCGCAGAATTCAATGCATAATCAGCCAAAGTCCGCCTATTTATGCGGGGCCCGCATTTTTTCAAATACGGCGCACTTTCGCCGCATAAATTGCAGATTTCCGCGCAAAATATGCGGGCTTGCATGATTTCATAATCCCCGCATTTTCGTTGCAAAAAAGTCACATATATCTCAGCAGAAAGTTGAAAAACGTTGCGTTTACTTCACACAAGAGCAGCCATTTATGAAGTGACGTCATTTCACCTACTGAGAACACGGTGTTGGGAGAATCACTTTTTTTTCTCTTTTTCATCAAACCGCAGTTTTTGCAAATTCCCGCAAGTTCCCGCAATTTTTGCAAGTTCCCGCAATTTTTGCAAGTTCCCGCAATTTCATCGCATAAAATGGCATAAATATCCCGCATATTCCATCGCATTTTTTAAGAAAACGTGCCGCATAATCAAGGATTTTTGCCCGCAACAATCACAAAAAAACTCACTCACTTATTAGCTTATCTTACCCACGATCCAACAAAAAATAGGTTTGCCCTGTGGTGCACTGAAATGGTGAGGTACAGTTTACTTTAATTCTTTACTTAAGAAATCTAAGATGTGAAGACTTGATAAAATAGATAAGACTTGATGAAAACAGATGTCAGGCAGGTTTTGGTGTGAGATTATTCAAGTTGTTCAATTGTGCATTTTTTTGAGAGCAGCCATCTTGCACTGATGCTTAATAGCAGAGACACTAATAGCAGGCAGAAATTTTTGACAACATATATTTAGATGACTGTGCTGCCACATGATACTGCAAACACTGGGTAAGGAATGCTCAGGCACATTTGTGAAATTAAATAAAATGTTGACATGTTGAAGGGAAAAGGCTTTACAAATGTAATTTCAAGAATGTTGCACCTCAAATGTGTTTGTTAGACGCTTTATTATGACTTTCATATCTCTTAATTATAACTTAACATCACAAACATTACCTCCACATAATTACTGAAAAAAGGTCTTGCAGATCGAGAAAATATCTCGCACTACAGTAGCGGCAAATGTGTAATAATAAGCTTAAAAGTTTAAACACATTTAGGTTAGTGCAGCAGCAGTTTTCTGCTCTCTGTGATCCAGTACATATTGCTTTTTTTTTTCTACAGTAAGTATCTTTATTAAACAGGTCAGCACATCTGTCGGGTATATGTGTCTATTTTGCTGATTTTCCTCTTATTGCCCTCCACAGGGCTACAGGTCAATAGAAATGGTTAAGTGTGTATTTGCTCACTTGAGGGCTGGCAGGCATTTTGGTTATCCTCATGCCATTGCCCTATCAGTCCAGATCATTTCCAAAAGACGGGGGAAGAAAATGATATGGGCTGAAAAACAGATGGAAGGGGAGCAAGAAAATGTATCTGTCAGTCAAACAAGGAGGCAGGTTTTAACGCTGCCTATGATCACACACACACACACACACACACACACACACACACACACACACACACACACACACACACACACACACACACACACACACACACACACACACACACACAATTCTTCAGTAAATTTGAGCAAGGGTAGGTTTAAAATGAATGTCACTGTGGTAAAGAGTTTTTATGTCACATATCCTCTCAGTTGCAATAACACAATACACACATACAGTACACACCTGCACACACAAACACGTCATCAACCTCTGCCTATCGCCCATTTGTTTCTTTTTCCTGCAAAAGGATGGGGAATCATTAATTTCCAGGTGCTGCTGTCCCCGTATCTCACACACTCTTTTTCTTTCTCACACACGCGCTGACAAGCAATCCATTTGGTGACTGTTGCAGTTGGGAGAAGAAACGTGGGCACTGAAATACTGATATTTAGGCAAACACTGAAAACATAGACTGAGCTTCATATGTGGCAGAAGAAACCACACAGTGACGATCACAACCTGACTTAAAGGCCTTATGGTGGATTTGACCAGACTTCCCTCTGGCTGCCACTGCACATGACAGAAAAGGAAATGTAAAAAGTAAGCTGCAGAAAATCGCTTCAAATATCGGTGGGGAAAATATTTTTAGTGACATTTCCTGTCCGCTAAAGTGTGCTCTTCCTCTCTGCTGTCTAGCTTTCAAACTAGTTCCTGGTCAAACCATTCTCCCTCTATAACCTTTCTCCTCAGGATTTCTTTCTCTCAACGGTCTCACTTCCCACCCCACGCTGTCCTTCTTCGTGTCAAATTAAAGTGATGGAAATGAACTTGAGGGGACGCTAATTGCAATTGTCAATCCAATCTAGGTCGGGGCTGAAAGACAGGGGCTCCCTGGCACTTCATCAGTCTTCATTAATATTGAAGGAGTTTGCCGAGGAGCAGGGGGCCAACGTAATCTGCACTCATCTAACAGTGCACCAACAATTAGGAAGCTGGGGAGGGCCCCAATGGTGCCTGAGGGACAAATATGCCAGTCAAGAAGAAGTATGAAGAAAGATGTCAGAAGACAGGGATGGAGTGCAGGAATGGTGCTGCTTTCAAATGCTGTGGGAAATAGCTTGTGAAGACAATTTTATATGTATTGTTAGGCTTACAGTAAACTGCATATGAATGACCCATCATGTGGAAATAGAATAGATGGCAGTAGCAATAGTAATGAATTTCCTTTATATCGTTCTTTCATACATGCACAGCAACAGGACTTTATTAAAAATATTTAAATAATCAATGTATAATGAGGTGTACAATATTACACAATCAATTTACACTTGATGGCACAATATCAAAAATATACTTGATATAATACTGTTGACTTGAACGAAGGCACCCAACAGTGTCAACACAAATGAAACTATGAGAAATTATTCAAAAGATACTATATGTTGCTGATTTCTCACATATAATATTGCATTTGTATTTTAATGGTGCATTAATGGTGTCCAACACTTTACAATCAGCCTCTGTCATAATCATAACTTGTATATTTCTTTTATAACATCATTTTAATCGCAACAACTATTTCAGCTCGTAATGATCACAAAAACAGAATAATCGAGAAAAACGTTTTTTGCACATTACGTTTTGAAAGTAAACTCTTAGTGTGTCTTGTGTTCTGAATGAAAAAAAAAATTTCCAACAGGAAATGTATAAAGGGAAATTCACACTTCTAAGTGTTTTCACTGTTTTTTTAAGTTCAATAATTGCAACATCTTTCCAAAAGTTAATGAGTAATCGTTTGAAACAATCGTGATTTCAATATTGACCAAAATAATCGTGATTATAATTTTTTTCATAATCGAGCAGCCCATCTGCACGCATACAATGTAACTGATATATTTCTGACAGGCACCCGAGGGCTACCTGCGTACTGTAGATATGTGCCTGATCCCGCACCTGGCCATTCAAGCCGGACGAGTACTTCTATGCGCCGGTCACAAAGCAATCCTCCGTCCGTCCGTCCGTCCGTCCGTCCCTCTCCCTCCCTCTCTCTCTCTCTCTCTCTCTCTCTCTCTCTCTCTCTCTCTCTCTCTCTCTCTCTCTCTCTCTCTCCGATAGAAAGAGACAGGATGAGTGGGAAAAACTGTGAGTGTGTGTGTGTGTGTGTGTGTGTGTATGTGTCACTCTGTTTGTCTGTCGGTCTCTCCCTCCATGTGCCTGATCGTGTTTCACGCTGGGAGAAGTCAAGACAGCCAAAATCCCCATGAACCTAGGTGTTTTATTTTGAAACGTGTTATTTTAGTAAAGCATCCGGTATAACACGGTATTAACGGACTGATTGGATAACATGGGCACCTGGTTTGTTTTTACAGCAAGTCCCAATTGATGAAGCTTACAGTTGGAAAGTATATCAGAAATAAATCTGATGAAGGAAAAAAGATGGACTGATGATTTGCCATGAATGTATGATGCTGCCACACACACACACACACACACACACACACACACACACATATATACACACACACACACACACACACACACACACATTTATACACGTACTGCCCATACACAGTGTCTAATCTAACACATCTAACTTCACATTGTCCTCTATTTATTTCCCCTCCGATTAATTCATTTACAGTTTCCGTCTGCAGTGAGCTCTCGTCCCTATGAGGCTGTGACACCTGATCCATCACTTGGTTTCTTTTGGGCATTCCAGCTCTTTTTCGTGAGCGTATGTTTTGACTATGATAGGTGTGAAAAACAATTCTAATTCACTTATTAAATGAAATAATACTCACAATGTCTCACAATTTCTTTAAAAATGCATTGATTTGTTATGTAAAAAGAATACTATTAAACAATTTGTCCTGTTTTTGAGAAGACCCTCTCAGAGGGAACGGATGTGGCCACTATGCAGAGTCTCTCTGTCATGACTTTAGTAAAAAAAAATGGAGTGTGTGTGTGTGTGTGTGATGGCTCGGCCCCTCCCTCATGCCGTATAATTGGTTGACACCTTGTGTATGGTTGACAGGAACAGAATGTGAGACTGCTCAGACAGTCGGAACTAATGTGTGCCTATATAATTATTTTTTTTGTTCTTTGAATTAGTCAATTATTTTAAATAAAATAAAATTCACTCATTATTTCATTATTACATAATGATTTAATTTCTATAGGCTATATTTTTAAAAATAGAGTCGGCTCTTCGGATATGCGAGCCAGCTCCCGTCGTTTACCTACAAGAGCCGACTCATTCGCGAACGACCCATCACTAACACACACACACACACACACACACACACACACACACACACACACACACACACACACACAGTGTCAGCTGGTCATTCCACAGAAGGGTCTTCAGATGGTTGTTGTCCACAAACCCAGATGGTCAGTCCACCTCCTTTGGCAAGACTATACTTTACCAAGTGAGCTATAAACTTATAGTGATGCAGTTAGGCTCATCGACTGTTGCAGTTTATTCCCTGCAGTTTTGGGGCTAAGCTAGCAGCTCATGTCAGACCTATTGTACTCTGGCTTTCCCTTGGCCCTAAATGCTCATTTTAAAATACTTGCATTGCCTGCGTCACGTGTGTATAGGCCCTTTCATTCAAGCAAAGCAGGGTCAAGACAACTGGGACTGAATAAATGGAAAAGGAGGACACTCCTACTGCCTACATTTCCTCTTTCTAAGCTACTATCTGCCGTGCCATAGAAATATACTGTATAAGACAGATTGAGCGGTTTTATTTGCATGGAGATTATAACTTTTGAGCTTGAAAAAAACTTGCTAACGCAAGTAACCAGACATCCTTCATTTCTAGTCACCCTTTAGTTTCTGGTATTGCTGCTCACTGGTGCACTCACATAGTTCTCCATCTGGTATGCATTGCTGCAAGAGCCGACACATTTTTAAACAGGTGTAGGGTCATGTGAACACTTCACATAAGTGTCATTGAAGGTCACATTAACAGGCCACCACCATCATTGCATATAAGACCCCTTTAGTACATACACTAGGTGTTCCTAATAAAACAAAGAAAGTTTAAAGATAACATAATCATGCAGCCTCTTCCAATGGTACATTTTAAGGACATGCCTTTAATTTGTGGTTGTGTTATATTGGACTGCAATATATAGAAAGATATCTATATTAGTTCCTAGATCATTACTTTGTAAGGAAATGCTTTTTGAAAAATAAAACATTTAAAATCAAGCAAGTGAAAATATGTAGTGTGCAATATATAATAATAACAAGACAAATGGAAAAGTAAGAAGGAGGTTGTGAAGGTGTTCTTATCTTAAAAGGTCTGTAACACAAAATCTACATTTTTTTGTCCAGATCCTTAAGCTTCATTTACATTTTCTCTACTCGTATCTTAGACAAAAAACACAAGGCCTGTGGAAAATATGCAATGTTCCCATTTGTAAATGATAATTCCATAATTTATTAGCAGCTACAGGAGGGGAGTCAGTGAATTGGTGCTGGGCTGCTTAGTAGTCTGATCACTGCATTAATATTGGGCGGAAAAATTACATGTTTACTAATGGTTGCAATGGCAATCCAATCTCACTGGGTGACTGTGGGTTCCTACTGGGACTGGGATGAGGGGAGGAGAGGGACAAATTCATATTTCATGATAACAGATCAGTTCATGAGCACACACAAGTGACATGAGGGAAAAGAGAGAAGTCAAAGTTTGTGTTTGCTTTCCTCGGTTTCCCATTCCCAAAACGAAAATATCACATTTGGACATTATTTCTGAACTTCTTCATGTGCACGCATTCAGTATGCAAATGTATGTTCTGCTTTTGATATAAGAGAAAGATTTAAAGGAATGAGAATATGGATTTAGGAATGATTTAAACAATGTAAACGCTGTGTGTGGTTAAAGCTCACTGTTGTGCTGTTGGTTTGAATGTGCATATGTGAGAGTGGCGAGAAAGCCTCAGTGCTGAAATGCAGTTAATCACAGTGCGAGCGTTGATTCATCTGTCGTGGAGGCAGTTTGGAAGATGGACTCTATTTACTGCTAAAGCTGTTTGAGGGGCTTTGGGAGGCAGCCATCAATCTCTTGGCTATCTTGAAAAGAAAGAGCCAATGCACAGGCATCAGTTTCAATCACCTCCCAGAGACAGGTGGTATGGTAAGCTGCTGCACAATCATTCTTTCTTCACTTCCTCCCTTCTTCTCTACCTCAAGGTGAAGTTTTCCGCTCCCTGGGGAACCGTGTTATTAATGTGTTTTATCATAATAATAATATTCCCTAAAAATACACGCTGCACCCTGCCCTCTTGCTCCCTTGCTGTTTGGCACCCTGTGTTCCTAATTAGCATCTTCAATTAACCCATGTTAATTTCCAACCGTGGAAAGGTGGAGAACCTGGCAAGTTGGCACCACAGGGAGTCGTTTTGTAAATGAGTAGTGGTGTAATGTACGTAGAAGTACACAGGTAAAGAGGGCATTGTAATCAAAAGCACCATAACTTCTAACTGGCTACTGGTATTTTGTAATACCAGCTTGTACATATGTGACACTGTAAAAGGTGGGAGTGTGAACGTTGTTTTAAAATACAAATTGGTTATGTGTAGTTTAACTACAATCACACTTGGTCTTGAACTGCATCTCTCCCTCCCCTTACCATCTTTTTTCATCTGAGTCAGTGGGGACTTTTACCTCTGCAGGGGTCTAATGGTAGCACTTTACCATCCATTGCTGCCTCTTTCTTAATATCATCTTTGTTTTGTTTTGCATCGCAGGGGGTGTCAGTATTGCTCTGCACAATGCAGAACACTTAATGACTCTGTCTTGCTGTCTTCATTTTTTTGATCCATTCAAACTGATTACACAAGAGAAGTCAAGCTACCCAATTACTTGTACCTGATGTAAACAAACTATTTTGACATATTAACTTCCCATCATCGCTGTAAGGAGAAAAATATGAAAACCCCCAGCTTGCCTTGTTGGAGGACTGGCTTCTCTGAAAAGCATCTGAAGCCCAGTTCATCCACACAGCAATACCAGGCCATGAATGCAGTCAGCACTTAAGCGTAACACCAGAGGAGCCCCCCCGGCATTAGCTGAGCAGAGTGCAGCCTGAATGGTCTAGGGTGATGTTCTTGGGAAGTGGAAGACCAACAGAGGTCAACAGTAGCAGCTGACTTCACCAAAAAAAACGGCAGTTTTTTTCTCAGTAATAATAACTTCCCTTGCTTCCTTCTGACCTCTCATTACCACACTATTACTGCTCTGGCCCCTAAAGGGCTGGGGCCTGTCATTACCCGCCCAACCTGTTTGTGTATGTATGCATGTGTCCATCAAAAGTAAATGGAAGCAATTCGTGTAGGCAATCCCACCTCAGCTCCCTCACCCAAACAACATGTACTTCCTCAGCATCAGAGAACAACATTACAGTTGCCTATAGATACTGCTAAAATACTGTTAACACGTGTCATACCTGTACTTCTCTTTGACAGTGTGTATCAGTTGGCTCACATGCTTAGCTTGGGAATAAGATCATTTAAAAAAATAAAAGCTCTTAAATATCTGAAGATTTTCTGAATGTGTTCTGAAAGGTAGGAATTCATGTTCATTGCAATAGCACTTTTCCTTCTCTGTCTGTGAATCATGTTTAATCAAAAAGAAGATTAGCCAGATCATGTTATTTGGACTTTGATTATTCTATGCCTCAGATCACAATGGTACGAGCGTACAATCAGTTAGACACTCTAAAAAGAGAGGAAGTCTGATTACCCGCGATTAGAACAACATTCATTGCTGCTTATCATTGGCTTTGTAGACACTAATCTGAGTTCTGAGTGGTTGAAAAGGATCTGGGCACAGGACATTCTCTGGCAACAAGGTCAAATGAAAAGAGGGTGATTAAAAAGTTCACATTCTGAACTTTTTACTCAGATTCGGGCAATTACTTGTACAAACGATGCAAGATGTGCATGTTCGGATGGTTTCACCAAGCCAGGAGGGACAACGTTGCATCTATTTGTGCAAGCGGAGACCGTAAGTGGCTGTAACCCCATCCAATCACCAGCCTGACAGTGAATTCTGGGTCAAGATACATCTTGTTTAACTAACAACATGTCACTATGTTGTTCAAATAAATCAAGAACAGTGAAACTCCTATGGTTAGTTGCCAGTAAAGAATTTTGGGCATGTATGTAAAATTCACAACCAGTTTACTGTATAATTTTGTTTAGTCCTTACTCTGAGGAAGGTGAGGTCCCGACTGCGGTCAATGCTTGTGATCTCCAGGTTGCCCATTACGACTTCACAGTTCTCGTAGTATTTCCTCAGGGTGCGGTACTGCTGCTCCAGGTCCGACAGGGTGCTCAGCTTGTTCTCTGTACCAGCACATACTAAGACAGAGGGATGAGAAAGTGTTAATACAGCTACGAGACAAAAAGAAAGCACCTACAGTATGGGAACAGAGATTTCATATACAAAGTTAGTTTGCGTTTTTGTGTGCCAGACTTGTGGTACAATAATCATTCAGAGACAATGTGGTGTAAACAGGAGCCCATGGACAGTGAGCTGCAGCACCTGCTCAGCTGGCCTGGTCATGTAAGACTAAGAAGTTACTGGACCTCACTGCACCCCAACCACACCTCACATCACCCCTCGGGGCACATGAAAGCGCTTCAGCGGCTAGCTGGGCTGCTCATTTGACAAGTAATTAAACAAACACATTTTCACCCATCACACACCTTGACAACCCCCCCCCCCCCTTGTGACGGAACAGGCCATCTGCCCAATCAACTGTTGTTGCCCACTACAGCATGAAAACACATATATGAATATATAAACACAGACTAAGAAAAAAAGCAAATGAATCCCATAATCTGTGTGGAATCAGACAGCTTTGAGCACAAACCAAAACAACAATCAACCAACAACCTCCTGCAACTTTTGCAGCGGTTGCTTATCAAGATTCTGTTGAGGCCTTCATTGAAAAACACATTGACAGCATTATGTGCCTTCACTATTTTAATCTAAGCCCATTTTGTAAAAAAAAAAGAAGAAAAGGCTGCTGATATTAAATATATGGACCCTGATATTCAATCTTTTGAAGCATTATAATTTAGTTTCATTTGCATTGCCATGGCGGTGTGGTTTCTCCCACCTGCACCTTCTTGACAACAGAGGAGCCATCAGTGTGACGGAGGGGTGACAGGTCCTTCCCTGAGTCTTGTTACACTGTCTCCCATGAGCTGTTACCTCTCTATCTGAACACCTCCACCCTGAAAGATCTTAACTGACGCTTTGCATTTTAATCCAAAATCCCTTACACATCCTACTATACACTATACTGTGCTTTCCTTCTTTATACCATACATCCCCCTCAATTTAACCTGAATCATTGTGCTCTACCCTCTTGGCTAGCAATAAACTAATTTTACCTTTTTCGCCACACCACTTTGGCAAAATCTTTCAAATCGTACTTACTCCCCATCATTACACCACGGATACGTATGGGGGAAAGAGGATTTTGCCTCAAGGCAACGCAGGTTGTAAAGACAAATGGTATTATGTTTTAAACACTTTCACATATAAGCAGATATTAGATAAGTGCAACTATTCCGATGTGACCTGGACAATACCCTTACGAGCTGGTGGTGATTAGCTAGGTTGCACATAGCATAATGTGCTGCTCAGGAATGATATATGGCAGACCTGGGTGTTTTCAATAACAGTTAGCGTGGGCTTGAGGGGAGCGGGATGGAGGGTATTGGCGCGGCGGGGGGTGGGGGGCAATCATAAAGTGAGGATAGGTGTAATAAACTGTTATTGCACCCTTGGGGCAGGGCGCTGAGATCAGAGGAAAGGGGCATTGTGGCATGTGATGTCAGGTGAAATATACTTTTTTTTATATATACCCATTTGCTCCCTCAAGCATGCCTTCAGCAAGCCTGCTGACTTTTGAAATCTGTCTGGAGCTATGTGAAGTCTATATGGTTGTTTTTCTCCATTAGTGATTTCTAATGAAACACTATGAAATCCTATAGCTCAGCATGAGCCTAAAATGGCGCTGACTGTCAAGTGAACCGCAACAAAACCATCTGTGCTGAGGGGGAAACTGAACTGTTGCAGGTTAACTGCAAAGCTCGTTGATCGCATTTGTGATATGTCTGCATGTGTGTGCAGGAACGTGGGCAGGCCCTAAATAATAGACCTCAGGATGCCCCCCCCCCCCCCCCCCCCCAACTACTCAATGCATGATTGAATCAATTTGTCTCCATGCTCAATATGTTACTTCTGAGCCTGTATATCAAAGTAAAGGTTGTATAAAACCCAGTCTCTGCTCTTTATATTGGTGGGGTCTGCCTACCCTAGGAGGACATGCTATAAGACACTGAGACTGTTTAACATACTGCCTATGATGCAGGAATACACTGCACCAACAGATGAATCTTCACATTGTTTAAAACTTACGGCTGTTCTATAAAAACGAATCCATCTTATCTGTTTGATGGATTTCACTCCCCGGCACACTTAAAGAAGAGAATGCCAATAGGATTC
Source organism: Gymnocephalus cernua (assembly GCA_023631565.1). Taxonomy (NCBI): domain Eukaryota; kingdom Metazoa; phylum Chordata; class Actinopteri; order Perciformes; family Percidae; genus Gymnocephalus; species Gymnocephalus cernua. The sequence continues at coordinate 12,822,973 of CM042434.1, forward strand.
AATGTCTTTTTTCCATATATAAAGTATACCCTATTTGCCTGTGTGAGCAAATTGATTTAATTTGTTTGCAGGGTATTTCATTTCAGAAGTGATGTATTAAGGCAATGAATCATAATAATTCAGGATTTTCCAATATATGTAATTAATTAGAAGATTATGAGCCGATGGGTGGAAATGCATATCTGGCTCAATTTATATGGTCTAAAAGATAAGTTAGTTGTTTTTTTTGTCTGCAATGCTTCGACATAGACAGCGAGCTTATGAGTAGCCTTGTTTATCCTCTCATTACTTTTTAAATGATGACAAACATATGGCATACAGACAAAGCTAAATCACATAATGAACCACATTTGGCACCAACTATCAAAAGTGACAAGGTAATTAGATAGATAGATAGATAGATAGATAGATAGATAGATAGATAGATAGATAGATAGATAGATAGATAGATAGATAGATAGATAGATAGATAGATAGATAGAAGTGGTGTCCTTGTAAGTTTGAAGCTTTTCAGTAAGTTTGAAAAGCCAGACTTCTCGCAATTTCCTATGAAAAAGGAAAGAGTTTCCCTCTCTATCCATCTATCTTTCTCTCATAAATCAGTCAGAAACTTTGAGGGACAGATGTGTTGTAGCTGCTTTTAAATGGCTTCCATGCAGCCCCCATGTGTCTCCAACAGACAACCACCAGACAAGACCAGACTGTATCCATCACTGTCTCTGACACAATCACAGTGTCAGTCAGCTATAGAGGAAATGCAAACAGTGAGGTCTTTATGTAAAAACAAAAAAGACTGAAATGAGACTGAATTGCCCCTGAGCCGCATTTTCATCCATTTTCTTTTCATAAATACCCTCATCAGGATTACGTAGGCACTGCACTGCTGTGGTATCTGCTCCTTGCCCAATAACTTCATCAATAGTGCCTTGTGTGATTATTGAATGCCTATAAAGCTGGCGAGTCTCTGAGGTTTACAGGCCCCTGCTAGGGAAGCCAGCAAAAGGTCATCCCAATAGCCAGTAACTGACTGAATTAAATAAAGTTGCAAATGTCACTTCCATAAGTAAACTCTGTCAATAGTTGAGCTTGGCTAACGTGCTTTGAATAAACAGGAGGACCTTGTAGAAACTGCAAAAATACTACATTTCCTATCACTGAAAATATATAGTGCCACATCTGAGGTCAGAGCTGTCCTTTGTCCCTGAATGTCCCCCCAGATGATCTTTTCTGGCTAAGTATGAGTTACAAGCCACTGCTTCTGATGGTAATCATGGCACAGATTATTGTCCATCTGCTGAGCGGCTTAATAAGCATCAGAAACAAAAACTAGATGAGTGTTCGTGATGACGGCACGGTCCAGTAACGCTAACCTCTCAATGCCCTCTGAGCTCTGGTCACCTACCAACAATGCTGTCGCTGTCTCCATATGGTCTACCATAATTTAGCATTCATCCCTTTGCTTGTGCACACAGCCACAACACCTTGTGGGAATTATCCACAGAGGATAGCCTGCAGCTGCCAGAGTGTGCACCCTTTGCTTCCAGAAGCTGACTACATTGCATGTATCTGGATCAGTGCATTTACCGTACTGTTCAGTCTCACCGCCCTCATTAACTCTTTTTCAGGAAGCAGGCTGCCATTTTCAGCAAACAAACTCCGATAAACAGGCGCTACCTGTCCGGCCCCAAACAGCAGACAGCCTAGACAAGTCACTGGTGGGTAAAGAAAGTCAAACATTTACTGCAGCAAGTTAAGACCTAGATACTTTTCTTAGAAGTTGGCAGATGCCAAAATAGAGCTAAAAAGAGAGTGAGAGTAATAATCCATCTTAAAACTGTCAAGAAGCCACACAACAGTGCCATGTGTGAGTTTGACTGTTACTGTATTGTACTGTATACTACTAACCCATGTACTGTAAATATATGCATGAAAAAAGTGAGTAAACTTGTTTTTACTTTCCATTACATTCCTGTATTAAACTACAGTACATTACACACACATCTTTTTTTATGTAGAAGTACTTTTTATCAGTGTGTAATAGCTATTTAAACCCTCAATCACTCTCTCTGTCAGATGTTTGGTGTGGCCGAGTGCTCAATGATACTGTAGCTGTGAATGAGAAAGCCTTGTGTTGCAGGCAGATAGAGGGAGTGGAGGTTTTCAGTGGAAGCATGCAAACAGCAATCGGGCGACTGATAATACGCTATGTCTGTGTGTTAGTTTATTTATTGACATTTCATTTATGGTTACTGTTGCTATTGAAGGAATAATTTAACAGCCATGTAACACTGTAGCGTATTTAATATGTTTGGTTTGAAGTTTGAAGAAAATGTCTCAAACTGTTGTGGAAAATCTGAGGATGGAACTTTTTATGAATTAACTTATTTATTTATTTGAGAACGTACTTCAGTGGTTAGCGTCACAAAACACATTTATTTTTGTGGGGAAACCTGGAGAACTGGTCAGTCCAATGCCTAATAAGTATGAATGCTGCACCCTATCCATTTATGGTCTCTCACCACCTTGCTCTCTATATGTCTGTAGAATTAAAGCTTGTCTCCAGACGAGGAAAATCCATCCAAGTCACAGTGGAGTGATTGGCTGACACTGACACTCACCTCATTACCGAACTCCTCCAGCTGCTTCTCTTTGACTAAATATGCTGCTGACAGTGGGTCTAGTGAAAAGCCTTTTAGGCCCTACACTGACCAGTATAAATGTGTGTGAGAGTGTGTCTTCAAATGTGCACGTATGACCCTCAGTTGTAGCGTATTTAGAGTATTGACCAGGCTGAATTACTTTGCAGAAAACAGTTTAGTACCACTCCAAACTCTGTTTATAATTCTGCATAAATTGATTTTAGATTAACAAAGCTTTGGGGTAAATCCACTGTAGCCTGATTTGAATGCTATTTGGCTGTTGTTAGTTATGTGAGATTATATAGTTGCAAAAGTATTAAAGTAGTCAAATGTCTGAATTATGTGTGCGCCACACAGCTGATTTAAATGTCAGTTACCATCCTGCACACAGCATAGTTTTCTGTATAATTTACACTTAGAAGTTCATTTTCTTCTCATTGAGTGTGACCTTTTGACCTCATGCACATTGCACCTACATCAGCAAACAGATAAATGACGATAACACATAGCTTTTGTTTCATACATCGTACTCATGTTTTAGTATTGTTGGCAGTACATTGGTTTCTATTTGTAGTGTACACATTCAGTTATCTTCTAAATAGCCACACTTTAGTTTGACTTTAGATAACTTTGCCTTAAGTCGTTCTAATTTCTTTTTATTTGTGTTACCAGTGCTGAGGGTGCTGCTGGTGGTTGCTCTTGCTGGAGAGACATCTAGGCAGGCCAGAGCAAAATATGCGCCTCCTTAAAGGTGCTCTAGGTGATGTGACGTATTTTTTAGGCTACAACATTTTTCATCACATACAGCAAACATCGCCTCACTATCAATCCCAGCCAATAACCGACAAGGAGTTGGTTGAGTCATCAACGCGCATTGTGGAAGTAGTCTACGTGCTAATGCTGCTGCAGTGATGGCTCAACCAGCTTCTTCATGTCAGTTATTTGCTGGAACACTGTTTGTTATGTTTCGTGGTGCAGGTTGGCAGAGTTTGTTGTTGTTGCCATTTGTGGAGCCTGTGCTGTCTACAGAGACGGCACTTTTTTACAGTGTGTTCAGGGGACAGGCATCTAGCGGATAGTGAGGAGATGTTTGCTGTATGTGACGAAAAATGTTGTAGCCTAAAAAACCCGTCACATCACTTAGAGCACCTTTAAACAAAGCTTTTAAATACAGGAAGTGGCAAGTCAGAATGTACCCACTGTGGTATTATTGCATGTTATATGGGTAGGAATATTGTAATGGGAGTTGTGTATGGGGAGGACAATTTAGAGAGTGACACACGGGAGAAACGTAAAACGTGCCATTGAATGCTGCTACACAATAAAGAGGTTGCGCTAGATAACTCAAATCAAATAACACCCACCACATCGTGGGGGTATTGGGATTTCTAGTTTAGGGATAGTGGTTATTTATTTAAAGTAAACTAGTGCTTTTGTTTAGGTTATTTGAAAATATATTTATATTAATTGTCTGGTTTTGTTTAATTTGCAGTTTAGATGGTAGTGTTTGTCTTTGTGTAACCCCTTTGTTTTTAAAAATTGTCTGATCAGCCATTTTATATGTTCCCCTTTGTGTTCAGTTTGTAAGGTCAGTTTAGTCTGTACAGTTTTATTCAGTTTGTTAAGTTATTATAGACTGATTCTAGTTGACCGCTTCTATGGGCCTAGAACTTGTTGCATTTTTTGTCAATAGTTTTTAAATTTCAAAAACAATCTTTTAGAAAATTCACCAAATTCACCTCATGCCTTCCAGTTCAGTAACTTAATTTGTTTTCTTTTCTGTGCAATCACATGTTTCTTTGTACTTAACATGTGGAAGGAATTATAAGGGAGAAACATAGATAATGGTGTGAGAAGCTGGGATTGCACCTACATGTATCTTTGTCTAAACATTTTAAACCAGTCAACCAGTCTGATGTTTGATGCTTTTTCCCTTTATTCTTTAGGATTGTTTTGTGAGTTGCCATGCAACCTGTGGTTAAAGTGACTATATGTAACTTTTTTTAATGTTTCAGAAGCTCTGTCATTTTTCAAACAATGGTCTTAAATGACCTGTAACAACAAACAAGACTAACAGTGAAAAGAACGCTATTTTCATATAGTTTTTAGTAAATTCTCTGCCAGGGGTTTGATTTTTCCCACGCAGTCGCAGAATGATTTGCGGCAGGTAGACGGCGCTACAATAACACTGTATTTAGAAATCTGATGGGTCACAGATTTCTTTGAAACACCGAAAAGCCTGTGTTAGTGTATGCAGCCTTTTGAGCTAGGTAAATGGAAGTAGGGGATTTCTTTATATAGGCCTAATTGTATTTTAATGTTATTTTACAAGTCATCTGCTGTAGTTATGGCTGATACTGGGGCCGGGCCATCACAGAAAAGAAGTAAATTAAACAAAGAACTAAAAGCTAAAAGGGAAAGTGAAAGACAACGGGCGATAATGCGGTCAAGCTATCAACAGATGGAAACAATTAGGGGATTTTAAATGATTCAAAACCCACCCCGAATTGGCCCTCAGGTATGTAATATGTCTATTTCATTCATAAAATAACTTTAGATTGCGCAATGTGGTTGTCCGTCAGTAGCCCTAGCCATTTAGTGAGGACATTTTATTCATTAGCGGCACACGTCAAATTGAATGTCAAGTATGGTCTTCGTGATGCTGATGCCTCCTTTCCAACTGTTTTCAATTTACTGCCACTAAAATGAGGGTTCATCTGGGAGTAGCTGGAAGACTTCTCTCTGTTCTGTACTGAGGAAACCCTGATGAAATTGTTGTACTAAGGGTTTAAAATGTTGTATTTTCTGGTACATGTTGGATTTCATCAAATGCTCACTGTATTCAAACTGCAGGCTAAATATACAGCAGAGTACATATTGTGAACACAGTGGACTTGGATCACTGAAATAAGGAGTCACCTATATTGATCAGCTATGTAGTAACAGCATGGATAAGAGAAGCTACACAAGTTTACACAATGCGACAAAGAGCACAAGCATGCTAATAGTCATTGGAATACAATATGCAAATAAGAGTCAAAAACATGATATTGGAGTGAGCCTGACAAAGCCAGTTCACTTTAAGGTACCCCACACTAGGTTTTTGACTAAATCTAAATGATAATGGCAAGTAGTGGAACAGAAAGAGGGTTTAACTGTTGGGCTGTGTTGATGAGAAGAGGAAGGGTGGAGCATCTCAAATGTCTATGTTATATGTCCTAAGTTATAATAATTAACTTAGGACATATGTCCCAGAGCATAAGCGCATGACCACCAGCTGCTAATACCCCACCAACTCCTCCAATAATACTACGTTACAACCAGTGGAGGGCAAAATGAAGCGGGTGAAGTGAGATGCTAAAAAGGACATGTAATTTATGTTCCATTTGAAAACTAAATAGCACCAAAAGCACCTTGATCATTTTCTCCAGAGCATTCATTACAAGTGGTTGAAGATTGTCGGTAGGTGATGTAATCGACTGCTGCTCCGGCCAGTGCTTTAAAGTATGCCTACAAATACTATGTGATTTTAGAGCTTGATTTCAGTGTGAGTGAGGTGGATAATTATAGAGTCTGTAACCGCCTCTATGATGGGCAGATCATGGCTCTCAAAAAGCAGCCGTATGACAAGTTCAGCTTGTTGAGCGGAGAGGAATTGTTGACCCTCTTATCAGGCTCCTGTATTCCCTCCTACTGAAATTTGAATGCAAAAGTATTTTGATTAAGTATCATACCAGGAAGGGTCCCCAAGTTTGAGATGCTAGCTTCTCTCACTTAGACTTCCCAAGATAGAGGGCTCTTACAACTCAGCCAACTACAGCAAGAACCCCACAGCTGACTTTGGTGGTGTTGCTCGGTGTGAACACAGTAAGATAAATGGTAGAACAGGGTTACTTGTAGATTATACTTTGGATTATCTTTACTAAATATGGTTCATTTCCCTTACTAATTAAGTTTCTAGAATGTACTTATTTTTAGTTTCAGAACATTAATCAAGCACGCTCACTTATGGTTTTGCATATTTCTTAATGCCTATATTAATCAATTATACAATACTACATTAAATCTAAATATAATAAGCTTTTCAAGGTCTGGCTTTTTGTTTGGTTAATTACAACTTTAGCGGGTCAGTGTGGAGACAATAGAGGATCACGTCAAGTCACACAGCATGTGTCAAAAAGTTACTCACTACAAAAGATTTGCAGTTGGACTCTTCAATATTACAAAACCTGTTTGTGTATGCAGGGGTGTGTGTGTGTGTGTGTGTGTGTGTGTGTGTGTGTGTGTGTGTGTGTGTGTGTGTACGTATCTAAACATTTGCATTTGAGGCCATGCATGTGATCACTGTATTTTTAATGGCAGAACCATATGACTTTCCTTGAGCTGCAGTCAGAGCCTCTCCAATCACAGACAGGTTTTAACGTTTCGCAGACAGGTTTTGCCTTTGCTCCTGCAGTCTCAGAGGCTCCTTGCCAACACAAGGTGGAATTAAATGTATGCTCTTTATATGCTAATAGTAGAAACCGTAAACCCCTGAGGTGGTTCATATCCCAGTAGTCTGCTAAAGAGAGAAGGTAGATAGCCTGAGCAATGGGATCAAATGAACAGGTCACATCCTGTGTGTGTGTGTGTGTGTGTGTGTGTGTGTTTCCCATACATAGGTTCTACTTTGGCGTACCAGGTAGATTGAGACGGTCAGCCCAGGTAGATAACATCACAATTAAATTTTTTCCCAATCAACAAAGGATTTTTTGCAAAGACCAGTGGCCTCCAAGCCCCCCGTGAAGTCGCGCTCTGCGTGCATAACAGCGCCAAGGCTATAGTTAGTAGTAACTTGCTTCTGGTGGTCTTGTCGTGGGATTAACTGTATTAACAAACCGTGGAAATGCAGCAGACACACCGCTGTTAAAGCTCCCTGAACGTAGCTAATTTATCAGAGTTCGGTTGTTATCCCTGTCCACGCTAGTCTCCTCCACTCCATATCTTTATAATGGAGCTAACCGCTAACAGAGTTAACTGTTGCTAACTGAGTTAATCGTTGCTAACTGAGTTAATCGTTGCTAACTGAGTTAATTGTTGCTAACTGAGCCTTCAGTTCTCGTTCTCCGTGCCGGAATCCATTAACTGTATTTATGGACTTGATCCCGTATAAAACCCAAGATTTTATTAAGTTGGCTGTTAAAGTTTTTAACTACGACTCAGAGTTGTCTGAATGACAGAAATCTTCAGAACAAGGACATGTATAGTAGCCTACAAAACAGTGTGTTTACGATCCCCAAAACACAAATTAAAACACTTAAAAAAACGAACAATGATCTAACAAAAAATTAACTTTAGATATCCTTAATCTTATATGATTGAACAGGAATTAGAAGGAGACAGTGTTGAGATTTTTAATAACATGTAACTGTGTATGGATCATAGTATTAAGGTTAAGTTACATATAGCCTATTTGGGCTCTGGGTAATCAGGTATTTTATCTGCTGAGGCATAACATTTGACAAACCAACCAGATATAAACTGCATAAACCATGGGACACCAGAACAAAACACCTGTCTTTGCCTTACATCTAATAAAAGAAAAACAAAATACCAAACACATACACAGTCAGACACAAACAAACACTAAGTATAAACATGCAAGCATTAACCCTGTATCCAAATTCTTATAAAGATCAACGGAAATACATTTCCAGGATAACTGCCTCACGCACCGGATGTCCCTCCGCTTCTGCTCTGTGTTGCCATTGTCAAAATTCCTTATATTTTATATAAGTTATTATAAATCTCAACACTGTGCGCATGTCCACCTCCTAACTCCTGTTAAATCATATTACACTAAGGCTTGAGTCCGTACAGTTAATGGGTACAGACCAGGCGCGCGGGAACCTATTTTTGACCAGGGGGGATGAATAACAAAATAGTAGATGCCTGATCATTTCTCCCCGAGGTAGATTTCAACAGCTCAGGAACTATTCGTTATTAGTATAAAAGGATAGTGGAGGAGTTATGGGATTTTCTGAAAATTTAAACATCACCCTCCCTTCACCAGCAATACTTTTTCAATAATTAAAATAAACATAAACACATAAACCTCCCCAAAAAGTTAATGTTGACTTCTATATTAACATTTGTTCTTTTACAGCCATAATATAACCGTATTAACCTCTGCGTTCTCATCTTCACATCACACTCCTCTGTTATGGTGTGGTGGCCATTTCAGTAGATTTATTCACTAACATTATTGTGGAAATATAATAAGTATGGAAACTAAATGCACACTTCCTGCATTACTACTACATTACTTCAAATACTAAGTTACTCCTCTAGTAAACTAGTATTCACATGAAATAAAACAATAAAACATTGCGATCATTCAACAAAGCACACTGGGTAATAACAAATTCAACACGTGAACTGGTTGCTATGGACTCGTCATTGTATATTTTATCCTCATGCCCTCTCGGCTGCTGCTTGCTAACGTTATTTCAGACTCTGGCTCTACAGCTGATCAGCAGTTTGCCTCGGCGGTGGACGAGGAAACATCAACTGTAACATCTACAGATATAATCTTGCTAAATTTAGCCGCATTACTATTACGGAAGAAAAACTCTTGTATCCTTTTCTGCGACATACTCTTCTCTACAGCTAACGTTCCAGTCAACTAGTCTCAGCCTGCTCGCTTCTCAGCGAGTCACTTTACTCACTTTCACCTCTATCAGCTATAACGGTTAATTTTTAGTAGGCTATATTTTAGAACCTATCCATAACCCTTTTTTGCTATTTGCCTCATTATTTGATATACAAAAATATAAATAATGTCAGACAGTGAATTAGTAATCATTTAAAAAATAAAAAATATAAATTCCAGCTCCTGCCAGCAGGGGGTGCTGCAGCACCCTCAGCACCCCCCTTCCCGCGCCTTTGGTAAAGACACAGAGACAGAAAGTACGGGAACAGGTTTGGTTACCACCATTTAGCTCCAGTTAGCAGTTAAGTCCAGTTAGCAGTTAAGTCCCATTATAAAGATCAGCGGAGCAGACTGCCACAGAGAGGGGTAACAACCAGACTCTGATAAATGATGTTGTCACTGGTCTGTGTTAGCTATAAAATTATATTCTGGATTGGGAAAAAAAATTGTAATTCTGATTTTATCTACGTGGGTGGGTCTCAATCTAACTGGACGGGTTACCCAAGTAGAACCTATGCATTGGAAACAACAACAAACACAACAACGCAGGTCTGCTTGGTTCTTTTGGGGAATGATTCTAATTTACAAAGAATAAGTTTATTGCATTTACTATCTAACTGGGACGTTTTGGGACTGATTGGTGGGGATTGCTATGGACAACGTACACATGCCATATATTGGTAAACGCAAATTACGTTTAACCATGAATCTAGCTAATTTAAATAGCTCACATTACTTTATTGTGTGAACAGTTCATTTAATGTTTATTTTGCTGGGTGCAAATGTTCCGCAAAACAAGTTCCTTCCTGATACCATTTTGCAGAGCCCCGGTCCCTGCATTCGGAGCTTAGCACCACCTAAGACAATTGTAATTGGTTTAAAGAAATCCCAGAGCATTCCCAGAATGCATCTGTGGTGTAGCCAGACCTTTCTTCACAGCACTGTAGAGAAAGGCCTAACATTTTCCTGAAAAGTGACCACTTATGGTTGTGTAAAAAACTGTTATCTCTCAGAGGCATAGTGGCCAAAACCTCTTCTAGAGGATGCCAGAGGGGATGGTTGATTTAACAAAGTGTCAGACTTTAAAGGAATATTTTTTTTTGGACTTTTAAAAATGCAACTTCTTCCTATTCCTTTATTTAATAAAGCAATATTACTTTGTGCAGAAAAAAAACAATCAAATGTAAAATGCAGTGTTGAACCTAGAAGCCAGTGCTTTCACATTACAGAAACAAGACAGAAATTGATATTGTACAGACACATTTAGGTTATATTATTACATGCACAACCTTGAACATCTGACTTTTTCTTTGTCTCCTCACATAAATCTCCCTTCAATTTTGATCTTTTTCATTTCATTTTCATTTAGTGCACAACTTTATATTCTCAACCATTAGCACTGTAATATTAATCACAATCACTTCAGTGGGTCCGATATTTACAAAGTGTGAACCTGCAAATTGCTGCTAGAAAGGCGCCTTATATAAAGTATTAGTTATATTATCGCCCTCCACTTTGGAGCTGTCTTCACAAAGCATCAAAAAGTGACTTAAGTGAAAAAGGTGAAATGTTGTTTAAACACAAGTTACTGTATTAGTTACCGCACCTTGTCTACAATGCCTTACTTCACACAGTTACATTCACTGCAGGAAATGTATCTTTTACTGTTGGCCACTGAGCAGCTCCTCAAGGGCAGTCGGGTGTTAAGCACACTGCAGGCTCCTCAAGGGTAGTTGTTGAGGAGTGGGGGAGTGTAACTCCCATCATTTCCTCACAAGTATTTTTCCAGCAAGTCTGAGAATAGGAACCACTGGCCTTCCATGTGTACATCTGCTTCTCTTGTCTCTGGGCTTCCACCATTTCCCCATCTCTCACTTTCTCTTTCTCTAGCATCTTAATTCAGGCCCAGGTGTTGGAATCTGTTCCTTTATGATAGTTCTTCTTTTTTACCCTGCATCTGGGACAACACTCTATCAATTAAGCCAGCAGGCCAGTCAAAGTGTTGCCTCATATCCTTCATGCCTCCAGCGCATACCGGTTTCCAGCCCCCATGTGTGGTCCTACCCATGAATCTTAATCTTGTACCCAAACAGTTGCCATCAATTATCCTGGCTGCTACTGCTAACTCTTCCCCTGCCTCCCATTTTTCCCCATTAAAAAAAAGCCTTTTTTTCCTCCTCGCTGCAACGGAATTGCTTCGCTCGCTTGCCCGGGAAATGATTTCTCAGCAGGCTTGTGGAGCTGGTGCTTTCCACAGGTGGAAGGTAGAAATGGATGCATGTGTGTGTTTCTATGTTTATTGTACATATGCGCCCAAGCACACTGTGCGTTTCTGTGTGTGTGAGCTTTCTTGCCCAGTGGGTTGCTATTAATTGTTTATCCCAGTGCATTTCTTTGCAAGAAAATGTTAAGCTCACCTGGCAGGAGAGAGCTTGCAGGCTGTGTAGCATCAGGACAGAAAATAAAATGAAACTGAAATCGTACAGATAGAAATGACTGCAAACTCAAATACTATTCAGAACCCAATCAATTGTGACAGGATTAAACCAGAACTAGGATTTGTCAAAACCATCTGTTACAGTAATAGCCATAGTCATAGGAGTTGATCCGGGTGGTAATATTTCAAATCAGATCAACAGATGATTATCGAGTAATCTGAAAGTGTAGTAACACTTTAAGACTGACATGACACCGTCACAATCATGACATGTCACGTACATGAAGGAGTCTTTTTGAATGTTCATGGCTGTTGTCTCATTTGGTAACTGATGACACTTTTAATTCAAAGTTAGGATTGTTTGATACGTTTGTGTGATGACAACTTGACTTTAACGAAGACAACCATCTCTGTGTGTTGTAGAACAATCCTAACTTTGCATTAAAAGTGTCACAATTGAGCGAATGACACTTAATGACAACAGTCATGAACATTCAAAACGATTTCTTCATTTTCATGACAGGTGTCATGTCATGATTATACATATTTTTATATATATATATATATATATATATATATATATATATATATATATCTATATATATATATATATAGATATATATATTTATTTATTTATTTATTTATCCAGGTAAGTCAATTGAGAACAAATGCTCATTTGCAACTACAACCTGTCACATTCCCACAGTTCCACATTCATACCTGGAAGCTGCCCAGTACAACCACAGTCTGATCTGCTGCCACTGAGCAGCTCCACTGGAGTGGTTGGGGTTAAGGACCTTGCTCAAGGGCACCTCAGTGGTGGTAATGAGGAAGGGACAAGCGCTACTCTTTCACTTTCCCCACCCAGATTTTATTCTGCCGGTCTGGGATTGAACCGGCGACCTCCCGGCCACAAGTTTCTCTAACCACTAGGTCACCACTGCCCTTCAATTATGAAGGTTTAATGTCAGTCATTTAATTTAAGTTTAAGTAACAGTCTGCACCAACACATTTGTGAGATGTCACATCCTCTTGCATAAGAAGGCAAAGCATCCACACGTTTAAATGCTTAATTTTCTCCACCAAGAAAATAGCTAGATAAAAGGCCTTAATCAAGTTTAACCTTGAAATGATCTGTACTTTCTATTATCTTTTTTAATTTGAATGTTGTCCGCCACGTTTGTCATACTTGAATGTCAAAAAAATATTAGACGGAGTCCTGCTGCAATTAGAGGATGAACAAAGCGTTTCCTTCATGTAGAAGAAAAGGAAAAGAAAATCTTGCTACCTGGCGCAACACAAATTCATAATACACATTTTGCATCTAGATAATCTACATGTCTTATTCAACAAGCAAGCATATCTAGGTTTCTCTCTTTTCTCAGCCTGTTACATAGTGACATGATGTGTCATTCAGGAGACTGCAAGTTATATACAACAGACATGTCTGAAGCTGTCAGCACGGTAAGATAATTTATTCCATCAAACCACTGGAACACATTGATGAGCAGACAGGCTAAATGTTTATGTTTGAGGCATCAAGATGACAAGAAGACACTGCTGGAGGCATTTCATTGTCTGTGTGCATTACTGTTCCTTATTGATCCTACTCGAGAATATCTCTGTTGTCAGAGCAGTCTATAATGAGATTTACAAAGGGGTTTACGATGGGATTCAAATTGATTTTTAGAAGGGTTTTGACCTGTGTAGCATGGCAAACTACCTCACATTTCTCAGTTAAGATTCTGCACTACAGGTTTGAACTTCTCTGTGAGATGCATTTCAGTAAATCCAGCTACCTGGAGGCATCGCTTGAGGGCAAAGCCTATGAGAACACAGAAATCCAACTTGTTAAAGACCCAAAAACCCTAAGCACAGACTTTTAAAGAGAATGCCTTGGAATTATATTTGAATGTGCATGTTTTTGTTTATATTTTTGTTAATCTAATTTATCATATATATATATATATATATATATATATATATATATATATATATATATATATATATATATATGTCAGGGCTGTCAATCGATTAAAATATGTAATCGTGATTAATCGCGTGATTGTCCATAGTTAACTAGTTATCTGTTCTAAATGTACTTTAAAAGGGATATGTTATAAGTTTTTTATGCATTTAAGTGGTATTTGAGACTCAACATACTCCGGTGGTAACTCAATTCACATCCACAGTACATGCGATAACTAGTCTTGTTGAAAGAACCATCTGAAAAGAGCTTTGAAACTGAACTTGCCATTTAAAAGATCCTTTTCTTTATCCATTTCTGCTCAGGGAGGTATTTGTATATTATTCTATTTTAGCCTGTTTTATTTTCATAACAGTTTTTAATTGCTCATATGTTTTATGTAAAGCACTTTGAATTGCCTTGTTGCTGAAATGTGCTATAGAAATAAAGTTGATTTGCCTTACAACCTCAGCCTGTCAGTCAGTCACCAGGGCATTTAAACCACTGTGCCTGCTTGTCTCAGAGGACGTGTAACCGCGTCCGCATTCGCCTCGCCATAATATCATATTGCAGGAAACGTTGTCTGTGTGAAGTTTTGAAAAGTGTAACCACACTTGCACATGCTTTACCGCCATTGGATTGGACAATGTGGCTGCTGCCCGCAGGGCCAGTATGGCCATGTCGGTTTGATGTTTGGCGGGGGATAGCGCTGCGGCGGTGGTGGGTGGTACAGTGGAGCTGGAGCCGGGGCTTGGGAAGGCGCAGCCGCAGCCTGTGGGGCGCCGTCTCCTCAAGCTGACATCTTGGTGCTGCTGTTGTGGACGAGGCAACGCTCTCCAGGAGGTGTGTTTCCGCATCCCCTGTCACTACCTACAGTTTGTGGCTGTCCAAGGTGCGGTCCAAACAACCCACCAAGGGCAATGGGACTATCCAAGAGCACACGTCTGCTATTGGCTGGGAGTTGTGACATGTGCAGCCAGATGTTGATATAACTAGCTAAAGGCTTAGCGGTCATGGCGGAGACAGCAGAGCGATGTTGTTCTGTGCCGCGGCCACCTAGGCAGCACACAGGTACACGCGGTGTGGGTTTCTGTCAGGCAAAAAAAAGATGGAAGCAGGATAGAGGCCAGGCTATGCCGCAGTGGCGGGACCGCTGGGAACTCCATTTACGTGTCGCCTTGGACCCTGGTGAACGGTGCATAGCGAGACATTGGTGCCGTCTGTCTCCTGGGTTCGGAGAATGCTTACTCAGCATTCACACAGGTCGAGAACAAAAACCTTAGCAGTGGGCAGGGAGCCCGCCTGATGCGGAGGAGAAAGCCGCTGATGTGGTGCTCCCCTTCTGGGACGGAGACAGCCGCAGTGGCGGGGCTCCGTAATTCTCTTCTGTTTCGAGCTCCAGTTCTCCCAACAGGGAGGAGGGAGAGCCAGTGCCAGCTAGAGAACCATCTCTGGGAGGGACTTTTGCCTGCCAAAGAGATCCCCTTCCGGAATGTCTGGGTGTCGCCACTGGTGGTATCCTTACCTTACCCGACTGTCCGTCCCGCTTCAGTTCCTCTATCAATAAGCGGGCGCAGAACTGCATGGCGGCCGGCGGGGTGCAAGCCCGGCAAACGGGTCCAAGGCATGCCTCGCAGCTCGGGTGGAGATCTGGCGGCAGGATGTAGCCAGTCAGTACAATCGGTACACAGGCAGACACCGCTGTTCTTCGAAGTCTTCAGGTCTCGCAGCTGTAATATACAGTAACTGCGGACGTAAGAGAGGCCCAGGCAGGGCACAAGGGCGTGAAAAAAATCTTCACGACTGCGCATGCGTGAGGGATAAACCCAATAGCAATAGCTCTTAGAGGGCGAAGCCTATACGAAATAGAACAGAACCTTTAATGCTTTCAAGTACAGGTTAGCTGTACATTGGTTTTGACCTCAAAAACTAGATAGAGAATGAAAAGTTTTCATGTATTTTAGCAGTGAATCACAGCACCGCAGAGTGTAGCGTCCTCCACAAATGATCTTCCAAAGTATAACCAGTCTAATTAAAATTATAATTAGTGAGGATACTCAGTCAAATACTGTAATGCTGAGGGAGAGGACCAAAATGATAGTATTGATCAGTGGTTGATGTGCTCTTGCACGCCTTCATGCAGACCAAGAAAACCCATGGCAATTACACACATTCACTAAATTATCTCCATTACTGAAATTTCTGTATTTTCACCAAATCATAATTATGGTTGCAGTTATGCTACCATAACAAACAGTTGTGTTAATAATGCAAATATGCCCAAATTACTTGTTTCAAAGTTTCAAACGTGACAGATAAGAGCCTACACCTCAAGGACACGAGAAGTCTCAAGCTTTAGATGCAGAGTGCTTTTATTTATTTATTAGTTGTAAATGCAACTTAGATTAACTGGGGAATGCTTTATTATGCAAATATAATAATTTCTTGCTGCCCTCGGGGTAGTATTTAAGAGTGAATGTAGTTTTCTGAAATTTTTGAAAGACTTTTATTCCCCGCACAGAGTACAGAACATCTACTAGAGAGAGAGGGAGAGGCATGACACTGGCCAGACTTAAACTTAAACGTGCGCACGCGTGTGTGTGTGTGTGTGTGTGTGTGTGTGTGTGTGTGTGTGTGTGTGTGTGTGTGTGTGTGTGTGTGTGTGTGTGTGTGTGCGCGTGTGTGTGTGTTGGGGGGGGGTTAATGAGGTTGTAATTGTTCATGTTTATCGCAATGTGTATGTGGTATGTGTAGACTGCATTTTAGCGGTTATTGTTCTCTTTTTATTGCACCACACAATCTGAGAGGAGCCGATTGTGATTCTGCTGTCCTTGTCACCTTGCCTTCCTTTTAATTTGCAGCGGGACCACCCTTTTCATCACACCCCAGATCAATTATAATTCGTTTTAAGGCTTAGCGGATGAATGTAAATAGCCAGGCACTGACGCTTAAAAAGATATAAGCTAACACACCGGTAAGCCAAACAATCAGCTGGGATGCAAATAGTAAATTCAGTGTTGCTTGTAATCTATGTCCTTATTACAGGAGGGAGCAAATACATCTTGTAATACAATATCAGCCTCAGCAATAAATTACCAAGTGGCGGAGAGCTGCAGTGGTCAGGAAAAATGAAGTGTGTGCAGTTGTTGGCTGTGTGTTTACATGTATGTTGTAGTACACACTATTACAACTAGGAGATGATAGAGAGAGAATGCAGACAGAAGGAAAATATGGCTTACATAGCAAAGGAAAGTAAGAAAGTCATGTTGTCTCTACCAAGGTTATAATCATTAACAAAAACGTACAAAATAACAAAAACTAGGTGGGAAAAAACATTGTCGTTAATAGGGCTGAAATGATTCCTCCAGTAACTCGAATAATTTGATTACAAAAAACCTCATTGCAAAATGATTTGCCTCGAAGCTTCGTGTTAATACAGTATGTGTATTGATATTGGGATGTCTACAAAACTGTGTCAGTTGACTGACTTCAAAAAGTTCACCACTTTACCCGAACCAAAGTTAAAAACACCCGTTCATGTATGTCTTCTTTAGTCTATTGGCTATTTAGTTTTTGTCCTGGCACACGTCACTTACACATTTTGCTCTTATTGTCTTGCGTAGACTGTTAACATATTGTGTAGACTGTTTACATATTTGTGCTCAGCATATATACATTTTATGTACTGGTGTTATTGTTGAATACATTGTGAATACATATTTCTAAAACGGTATGATGCTTTTGTTGAGTTATTACACAATATTTTTTCTGACCTTTTTTAATCGTGTCCCCGACAAATTACCCATATTACAAAAAAGACTAAAACTAACACTAAAACTAATAAAAACAAAACTAAAACTAAGCATTTTCAAAAACTAAAAAGTAAACTAAACTAGCAAACCCGCTTTAAAAACTAATTCAAACTAAACTGAATTTGAAAGCAAAAAGTCAAAATGGAACAATGGCTCACCTGATCCGTTTCCTTTGCTCTTTGTTTTCACACAAATACTGGAAAAAGGCTATCAATGTGTCGTTTAACTGCTCTGAGCAATAAAATACAACACATCTTCCTTGTAGCGTCCATGTTCTTTCAACATTACAACTTAGAGCTCATTTTTAATGTAAGATGGGTTTTATGCCTGGTCTATTTCGTGGCATATTTGAACTAGCTATCATATAGGAACAGGCCCCCATGTAAACAGAGGATACAGCAGAGTGGAGCGGTGAGAATGATGAACGGGGTCCCTGTGCATAAACTCCATCGTCCACTGAACTCAAACAAACAGCCCACTTCTACTCCTTCTGTACAATTTTTAATTGTTTGTACAGCTAACGGGTAGATGCATCTTTGTTATAGTGTGTACATCTGGGAAGCTCCGCAGTTATTCATTAATTGTGCTCTGGTGGGCTGTTGTGTAATTGTTTCTACCACCACACAAGAAGTGGCTGGCCAAAGGAGCTTAGTATTAATTTTCCCCGGCCACAGCCAAGGGATTAGATGTGCTTTCCCCTGGCAAGGCTGTTTGGCAGCCACACTTATCTGCAGCGACTTACAAGGCTTATTGAACATTAGGATGCAATTATCTTTGATGGTCTAACTTTCCTGCTGGCTGACAAGACCCAATGATTCCCTGTTAGGGCTTTTCTGAGGACATGACATGAATATCAAGGTGCAAGGAAAGCAGAGAAAATAAAAATGGCATCTTGTTAAAATGGACTCTCAAAAAATCCTGATTGATTTTGAAATGCTTTGTGTCATTCATCACACACAGCTATGGATTTCACAGATTGTTTTGCCCCTTAGTTCTTGATATGCTCCAACATTGTTACTGTGTGCAAGGAGGAGATATCGCCAGTAGTGCCAGTGGCTGGAACAGTTTGTGCCACACAGACCTTCATCTACATATGGAGAAGTTTAGAAATTACACCAAGTCCACTTTTAGTTTAAATAGTTAAACCATCCTCCTTCCCCGGGCTTATAATGACACAAGAAGAGAAAGTATATGCAGTCTGTACTGTAGACTTCCTTTTTTTTGCAAAATTATCTAAAACAGCGGTAGTAGGTTGCCAAAATATGCAAAAACAACCCGTTCTCACTCAGAACTCGTAAAATACGGACGTTTGGACAGTGGCTGTCAGCGTCTGAAGAGACGAAAAAAACGCCCTTCAGCGTGTTTGTAGAACGTACCGGGGAGAGCAGGAACTACATGGGGGTTTGAAGATTACGTAGTCGCGAGTAGTATGAAAGCCCGAAGGGCCGCGTAGGGACGTTGGTTGGGGTGGCGGACAGGTCAAACACAGGACTTTCACTCAGGAGACCGCGGATCGTTTCCCGCGTGTAATGTTTCGTAAACCCCTTTTTTTCCCCTGAAACCAACCATCCCGTTCTTTCCAAGCCAACCCTGCCGCTGCTCTCCCCTGCCTCTCCTCTGCCTCTCCCCTTAAAATGCGCACTTTGCAAAGGGGGGAGGCAGGGGATCCTCCCACACCGTGCAGCGGACGCTAAAGGAGACTTTTAGCGTCAATAACAACGTCAAAGGTACCTGACCAGCTCGTATTTTACGAGATGGGAGTGAGAATGTGTTGTCAAAAATAATTCTTAGCATGAATTTCACTTCTCACTCAAAGGACCATTAGTGTAATGCAAGTTGTATAATATGGGCTTGTAGATATGGAATTATATATTTCATTTGAAAATCACATGGCCTTCACATAGAAAATCACATACAAAATCCATACTTACTGATTAGTGCTCAATATGCTATCTAGATTTTTCCAATAGCTCCATGAAGGTAGCCTAACCTTAATTATTTAGGGAGGAGTCTAAAAACAGCCTGGACGTACTGTTTCATGTTCATTTTAGCTTTGTTTTATTTACTGTACATTAGGGACGTTACTGAAGTTATGCTATTTCTATTTTATCCTTTATAGTGAAGCACTTCAGTCTACAGTCTGTTTTGAAATAATCGCTTTAGATGAAATCAATCATTTTAGACTTTTGATGATGAACGCAATATCACTGCCAATGATCTTTATAACACAAGTGCAATGAATAGCCACAGTAGAGTGTAGTGGTCATGAATAAGGAAAGCTGCTCCGGTCTTGTTGGAGAAAACTGCAGAAGTAAAAATGTGCTACTTCTTTGTTGTTCTTTCCGTTGACAGTTCTAAAAGCATTGATGTGGAAATGTGAACATAGTGTATACCACCGAGAAGCAAGGTGGTAATGGACATTACAGAATAAGTTCACTATCCAGGTTCTACATCCCCTGCGCTCATCTCAGACTAGTTTCGGACACTGCTAATAGTTTTATCAGAAATACAGTCAGTTCCTCTTCTCGTTGATTACCTCAGAGTCCCCACATGCCTTCAATTAGGGACCACTTTACTTCCCTTTGGATCACTTAATTCCCTTACATCCTCCCTCTCCCTCTCTGTTTCCCACCCATTTCCTTTGATTGCCTTTTGCTCACTGCCCATGTTAAATCACCTCTCAGTGAGAGTAAGTGAGAGAGATCAATTTTCTCCCTCATCAGCAGTCAATATGTGGTCGATGGCAAAAAAAAAGGAGAGGAGGCAACTCTATTGATGATGGAGGAGATGTTGTCACACCTGATTTTCTGTTTATAGCTTGCTCACCTGGGGCCCTGTGATAACATTGCTATTGATTCTAACTAACCAGTGCTGGCTAATTCAATAATGGCAAAGATGTAGCTGGAATCAAAGGCTATTACATTTATGCACTGATTTTTTACCCTTGCTGCAGAAGTAACAGTTGATGTTAAAATACCTAAGTGATTGATTAGAAAAACTGTGCAAGTGTGTGTTTGTGTAAGTGTGTACAACTGTAGCAGCAGATGTTTTGGCCAAGGCAAAGACTTGTCTCTTGACTGTATGCCAGCTCATTGGCTCCTCTCCTCAAATGCACACACATGGTTACCTGCAAGAGTTTATGACCAATGACCCCCTCGCTGTAAATGGATTGGATAATTAACTGCAGTCCGCACAGAAAGGAAAGGAAAAGTAAAATAATTAATATAGAATAAATAAATCCTTCATTAACCCTTGTATTTTTCACACACACACACACACACACGTTAATTGTTATTTTTCCTATTAGGTTGTCAGGCCATTAGGTGTGGTACATGTATTCGTATTGAACCGAAACGGTACAGGAGTCTCGGTTCGGTACATGAATTTACACAGAGAATAATAAATAAAAATATAAAAATAAAAATAAATAAAACTTGCGTGCAAATTAATTAATGTAATGCGGAACTACTGTTAAATACGCGCTTCTTTAGGGACACAGACACCTAATCTGTAGCCCCCCCCTTAGCTCTGAACCTCCCGAGCTCCACCTACATGTCGAGTCGGTCCAGTCTTGTACCCAGCGCAACTGACTTTGTACACCGACGCATGTATCATTCCTATTTTGCACCCAACGCACAGCGGACTTTTCCCTTCATAGACGCACGTCGGTAAATTAGGGAATGAACTTGCGCTCCCGGGGGCGGTTCAGCGAAAAGGTTCCCTAGTGCTATTTTGCAGTTTCAGAAAACCATTCCGCCACAGACCAGGAAAAACCTAGTCTAAAGTCAGTGGCGCTAGTCTAAATTCAGTGGAACGTTATTCAGATGCTCTTTTAGGGGCGCATGCTTGGCCATAGCGTGTGCACAATGCGCATACACTTTGCTTCTCTCATCTACATGGACACAGCAGTTCACATTTTTGCAAACCATACATAATTACAAGGAAAAACATTACTGAAAATGTGCTTCAGGTGTTTGGATTGGTCAGGAGGCACTTTACAGTACAGTCCTCAAAAAGTCGCAGCATTCTTTGTGGCTTGTTGTGTTTTACCCAACATTTCCATGAATCATGGATGCGTTGATGACATAAATGGGGAAATATTAGAGGACTTAAGGAGACGTGATGTTGAACTACGGCGGGATTGGTGGAGCAGGTGGACGGAGATGGAGTGGGGGGAGGAGGAAGGGGCACAACAGGAGCAGGTGGTGTGTTTGGAGGCCCACGCTCCATGGCTGCAGCATTTCTCTCCAGACTTGAGGAGATGCGCCCAAGAGGCCACAGCAACATCGCCACCCGGTCAAGACGGGCATTTATTACTTTGCTGCATCCCGGACAGCTCCCACTCCAGCCCTGACGAGAAAGTCTCCTCGGCTGTGAACTGCTCTCAGCGTGCGCCAGGCAAAACCGCCGTCATAATAGCAATCCGTTCTGAGACCATGGATGTAGCCACAGAGTGCACAGAACAGAAACATTGCTGGCTAGTTAACAGCTTAACAACTCAACAGCAGGTAACGTTAGCCTTCTGCTAGCTAGTAGCTGGATTAAACATGCTTAAAAAGCTGACAGCTAGCTAACACTAAAGTTTGACTGTGTTTCTGCTGTTGTCGGAACACAGACAAGAGACGGTGCGTTCAATGAAGCTGGTAATCTACAGCCTTGCGGTGCATTCGTAGTTGTTGTAAAATACCCTTTTGAATTTATTTCCTCAGCATATTAGGTCATATTGTTGATCATTATATATATATATATATATATATATATATATATATATATATATATATATATATATATATATATATATTAGGGCTGTCAGTTTAACGCGTTATTAACGGCGTTAACGCAAACCCATTTTAATGCCGATAATTTTTTTAACGCACGAGTAACGCATAGAGAGAGCAACGGGATCTGTTAGTCCACTTCTTTAACTGTCTATGGCCACACCATGTCCCGCCCTACGAAGCAGCTGATTGGTTTGGTTTAGGCATTTCACCGCGAGTGGTGAGGATAGTGGATTGGTCAGGGGATAGGACCTGAACAAATGGAGTTACGTTACCTTCGACGCCTGGCCAATAGTAGTGATTGAAGGGCGGGTCTTGTAATTTCGCAGACCGCAAACAAAACAGACACAAGCCTCGGCCGGTTTTAGCTTGCTAGCCGCGTTGCTTGTAGGCTCGTGACAGCGATTATCTTCAGAGCGAGCGAGTAGTGACTCTACAGTCAGTGAGAGAAACAAATGAGGCAGTACTACCTGTAGTACTATCTGCAGGACTATCTGCAGTACTACCTGCAATGGAACATCGAGGTAACAGCGTTACCTTATGTGACAGATTATTAGATCCAAGTGTGAATGTTAGTGTGAAATTGAACATAACGTATATGACAATGTTGTTTTCAATAAAAAAACAGTCACAAAGCAGCCGATCTACTTTTCCATGCTGATAAGAGAATTAAAATGAGAAAATATAATGGGACAAAAAGAAATCAAGGGACATTTAGAATAGATAAAAATGTGCGATTAATTGCGATTAATAGCGAGTTAACTATGACATTAATGCGATTAAATATTTTAATTGCTTGACAGCACTAGTATCTTTTGGTATGCATTTCAGAAAAAAATGGTTAGGATTCAGGTGTAATTGCAAATAGTGATTAATCATGATTAATCCACTGAAAATTCTGATTAATTTGATTAAAAATTTTAATCATTTGACAGCCCTAATATATATATATATATATATATATATATATTTGAAGAGTGAAAATAATAATAAAAATAGTTTTTTAATTGTAATGTCACTAATGATGATTATTCATTTGAATTGAAATATTTAAAATACTTTCACAGCAAAAATGATGTATGCGATTAATTTAGATTAACTAATCACAGAGTCTGTAATTAATTAGATTACATTTTTTAATCGATTGACAGCCCTACTAAAAACCTGTTAAAACTTGTGAAAACTTTGTCACAAATGTAGCCGTCAGGTGCACAGAATGAGCGGAATGAGCAAAATTGGCCTGGCAGACTGTGTTAGACAAACACAGACATGCACTGATACAAGACAAAGAGCTTGTTGAGCAATAACTGCACTACAGCACGTACAAATTATGCTTCCTGACACATAATTTGATTTTAATGAACAACAAGTCACAAAGAATGAAGCTCAAAAAGCCTGTTTCATTCAGCGTCCATCTGCAGAGCTAGGCTAATGAAGTGCCTGGCACATAGCACCTGGGCAGGGAGAGGAGGGTGTGTGCATCTGATACAAGCACACATCTTCTTTCCAAACCCTATGAATACATACAGTGAATGCATGCATGTGCATAAGAACAGCATGTCATCTGCTCTGTGTGTACAATTAAAATGCTGCATGCAGCTCTGGAAGACAATGGCAAATGACATAAAGCACTTTATGCCATTGAATGATCCATCCACTGATCATTATGTCTCTGAATTTGTCTTTGTGCTATTAGTGTAGGTTAGAGATTGTAGAACATGTATTTGGTATTTATATTATTCAACAAGAAGCAAAATGGTGGAAAGTACAGTACAGGCTGAAATATCTCAACAACTATTTGATGGATTGCCATAAAATTTGGCACAGACATTAAGGGCCCGTAGATCCTAATTACTTTATTGATCCCATGACTATTCATCTAGTGCCATCATCAGGTCAACATTTTTAATTGTTCAATGCCATAGACTGTATATGAAGATGGGCAGCTTGACAGCTCCCTAAAGGTGAAGCCAATACATCTGGTTCGCCCCAGCGGATGGGACATGGGACTAACAAAAAAAAGTACACATGAAATGCATTTTCCCAAAGATGTTTTGTCATTTTAGGTAGTTCTTATCACGCTGATGTGAAGTGTTCCTTTTTCTGATAAGTTTGGTTTTGATTAGTTATTTGATGCTTGACAGGACTTTAAAAACCACAGCTCCACCGCCCGATCACTACTGCGCAGACTCTGGTTCCATAATTACAAGATGGCAACAACCATATCCGGAATATTTTAGCTTCACCTTTGTACAGTGGGAGAAAGTGGAGACGCATCATCCTTCTGTGTATACATGTTCAATACTTCACATCCAAAGTAATGGAATTCCCATAAGCCTCAGCTGTACTTTGTGTATTTGCTAAAAAGCAAATAGTAGCACTCAACCACACTAAACTAAGATGATGGAAATGGTAAAGATGGTGAATCAATTTCGTAAATTGGATTTTTTGTGAAAAAAGGGATTTTTTTTTACGCCATATCGCCCAGCCTTAGGATGCACTTGCACATTTTGAGTGACAGGAAGTGGCACGTAACCACAAAGTAATACTTGTAAGTCTTGTAATTCCTCCATAATACTTCATATAAACCCAAACTGATAAACCAGAGCTCATTTCAATTATTGTTCCACTTGGTTTTCACTTCATAGAAAAAGGGACCAGGTGGGCAGAATCCTCCTCAGGTTGAAATGACTGATTAAATGAGATTGATGAAGAAAAAGGGGAAGACAAGAAACAAGAGGGAGAAGGGAAGCCAAACTGCTCAGACGAATCAGCCAAGTCAGCCCAGCCAAGCTGTCAGAGGCTGGGTAGCGCTTTGCATGTAGTGTATCAGATCCCACTTTAATATTCTTGCACACCATTCTGTTTGGGTGGGTGTGTGTGTGTGTGTGTGTGTGTGTGTGTGTGTGTGTGTGTGTGTGTGTGTGTGTGTGTGTGTGTGTGTGTGTCTGTGCGCACGTGAGTGCGGTGGGATTTTCAGCTCTGTCAGCTAAGACTGTCAGCCCTTACTTTCACATATCTGTGTCAACATATTCACACATGCACAAGCAAGCACACACATTTATTCTTGTCTCATAAAAAACACACCATCCACCTGTCACACAGTCTCTGACTCTCTATCTTTCTCTCTCACACACACATATATTTCTCTGTCTTATGTCTGCCTCACCCACTCATGCTTAATGCCCACACACATATTATGTACACAAAACCTAACAAGATGCTCAAGTACTGTAAGAGTTCATCCAAAGTGACAGTTTTTCTGAACACAGAGAGAGTAAAATCTTTGCATTCTCGGCAGTATCCTGAGATTCATAATAGATCCAGGCCCCGGTTCTACAAGGGCCAACGATGTAGGTTTTGTTTCAAAATTTGTGGGGGGTCACTTCCACTTAATGTATTACATGCTGGTGAATTTTGATGCATCAAATTCTGACTTTTCATTTTTTTATTTATTTTCTGTTCATTTTTTAAAATGTCTGCACATTCAAAATATAAATGATCCCATCTGTGTTCATTGAGATTTGCATAATAAAAAGTTGTAATATATTAAGAAAATCACAATATTTCAAGAAGAAATCCACCTGCTCTATAATCGTGACATTATTGCTCAAAACTATGGACCTGAAATACAGGGGCATGGATGCGTCGCAACACGTCTGCAGCAGTATGAGTAGACTGCAGATTTTATTCTGGGATGTGTCGCCAGCAGCGTCAGCCTGGTGTGCGACAGTAATAATCATCCGTGCGTAAACTCCGTGAGCGATACGTTGGTAACATTGATTAAACGAAGATTCGAGGAAAATCATTTTGCATTGAGGTTTTTTAGTAATCAAATTATTCGAGTTACTCAAGGAATAGTTTCAGCCCTAAATCAAAGTTTAAAATGTTTTTCAATGTCTTTCTTTTGTCTCACTCTTTTTTTTAAGCAGGGAGGTTTCTGCATGGTGCTCCCTGTTTCAGCTCAGCATGCTGCTTGGCCGGTCAAGGGAGCATTAGCAAGAGCGGAGCCATCAGCGCCAAGCATAACTGTATTTCCATTTGTTGCAATAAATGGTTAAATCTATGATGAGTGTTCCTGACTGAACTACCGTTTCAAACTTTTTCCAGCTGTGTTCCACCATAATCTGTTCATCTGGGACCATGCTGGGGACCAGTTACACCTACCCTTTATATCCTTACTGTCGCTGGCCCGCATTGTAGCTACTACTGCACCCCACCTAATTCCAGATGCACCCTAAGTTATTTTGTTCTGGAACCGTGCCTGGATAGATTACATCTCTTACACAGATGATGGAGCAAGATTCAGCTAAGAAATCAGTTTTAAAGGAGAACTCCGGCAAATGTTTACGTTAATCTTGCTAAATATAACTATGCGAGACCTGTCTATAGCAAAAACAGTTAGCGCAACAGCAACTACCTAGATGGAGGTATATATATATATATATATATCCATTTTGTGTGCGATCCATCTGGCGTTGGAGAGTAGTATTCTCTGCCGACATTAATCACGTGAGCGCCTGCTGGTCTGAAAGATGTCCTCCGGAGGACCGGTGATGCCTTCGCGGCACAACACCCACACGAACACCACCAGTTGCCCGAAATGCGTGATCTTGGAGCAGCTGCTTCATCTGCCTGTTGCCCCTCTGTCTGTCTCGTTCTTTCCAACTCTTGTGAGGCCAGTTCTTCGTCTGTATACTCGGGTTCGAATAAATAAGGATGACCATCAAACTCAAAAGCCTCTTCCATATGTTCAATATCTTCGATATTCTCCATAGTTACGTTACTCCAAGCTTCTTCCCTTTTGAACACCTCCGCTCTTCACGCTACACTGTACGCTCCTCTGACCTACACTGTTATTTATCTTGCTACAACTGAATTCACACGGGACTTCAGCACGAGACTGCCGCTAGCCGTCTGTTAGTGTTTTACATCTGAATTGGCTATAACTGCACATTCTAATTATCTATAAATAAATGGATGTGCTCAATTAAAACATAGCCAAAGATATAGCGTTTAATTCAAAACAAAGAAAAATCAACCAGGATGCCTCAATGGCTCAATGGTGTTTTAAGCCTCCAACGTCGCCCTCCAGGTAGCTGACCCTAACCTTAACCCTAAACATAACCATTGCCGCGCTGCCTGGAAGGCGACATTGGGGGCTTAAAACTACATGGCCTCAATGCAACAAGGGCACATTTTTGTAGGGAACCAAAGTCATGACATGAATATTGGTGAATAAGAGGGCAGTGTGTCCATTCATACTTTATTATATAAAATAAGAGAAGTTTCTCTGACGCCTGTGGTTGTGGACTTAAAGAAAATCTCAACCTCAGCTTCCCATATAAAGATGTGCTCAGACACGTACCTGAGAGAGATGCCCACAGCACTGCAACACCAGGCGGAGCAGGAGTGAGAAAAAAGCCCAGCAGACTGTGACCAGTGTGACGTTGTGCTTGAATAAAGCTGCTGCGGACACAGCCTCAGAGCAGTCAGCTGAGTACAAGACTCAGGCATGTGTACCAGATTATGTGAAATGCTAGCCTGTAAATGACACTGGGACATGCTTTATCCAAACCTCAAAATTCCTAGTATGCTTTTTTTTTTTTTAACTCACAGAAGTCAGGGAAATAAACACTTGGAAAATAGTGCAGAAAAATAAAAGTTTAATTTAAAACAATTAAAAGGGGAACTAAAATAATCTTGCCTAGGACAAAAGGACATCCTACCACAGATGCAGGATTTTCAGAGGCAGGAGATGGTACTGTATACTTGACATGCATGAAGCAGAGAGTGGAAAGCCTCCTGAACAGAAGCGGTGTGTAACTGTGGGTGTGGTGTTTGATTATGTGGCCATTCAGAGCAAAGCTGTCATGTTGCTTTCCCATTTAGATTGCATCTCCTCAGGGGGAAACACTTGTTTGTGCGTCTGCCGCGTACAGTCATGGCATGGCAACCTCGATCTCATCAAAGAGATGGGCAAAGAGAAAAGATAGAGAGAAATGAGCGTTTGTAGCAAGTGTATGACTGCGTTTGTTGTGTTCATGCTCTTTTTTTCCCCCTGTCCTTGTGTGTGCTCATGCATACCTTTTTGTGTGTTCTCTTACAATATGCCTGTGAGTCTGTGAACAATGAAAATTTAATGAAACCAACTGGTAGTGTATGATTGCAATAAATCATGTTTCCATCCTTTCGGCACTGCTTTGATGACGGCAGCTTCTTCATTTCTCAGTCAGTGTTGTAAAGTTTAGGTACACGTCACAAAAAGTATTGACCTTTCTGCCCGAATGCCGTCAGAATTGATAATCAAGGAATTAAGTGAATTAGAGGCTGGCAAGGGCATTTAGAAAGGGTGAGGGATGGATATGTGAGAGGGACTGTAATGAAGTCAATGGCGCGAAAGTAATGCCCCATCACCCGGCACCGACAGCACCCCCGCCACACACACCTCCTCACTCCTCCTCCTGCTGCAATACCTCTGGGCATCGGGGCAGAAGATATTAAAAAACTGTGGCACATCCTTTTCAAGGACGATTAGACATTTCTCCCCTTTGGTCTCCTTATTTACAGATTGCCAGAGACTCTGCTGAGGCTCAGGAGCAATATTTTGCAAGCTAACATTCCTATCAAAACCTTGTTTACTAGGTGGTGGCTGGCATTTTCCTTCTGTTTTCACCACAAACAAAAAGGCTTCCCTGCATTCACAAGCTAGCTTTGAGCCAACATTAAAGCCTGCAAGATGGCAGCTGCCTCTGACAATCATAGTCTAATTGATGATGATGCTCAATGAAAACATGCTGAACGAGCAGTACACCTTACCACCAATGCCCATTTACTGTGAAGCCAAGCTACCTGCAAAACACAATAATTCCTATTACTGTAAAACCTGCCATTTTACTTAAAGAGACTCCTTCTTACAGCCACTGCCAACATTCTGAGAGCTCTCAGAAGGATCAGTGAAGTACGTATGGTCGATTTTAACACAAAGATGAAATAAGCAGGCGTAAGGATGATATTGGATGGATGATAATGCATCTCAACTTTCCTCTCATCTCCAATGTTTGCTTCTCAAACAACCCGTAACTTGTCACTACTTCTCAAAACTGTGCCTAACTGTATACAAAATGCCAATAGGCAAATAATATTAATGACCTTGTCCCTTGAATAAAAATTACACATGTAAAGAGAGAGAGAGTTTACTCTCAAACCTAGAGGAATATAGAATGGAGAGGAGAGTGTCAACTTCCATACTGTTTCCATCAATTGTTTCTCTTTGGATAACAACTTTTAAACTTGATGAACACAACATTGATGTGGGTCAGGAAATGATGTTCCTGGCTCACATTTGTTTGGATACTGTTTAAGGCTCCACATTGCAGAGGACCTGCTCTGCAAGCTGAAACTCAGGACGGGGATACTGCAACAACCAGAATGCCCTGCAGCCACCAGCGCTTTACAGTTGTCTTCTCAACAGAAGTAGTCATATGCTAACACCCAGGATGGGCAGAGAGTGTGAGCTACAAAGCAGAGACCCGACTCACACACGAATGCATTGCCAGTCTGTGTAGTCCAGTACATGATGCATTGTTTGTTGTTGCAAGATTTTGTGCTAAATCATGGCACATAGTCTCAGAAGGTCTTGTTAGAGCTGTTCGTATAACTGAGGATTAGAAAGAAATGCAGTTAACTTCTTCTTCCCCTTTCTGTCTGGGAGCAAATGAACCTCACCATGACATTTTCTTGCCTGTACCGGATTGGAGAAAGTGACTGGCTACCTCAGGCTAACTTTGCACCACTGTTCATCTGACTCATGCCATAGTATCCAGAGGGCACTTGTGGGCACAAGTGAGGCCAACAAAACTGAACAGAGTTCCAGAGAGCAGGGAGTGACTGCCTCATTGAATTACTTGAATCCACTCCATAGGTTAGCATGTTGACGGCCACTGCCTGCTGAGCCTGTTCAGAGTAAAAGTTACATTTGTAGCCTTGAAGGAATACTCCACCCAAATATGTTTTGATAATCAGACACTACACCCCATGTAGGCTTGAAATGTGGCACTGAAAAAAATGCCGCTCAGTCAGTGAATGTCTCGAGCCACTGTCCAAGCCTATGGATGCTCAAAGCACAGGTTTTGGGAGAGTACTGCCTTTAGAAGTTGATCTCTGAAAGCGCAATTAACCTTGATGGATTGTTTCAGGGACTAAAGCAGATTTTTTGGTGGGTTTCTTCTCTAACAAGTCGCAGTGAACTGAAAGTTATGTGGTCAAACTGACCTGGGTAGGAGTGTTCCAGCAGCACACCAGATGGCCTCACCATGTTCAGTTTAATCAAATAAAAAGGTAGATGAAAGGGATTTTGTCCTTGTACTTTAGTCTAAAATCAAAGCTTTGTTGTCATCTTTATGAGAGATTTATCTCATAATCACTTGAAAGCCTGCTTTGGTTCTTTGAACTACCAAAAGTAACCGTCTGGAGCCAGAAGAAGCAACACTGCATGTAGAAAGAGGCTTGGAGGGTGGCAGTGCTGCCTGTTAAGCCACCTTCTGCCTCAAAAAAACTTTTTCGAATTTATTTTTTTACTTTATTCACTCAACAAACTTGGAACATGTTTACAGAAGTAAAAAAAAAATAAAAAATGCCCCAAAGAGTTACAAGATAAAATGGAGAATGTGGTGATGAATGAGTCAGCTCCTCCTCCTGCGTTGTCTCTCATGTTTCGTTCTCTCTGACTCTCTCTCTCTCTTCTATCACTGCCCCTCTCTCCATCTAATTAGATTTGTCTGTAACCTCACTGTTCCTGCTCCGCTTTCATTTTCCTTTGTCTGACAGCAACGCTTGATCCCATGTACCACAGCTCACTTCGCAAATGGGATTTCAACCCACCACAGGGATTTTTGTTTTTTTTACATCTTTCTAAAACAAGCCTACTTTGATAAAATGGAAACTAAAAAGGGGTGGGAAGCTGGCCGTTTGAGGAATGCAGAGAAGTCTGCATAGCGTTGGTGTTAAAAAATATATAAATAAAAATTCATGCTATGCTTCCATTATGACTGGGCTCTTTAGAGGACTTGTGTAAAGGGTGGGAGTAAAGGGCAAATCTGTCAATGAATCCCCATTTGGTTCTTCTTTTCTAGTGCCTCTGAAGGCCTTCTCCTTCATCTCTCAGACTGATGTATTTTTAAGCACAGTCTAAAGCCAACCTGAAAATGAGCGCTGGTCTACTCGCAGTGTTAAAACAGTGAAGTACTGTGTTTCTTTAGATGAGTGTGTATAAGGCCCCTGAGCTGACTGACCAGATCCTCTTCCCACCTAAATATCTCAGTTCTCACACTATTTCCCTTATCACTTCTCAACCATCTAAAATGGGAATAACAATACTTACAGTGATGATAAAGGCATGACAACTGACTGTAGTGGCGCAACTTAACCCGCCTTCACGTGTGTTGTCTTCTGTTTTTACTCAGTTGTTCAGTATGTGCTCCTTTCTGACTGCCATGTTTAAAAACTCTGAGTGAACAGTGAACAGAGGAAATGCTCATGTGGTGAGTGTCTCGTCTTTGTAGAATAACCTTGCAAGCTTTACGGATCCTGCTTTGACCTGTCGCTGTAAGATAAAACACCAGGTGACTACGTTTAATGTTACAAAATGAACAAAAGGGGGTAGATATCTAATGTTGGTAAGTCCAGCTTCTCTTAAGAGTGCTGTCTCATTGCTGGTAAAGAGACAGAGTTGTCTTTTCATTGTTTCATTTGGACAAATAGGCTGAACCTCACAATTTGTGAGGATGGTAAACCTTCCTGTTTTTAATGTAATGTAAAGTAACGACGCACAGGACCAACGTCCCCTGCCTACAATGTATCAACATGATCAACCTATTGACTATACTGATGACAGTGTTAATGCAAAGTATGAAGCCATTCCAAATCTAGCTAGGCAGTTTATTAATTTAAGGGATACAATATGCACACGCTTTGGATATTTAAATAAATAGTAGAATTCATACTACTGAGAGCGCTTGTCCTCTGTCATGTGGCTTTCTGTTTATTTTTTAGAGCTGCTTTTTGCCACTGATTCATATACTGCCTGGAGTAACACACCAGCACTTCACCAGCCCACCAGGAGCCTTAAATGAGTGCAGCTCCCCATCGACCATTGCTCTTCTTCTCAGTCTATCCCTTATCCACTTACAGTAAGCAGCAATGATGAGATTGTGGGTGAAAGGGCCTGCCAGTGGCCACTGATCCCATTACTAAACCTGTTTTCCCAATGCTAAGGTCAACTAGCTGTAGCAACGGATGCAGGAAAAGCACAGGGATGCCCTGTATTTTTTTTGCACATTCATGTGTGTATTTGAGGACACACACAGGTTGAAGTCATTGTGTGTACAGTGAAAGGTTGTGTGTGTTATCAAGATTAATGGGCTGTTGAGGCCCATCTTTGGTCGAGGCTAACATTAGAGAGCAGATCACATATTACTATTGAAGCACTCCTGGCCAAAATAACAACCCGTGTGTGTCGAAATACTGCTTTCTCATTCTGGTGATGGACTCTGTTGGCCCTTCTTTGATAGGGTTTAGAGAGGGATGGTGTGAGAGAGAGAAACACTGCAATAGAAATATAGAGATACAAAGAGAAATACTGACCAGCAGGCACAAAGACAGTGAGAATCAAAGAGCAATAAAAGAAGAGAAAAACTGAGTAACGGAAATAAATGTCGACAGAGAGCACCACAAACCAGCAATTTGTCTACAGAATGTTGCTATGGAATTATAAATCTATCACGGCAAGGCAATGCTGAAACCAGCAGGATGCCACCAACACATAATGAACTGCCTATGGTAATGGAGACAGAGGCACAAACAATGCTCCATATAAGAGTCACATTCATCCTTCCCCCTGCCTAGTTTTGGTACCGCAACAAAACAGTTCCCTCGTCAATTCCTGGGCCTCGAGGTGACAAAACTGTCCCCATCGTTCTGGCATTCAATGGTCTTTACTCAACTTGCTTTGGGAAATGCGGTGGTTTAATGTGCCTTTATATTGCTGGATGTCAACAGGGAGAACACAGACAAGGAGATTTAAGGTGGGATTTGAGGTAGCCGTTAAAGAGGTATTCGCACACATTGCAGAATGGTGGTGATTTCATTTTAGAAGTAGTGCATTTAAGTTAATTGAAATACACATCAATCCTTGGTTGGTAGATTTCTCTCTGACAGACAGCAAACACACCCTGTACACGCACTCACACACATATTCACACTCCAATCTACTGTTCTTTTTAGCCAGAAGGGGAGGATATGTTACCAAAGTATAATTCTCCTCCCTCTGCCCTCCTCTCCTCCATATCTATGTGGAATGCTTTTGAAGATGATAAACTGCTATTTTTCATTTCCCTCTGTAAGAGGGATCCATCTCACAGCTTTTACTGGTCCACTCAGACCAGCCATCACACCCATGCATGTAGAGATGTGCAGGCTGTACTGAGCCAAGGCTCTGGCTTCAGGCGCTGTGGCTGGCTCTCCAACTAGTGAGCAGGCTGTCATCCTTGACCCTGCCGAAGCCCCAGTCACTGCATCTTTACTTCATCCCTTAACACTGTGAGAAAATAGAAACGACTAAGTACGGTGGTCAGGGAAAAAGTCTAGGCTAGTTGATGTAATTCCACCAGATATTTTACATGCACTAGTTTGCGGTGATGTCCTTTTTTTGGGCTCATCTTTGTCATGTTTCCTCCTCCAACTTTACCGCCAAATCAAATATAAACTTGTGGGGAAAAAGTAAGTTTCCTCATTTAGCTGAGCTCAATAAAAATACAAAGCAACAGCAAACATGTCATTGTCTTCCCTCATTTGGGAAATAAGCTTAAAATACTGCACAGAAATAATGATTGTATTCACCTGGTAATAAGTCTAAATCCATACAGGGGCGTCAAGTATTATAGTGAGTAAAGATCCATTTTGTAAAGTTTATATTAGTAGAAGTAGAAGTTATTGGATGGTAACACATTGGGCCTCATTTACTAACACTAGCGCAGTTTACGCTGCGTCTGTTTATGCGAGTTCTGTAATAGCGCACGCTATGCTTCCACATTTTGCGTAGTATTTGTCAACCCGGACACCCATCAGGCAATCAGCGTCTTTCTCCGCCCACTAGACTGTAAATTGCGCTGTAGCAAAGCGGTACTGGTGCTATATACGGCTGAGTGCAGGCTGTGATATTCCCACTGCTGATGCTATGACTGTTTAAAATGATCCTGATGCCAATATTTGTAATGTAGCGAGGAGTTTAACAACTGCTGGATAGAATGTGAACGCTGAGTCGGAGATTCAATGTCATCTTTGATTTCTTCCAGTAACTCTAATATTGCATGGCTGCTTAATCTGTAACGCTTCATGATTTCGTGTTCACTCCACTGACAAAGTGTGATCCTTGTGTTAAAAATATTTTCAGCCTGGCCTATGTCTTCGTCTTGCTCGGATTACTGCTACCATTTCACCAGCGGCAAATAGGCCTACGAGGAAAGACAATGGCGGCTGGTTAGACCTGCTTTTAAGAGGCGGAAAATTTCCCCCGCAGAATAGAGGCACGCTCTTACTGGCAGTCTTTGTAAATACCATGGAATATATAATCAGGCGCACTTTACGCGTATCCTCACACCTTTTTGGGTGGAACTCCCACTTCCCCCATGACACTCCCACGAACGCACATTGAAAGCGCAACTTGTCTTTTCTCGCTCATGTGGCAGGCAATCTGCGATTTTACCCAAGTGCATCCTGTTTGTAAATAGCCCGCATCGGTTACGTCCGTCTTTGCGACCAATAAGCACCTGGAAACAGGCGCAAACGGCTTGATACATCTAGTCTATTGTGTCCACAAATGAAATGGCAAATCGGTATTTTTTTTTTTTTTTAAATGCAAAAGCTTTTGCAGCATTATCTACTGATTTTTTTTTTACTGCAAAACTATTTTACACATTGTATTGTGTATTGATTCCCAACTCCAGTATTATCATTTTTAGCCCAAGGCAAGCACAACATTGATATTTTGCCTTAAGAAAGAGTCCACTCCCACAGAGAGGACAAGCAAATGAATAACAATTTATCCCATTTTATTGCTGTTTAAATATGAGTCAGTCAGTGCATTTGCATGCAGTTTAAATATATATTATATATATATATATTTATGCGGGGGCCGCATTTTTTAAAATACGCCGCACTTTCGCCGCATAAATTGCAGAAAATATGCAGGGCTTGCATGATTTCATAATCCCCGCATTTTCGTTGCAAAAAAGTCATATATCTCAGCAGAAAGTTGAAAAATGTTGCGTTTACTTCACACATGAGCAGCCATTTTTTTCAACGTTATGAAGTGACGTAATTTCACCTAGTGAGAACACGGTGCTGGGGAAATCAGTTTTTTTCTCTTTTTCATCAAACCACAGTTTTTGCAAGTTCCAGCAATTTTTCCAAGTTCCCGCAATTTTTGCAAGTTCCCACAATTTCATCGCATAAAATTGCACAAATATCCCACATATTCCATCGCATTTTTTAAGAAAACGTGCCGCATAATCAAGGATTTTTGCCCGCAACAATCACAAAAAAACTCTGCGTTTTTCTGGAGGACTGTTTAGTGTAAGACAGCCAGAGATACATTTTCTGTGAGATGTCTCCATGTGTGTGTGCAGTGTATGTGTATGTATCCATGCTTGTGCAGGTTATATGTAATAGAAAATAGAAAATGTGTAGAAGAGAAAGTGAGTGAGTCTGTCTGCAGGCTGACTTCATGGGCTGCACGACAGGGGCATATGTGTGTGCTTGTACATACTGTGTGCAATTCAACTGTTGCGAATGCCATTTCAAAGTAGACTAATGGCAGTTCAAATTAAACTTGCATTAGTGATTATTTTTCTGCGAGGCGCAGTTGACTCCTGTAGCTACAGTGTACTGTTTTGTTGAAGGAAATTCCTGAATAAGTGATATAAAATGCTTTTTATATTTTTAAGTAGTGTTAAAGTTTGGCAATGTTCACAGTTCTATTGCCTGTGGCATCCAAGAATATTCCAGATATAAAGCCCATGTTGGACAAACAAACTATGATCAGTTTATTCTGAGTTAAAACATTTTTTTTAGATGTGCAGATGATATGCAAAAGCACAGATTTTGATGATTGATTCGACAGGTCCTAAACTGTTAAAGTTGACCAGCATAAAAATCTGAGTACATTGGGAGTTCTGAGTCAGAGTGAGGTGTCAAAATATTGGCAAAAGACAACATCATCATCGCCAGGCTTCTGACAATGATGAAGATGTAAAAATAAATGCCAGAAATCTGTGTGATTGACATCTTAGAAAACACCCTGATCCAACTTCCACTCACCACAGTTAAAAATGATCTGGCGGAGAAATTGCTTGTTGGTGTCCCTATGATCGATGGTCCATCTCTATTTGAGTACATTATTGTAAAAAAAGAAATACAGTAAAAGGTGCAGCAGAAAGTAGCATAAACTTGACGCCAGAAAACAAAGTTACTAGATTGCTTCTGACGCTGGCCAACAAAGCAGCGGATTAACTAGAAACAGCACTGTCTACACCTACTTCACACCCATTCAGATTTCTAAGTGCAGCTTTGCCAAGTTGTCCATGGACATTCACCTTAAATGTGCAGAGATACAGGATGCTCTAGACAGATGAATTGGTCATCTGCAAGATCTTATTCTGATGGGTCTTCAGGTTTTTTTTACTGGCAAACATTTAAAATATGACAACATTCAGGAACTTCAGTCAATTTACATCTGAACAAGTTCAGTGTCTTCCTGACCTTCATTACATGCAAGACTGTCTTCCCCTGAAAAACACTCCCATAGGTCGATCGTTCAAGCAGCAATTACGACTCCTATTTCAATTATAGTGGCAACGCCCTCTAGTGGCCTCCCGTTATAATTACAGAATCAAATACGTGAAGTTCTGCGTCAAATGCGTAACCGGAAGTTAAGTAACATAACAGATGATGTTAACCACAATCTTTTTCTAAACATAACCAAGTCAATTTTGTGCCTCACCCTAACCCAATTGACACCGTTTCACAACGATAACGACGTTTTTAAAACCGCAACGTTCTCGTTTAAATATGAGGACGTAAAACGCTCCTGCGGGTCATATTTCCTGCAACAGCTAGGGGCGCTTATTTATGAAATGTTCCTGTGGGCCGTATTATAGGGTAAGAAAAAATGACCTATGTCATCGTGTGGTTTAGAGGAATTGTTGGTACATACAGTCTCTACTCTCCTCATATCTTCTCTCTTCCCTATATCTTCCTCTGCTGTCCACTACTTTCCCCCATCATAATCATGTTTAAAAAGTTTAGAGTTTAAGATGCAGCAGAGTTAACGGGACAAGTGCACTTCCTGTAGGCCGACAGACAGTAAGATTGGCAATCCCTCCTATCACCATCTGAGGAAAAGTGGGTTGCCAGGTTGAGATGAGGTCACACATGGTCTATAGCCCGGTGACGATCCATACATACATACACAAACACACTTGCAGGAACTGGCAGCTTAGAGGAATGCTCTCATTCAGCACCGGGGCAGCGGAAGTCTGTCAGAATGAAGCCGCACTACTGAGCTGTGCGTTGATGTAACTACCACAGAGCTGGCAGTATTCGGGATTGCCAGTTTAGCCTCAAAAACGCACACACAGTCAAAAACAAAACAATTGTGAGACTGTGGGCACTGCTATTCAGATTGTGCTGTCTGACAAAATGACAATTTCTAGCCTTTCAGCTAACACTGATATAATTCAATGCACATAGAAATGAGATATCGTACAGGTTTGCATTTATTCATACATTCTACTGTGTTGAGTCCCCATTCACTTCTCTCCTCTACCCACAAATGTTTATTGGAATAAGCACTGGAAGCCAAATGGAGATGAACTGATTGACAAAGCCACATGTTGGGCCTTAAATTAGAGTTTATGTGTGCATGGCAGGCATATTTACCACTGTTAACAAACAGCCTTAAGGGAGAAAGGGAGCACCAGAGAGATAGCATCAGAAGA
Organism: Gymnocephalus cernua; assembly: GCA_023631565.1. Classification (NCBI taxonomy): domain Eukaryota; kingdom Metazoa; phylum Chordata; class Actinopteri; order Perciformes; family Percidae; genus Gymnocephalus; species Gymnocephalus cernua. The sequence continues at coordinate 12,861,351 of CM042434.1, forward strand.
GTGGGATAGTTGAGAAATAAACTTTATGGAAATGGTGGACCAGTGGAGACCCCAAACTACAAGCTGCATAATGTAACAAAAGAAGGGGATGATGTTTGTGTCTGAGTACTTTTTAATATTCATACGTTACATTTTCCAACTTAATTGGAACCTGTCAGGGTGCATTGCCTGTGAGTGGCATCACAACGGCAGCTGGGCTGTTTCCCCACAGCTAATGAGATGCAATAAAAAGAGAGAGAGGGAAGTGTATTGGAAAGCACCGAATGAAATGCATTTCGGAGTCAAAAACACATTACTGCAAGCGTGGCTTGAGTAAACCTGTAAAAGGGAAGATTGTTTAATACAAATACTTCCGCCTATTCAAACCCAACAATTCCCTCTGGGGTCTGTCTCTCTCCCATTTTCAAAATCTGTCTGTCCATTTACCTGGATGACCAACTCTCACTCTCTCTCTGTCACACACACACACACACCCACACACACATACACACACACACACACACACACACACACACACACACACACACACACACACACACACACACACGCTTTTGCTAAAATTGTCAGTGATTCTGGTGTCCAATGTTATGACGCTGTTTCTCAATACCATCAAATATATTGCCCATTACTTTTTTTATAATTTCTGTTCCACAATTTATTGTTACATATCGGCAGACACACAGTATATGCAGATATCAGCATGAGCTAAGCTAATAATATCAGCTCAGTGAAATCCATACGTTGAGTAATAGTTTTAACACACATCATGGATGGAACTGACGGAAGGCCACATTGATGCACTTCATCAACATCAGTGAATGCATATGTTGTTGTGAGCTCACGCCATGAAGCGAGTTTGTCTTACACCCGTTTTTACTGACAGAAAGCTTTAGGTGCAAGAGCCTAAGCTCCAGCTGTGCAATGCAACTGAACCATAACTGGTACTGTACCTCCGCTGACAGCAGCAGAAGAGCATTATATTCTCACCTCCGCTCTGGGGTTTTTGGGGAAAAGAAATGAGTGGTCTAGCCTGAAAAATAACTACTGTGCCTAAATTCATTGTGACATCGTAAGTGACATTACAAAGTAGGTGCACAAAACTTATCGAGCACTTTTAAACTGGGAACAGAACAAAATGCTCACACAAACACACACACACACACACACACACACACACACACACACACACACACACACACACACACACACACACACACACACACACACACACCTGACCTGCCATGCCATGCATGCGCTGGCCTGCTCGTTGGGAGCAGTTTGGGGTTCAGTGCCTTGCACGTTTACCCACATAACATGGATGATTACGTGAATGTAGAAAATGTACAGCATTGTTTGGCATCTAGGCTCTGACCTCCTTGCTCTCAACATGAATCACCGAGCTCAGCACAGCAGGGGGAGCAACGATAATAACTTCCTCTCTGGGGAAACGTATACAGTCAGAGCCTACCGGTGGATGCTGAGGTGGGAGTGGGGCTTTTGAAATGCAAAAGAACAGCAGCAGCAATAGCATCAAGTTTTGCATTGCTTCCATGCGAGTGGTGTGGCAGCAGGCAATCAGAAAGTGTGAGCAGAACACTGATGACTTGTAACATGTAGACTGCCATATATGTTGCAGTGAGAAAAGCATGCCATGTGAGTGTAGCGAAGGACTGAGTTGACTGCCTGAACTAGCTTACTGGCTTTGCCTCATTTCTACACTTAGACATTAATGGACAGCCAGCTCTACCATCTCTTCAATAAGTTTATGATTTGTGATTGCTATCATCACAGTTTTTTCTGTAAATGCTATGCCAAAGAGACCATTACCATAACAGTACAACAGCCCTAAAGTACCTGGAATTTGTGGTGAGACTTTTCAATTTGAGTTTGGATTTGGGTACAAATACGTTGTACTGTGTATGATTGTATATGTGACAATACATCTTGTTTAGATTTATTTTTAAAGCAACATAGAATACTGTGTCTCTATAAATTAATGATAGATGTTATTGTCTAAGGAGCTTCCTCTTTAAAAATGTCTCAACCCATGATTAGTTGCTTGTCCGCAGCAGTGTGCAATCACAAAAACACAGCTTGTGATTGCAAAAAATGATTATGTGTAAGGAGTAGACTGAGTAGTGACGAGGAACCAGGTGTACCCATTATCTCTCGCTAAGCTTGAATCTTAGCAGTAGGCTGGGTAACGAATTCAATACTTTTTTAGGCACAGAATTGCCTCCTTAGTTTTGAGTTAGGGCTGGGAGAAAATCAGATATCACGATATTCTTGACCAAACCTCAATATCGATACTGCAGCGATATTCTAGGGTTGACAATTTGTGCTTTAACAAAATATCTTCACACTTAGATTTTAGATAAATAATCATCAGTAATGTGGACATAATGTCTAAGTGGGGAAAAGGCAAATAATAGAACAGCTAGAACAGTCCGGTAAGTTCAGAAAAGTACATCACTTTACTGTAATGCAGCCTTTAAAACCACTAAAAGACAACACTTATGTCATATCACGATATTACAATATCCAAAATGTAAGACGATATCTAGTCTCATATCACGATATCGATATAATATCGATAATTGCCCAGCCCTATTTTGAGTATCGAAAAATCTATTCATTCAATACCAAATTTCAATACCTAAGGAGCAAATCTCTCAGTAAGCCAATAAGCATGCAGCATGCTTCTACCAAGGCCTAATAATGCTGGTGATATGCTGTCTGACGTTACACGTCGTAGAGACATGCAGGAAAAACTCTACACTACGCACAGAGACAGGGCTCACGTAGTAGGGGCTGAAAAATAAATTAAATTAAAAGATTTGTGCCATTATGTGTAATGTTGTAATTTCTTTTTGTTAAAAATAAAATGGATTTTATAAAATTGGTTAAAAAAAAGTATTGTTCCGGTATCGAAGTCACGGTATTGGTATCGGAACCAACATTTTTACCCAGTCCAATACCCAGCTCTACTTAGCAGACCAGTTTTCATACGAACATGCTTTGGTTTCATTGATTTATTTTTCCATGCAAGAGGTTGACAGGGGGAGAAACACTCAAGTAATATGGTATGCATTGTACTTTAATGAGACTGACATGTTTGTCAATTTGTATATCTATATTACCATATAACATTTTTTATTTTAATTTATTTGGCTGTTCATCACGTCACTGTCCTATTTTCAATACTTCACAGTATGTGAGTATGTGTTTAATGTTTTTGTGCAACAGCCCAAATGTTATAGTTCATAAATGCACTTAATTCAATTGCTGATGCAAAGATGTAGTGATTGGAGGTTTAGGTAGTAGGTCACAGGTTGGCTCTGTATGAGATTGCTTTGTAAACCAGAGAAAAACAAGCTGGATGGAGATTTACCGAAAAAGAAAGAGGGAGAAATTAATTAGCGCATTATTGAATGAGAAGCCCAGTTCGCCACAGAAAAAAAAACGGTAATTAAGTCTTTTGCAGGATATTAGTCCACAATTGCTAGACAACTTATCACTTCAATGACCTTTACCTACAATAGGCCCACTTGGTGTTAAACCAGCAGTGATTTAGGTCATTTAGCCTAAATTAGTTTGCTAATTGTTAGAAGAATAGTGCCGGGTACGAACAAATTTTGGTTGTTTTTACTGTCACAAAACAGAGAGAAACATAAGATTCACTGTAGAACGTGCACTATTACCACTAACAAACCATATGCCGTAAAAAGTCCAGTAATGGCTTGAACCTTTATTTAGTTCCACAATAGACAGGACCATGCTTTTACTGGAGAGTGGCTGCTATTTCATTTGGAAGGACAACAGTAACTTGTCTGCCTTGAAATGAAAAGATTAAAGGAACTTATTGGGACATTAGCTTATTCACCGTAACCCGGAGAGTTAGACAAGTCGATACATAGCCTTCTCATCTCCGTGCGTTAGCTTAGCCTAGCACAGATCCTGGAGGTAAACGGCTCCAACTAGCATACTGCTCCGAATAAGTGACAAAATAATGGCAACATGTTCCTATTTACATGTTGTGATTTGTATAGTCACAGCGTGTACAAATAACAGCGTCACTTGAGACACAGCCATCTTCTAACTGTATACAAACTGGGAACTATATTCTCAGAAAGGGAAGCACTGCTACTTGGGCGGAGTGATATGCTTGCAGCTCTGCTCAGAGGAACATAAATAGGAACATTTTGCCGTTATTTTGTCACTTATTCGGAGCAGTAGGCTAGTTGGAGCTGGTTACCTCCAGGATCTGTGCTAGGCTAAGCTAACGGTGGAGCCGTCAGACAGAGTTACGACACGCATGGAGATGAGAAGGGTATGTATCGACTTGTCTAACTGTCGGGGTTACGGTGAATAAGCTAATGTCCCAATAAGTCGGCGTGTTCCTTTAACTGGTATTCTTGGGAAAACTACTAATCAAACATCCTTTTTAAAGGTCCTATGACATGCTGCTCTTTGGATGCTTTTATATAGGCCTCAGTGGTCCCTTATTACTGTATCTGAAGTAGGGGTGGAACGGTAAATGTATTCGTATTGAACCGAAACGGTACGGGCGTCTCGGTACATGAATTTATACGGAGAATGCACTGTATAAAAATACATAAAACAAATTAATGTAATGCGGATCTACTGTTCGATACGCGTTTCTTAGGGGCACCTGATCTGTAGCGCCCCCGCGCGCGCACTCTGAAGCTCCCGAGCTCCGCCTACATGTTGACCGTCCAGTGAGTGAGTCAGAGCTAGCAGCAATAAGGACCCGCCGGCTGAGAAGCTACAGGAGGTCGTGGCCAGTTGACAAAGATATGCCTGTCGCACTTAAAAGCAAGAATACTTGTGTGGGGGAAGGTTTCGCCTAAGTAGAATTCGTTGTTTTGTTATTATTCCACATAATTTGCACTTTCATAAAAAAAGAGATGCTCTATTTTCAGTTTTATAGCTGATTCTTATTTACTGTTTACATCTTACTTTATACACTTCAGGCTGTTGCAGCTAGCTCAGGGGAGAGACTGGATGACACTAGGTGGTACAGCGTGAGACATGCACAATAAAAAAAAAAAATTGCCTTCTGCATTTTTGTTTAGCGTTTTCCCTCCATTGTATCGAACTGAACCGTGATGTCTGAACCGAGGTATGAACCCAACCGTGACTTTTGTGTACCGTTCCACCCCTAATCTGAAGTCTATTTCCCGAAATTCAGCCTTGGTGGAGAATTACAGCCACAATGAGCTTTCCTTAGGACGTGCCATTTCTGTTTCTGTAGCTTTAAATGCTATTGAGGAGGAGAGAGGGGGGGCAAGGTGGAGGGTGGGGGTGTGGCCTTGACCAACTGCCAATTTGCTTGTTTGCAAGCCATGATGTCTCTCTTTCTCATGGGCGGGCCAAATTCTCTGGGCGGGCAAAGCAGAGAAAGGGGAGGTAACCTTGCTCCTTATGACAACATAAGGAGGAGATTCCAGATCGGCCCATCTGAGCTTACTTTTTCTCAAAGGCAGAACAGGATACCCAGGGCTCGGTTTACACCTATCGCCATTTCTAGCCACTTGGGAACCATAGGCAGGCTGGGGGAACTCATTAATGTTGAAAAATCTCATAAAGTGAATTGTTCATGCCATGGGACCTTTAAGTTTATGAACTAAATCATAAGTTGAAATGGGATCGCTAAGTCAGTAGAAGGAGAAGATAAGCTAACGCATATTGTGTCATGTTCAATACCCCAAAGAGTTGGTTTGTTTTGTTATTTAACTTTTTCCTGTGCCATCTTTCCTTATTTCCCTATCCATTTCTGTTTTACTTTTTATGGTTCCACAATACCATTTCATTAGCAATGAACTTGTGACATCCAGCTGTGAGTTATACATGAAAATGGAGAATGCAATGGTGAATAGTGATAGTAAAAAGATTTTGATCTTGGCTGAAAAACAGAGAGCTTTGGCTACAATATATGTTGGTTTATTGAAGCTACTACTGATGTATTTCAGTCTCTTCTATGATGGATTTCTCCTTGCCTTGTCCTTGAATACCAGTACAAAATGGCACCTCTTTGCTTTTTTTATTATAAGGGACTGATGTCCCATTTGTCACTAATGTTTTGAAACATGTGCTATCTAACGTTGTGTGATTTGACATATCTTTGTGTTTTAGCGCACAGACACTATTTTTGAGAGGGAAAAATGAGACATCAGCTAGATGAAAACACACTCACACATACAACATTCCCCTACATACATGCCTATGGTCACTCATCCACACATCCTTAGCCAACATCCAGTTACACACATACACACAAACACACCAGGCATATAGCTGGGAACATCTGGAGCTGAAGTCGATTGGAAGTCAAACCACAATGCTGGCTGTGAACCAAAGCAGAAGGCGACATATCTAGGCAATCACAGCTATCTCTATCATTGGCCTGTCTCTGCCTCCCCCAAAACTCCACCTCCCAAATTCACCACAGTGACTTTGAGAAAGAATCACAGACTCTCTCCACCAGCGCTGCAGGGTGCAGGAAGTTCAGGACCAAAGTCAAACCAATGGCATTGATAAGTGAAACTAATTCACAGTTGTAACTATGGTGGCACACAGAGCAGTGCAAACTGAATCAACACATGATGCTTGCATTAATTTTGTAACTAGAACTTATAATACCAGTTTTATAATCCACACTGGTAAGATTTCTATACTATATAGGACTGGTAATGTTCCATCATTCCTTACAGTTGCATCAACAGCGGTTTGACACAGCTAGAGAAAGTTTTTTTTTTCGGCAACACTGGACTATGACTGTATTACATGTCATGAAGTTGAAGGCAAAAAAGGGCTTCCTCCCGTCCTTTTTCTTCTGTCAATCACAAAGGTACAACATGCAATACAAACACATCAGTAAGCTTCAGTTTAAAACCTAATCGTTTCAAATTTCTTCAAAAGGTGAGGCTCTTACAGGTGTGATTGCATCTTCAGCACTTTATGGACATTTAATAGAGGTTTCCCTCCCACAAGAAGTCACACAAGGGAAAATAGCAAGGGAGAGCACACACACACACACACACACACACACACCGCTATATACATTTAGCAGAGGCGTGACGCCATTACAAAATTGTTGCCACCGCTCTTTCAGCATTTTATGAAATGTCATGAAGTCGTGATTACACGACTCCGCAGAGCCGTCTGCTGCACTGAACTCAAGCGAACAGTCATCCGGTCTCTCTCCCATTTGAGGGTGAGCAACTGGAACAGTGACATGATGTCATGTAATATAACTATTGTATATGGAATATAGAGTATATACAAAGAAAAAAAACTGCATGGTTTAACATTAATCTGTCAATATGATTTTAAATTATTTGAGTTTCCTTATGTTCACTTGGCACATGGTTTAACCACCTATTTTGGGGTTGTTTTAGAGCAGTGGTTATTAGTATTCTGAACAAATATGTCATTTTCTGAGTTTAAATCCGTTGGGATTTTCGCCTGGATGTTCTGCCTGATGTTTTAGCCTGTTTCTAGAAAATACTTTCTAATACTTTCTAATTCACCACAGTTCTACCAGTATTATGAATTTAGATGAATAGCTGACGTTGCAACAGCTGGGACATTAGACATAAGGGGGCAGAGCATGCATTTCTTGCCATGGTAAAAGGCTGTGCAAGTGCATTCATTCACAAGGTTAGATCATTGTGGGCTATAGGGAGGACCACAGAGAGCTGTGGATTATCTGCTTTCAGAAAGATATTCTGCTCATTTCTTGGCCTCTATGCTGATGAAAGGCATGGCCAAATGGTCAGATGGATATAAAGAAGCCTTAAGGTCTTGTATAGGCTGTTCCAGCCATGTCATTATCATGGAAAACACGGTTACATGGGACTCAAGGCTCCCCTGTTGAGTGTAAGTGGGCATTCAGACAGAAAGCATCCCTGCATTAAAAAAGGCTAAGGGCTTTGTTGTTGGGGGCATTGCCTCAGATAGCGGTAAAACAATGTCTTTACAAACTAAACTAGGAAAACAATTTCTTTATACATGGACTAGGTATAGCGCACAATGGAATTGTTGTGCAAATACAAGAATTAGCCTACCCCAATGTTGCTACCCCAATGTTGCTAATATTCTAAAGGACAGACCAAATACTGTACTTTTGGCCATATAATGAAGTATTACAATGTTTTGCAACGTACACCCATTTTGATATTGGGTTTTATCACACACGCAAGAGGCATTTTACTGAATATCTGCTCAAATACACCACACTTCTTTCATCTAGGTCTCTCAACAGGTGCACCTCTTTCTCCTGGTCTCTCTCTCCCACTGTTACACAGACACACACTCAGATGCTCTCTCTCCCGCTCCCTCTCACAGACGGCTCTGCCTTCTCTTCATTATCTGTGTGACCATTTTTCCACTTGCCTTTCTACTAAAGCTGTTGCTGGGTTGGTCCAGATTATTACAAATATCAATAAAAGGTTTTTAAATCCATGTAGCTCCATTCACTTGTTTGTCTGCTTTTTTAGTCATTAATTTGTTTTTAAAGGAGACCTATTATACCGATTTCAGGTTAATACTTGTATTTTGTTTTTCTACTAAAACATGTTAACATTCTTTAAAAACACTTATTTTTTCCCATGGCTGCTTCTCCTGTATTCACGCTCCATTGTTGTGGTCTCTTTAAGCCCCCCTCCAGAAAAAGCCTAGTCTGCTCCGATTGGTCAATGTTTCCGGGTCTCCCATCCGCTGCTCCACTCTTGCCATCTCTGTAGTGTACTACTGCCGTTGCAGCTTGAGAATGACTGCAAAGCAGTATTGGGAGGACTTTAGTCTCACACTGCCAGGCCTTCCTCCACAGCACTGCGTAGGAGGGTCTGGCTAGTCCACATAGCATTCCGGGATTAGAGGAAAACGTGCTTTGGTTTATTGCCATTTCTTTAAACCAATCACAATTGTCTTGGGCGGGGCTAAGCGCCGGACGGAACCACGGTGCTGCTGCAAGATAGCCTCGGGAAGGAACTTGTTATGGTGGAACGTGTACGTTCTAAGGTTGTTTTAGTTGTTCAACAGAAAACTCAGATTCGACAGATTGTCTAGCTAGTTGTCTCGAATTACCCTGCAGAGATCTGAGGAGCAGTTAACCATAGTCCTCATAAATCGACCGACCGGCGCACCGGAGCAATCCCGGAAGTGGAACGCCGTGGATATAGACTAGGGGGACTTCAAAACCATAAAAAAATCCCCAATAAAGGCTTCTAAACCAACAAAAAACTATAACAAAAAATAACAAAACTGGAACACTGAGACTCCACACATGAACACACTAACAGAAAATAATGATCTGACAACAGACAAGGGAAACACAGCGACTAAATACACAGGGTAATCAGGTAACAGGGAGCAGGTGACACTAGGGCTGGGTACAGGTGAAAAACATCAGACAATCAAACAGGCGGGAAAAACAACAGACAGGAAGTAAAACTAGACAAGACAAGGGACAAGACTACTACAAAATAAAACAGGAAACAGAACATACAACCCTAACAGTGGGAGGAAGTGAAAATGCATTGTCCATCTTTATATAGTTTATGGTATATATCTTTTTATATTTCTTTTAAATATGTTTACCTTATTATTTGATTATTATTTGCCTTGTCCACATTTGATATGAACATTCGAAATTGTAACATAGATATGACAGAAAATATTGAAAAGCATGATAGGTCTCCTTCGACAATCTTACCAGAATAAGTAAGAAGTTTTAACCTGACTAGCAATGGTCACATGTCCGGCCAATAAACAGAAAGGGCAAATCTAAGTTAAATGTTGGATAGCAGGTAGGCACTGGAGACACTAATGACCTCACTTCATAAGAAAAGATAGATCATCACAAATATTTAGACATGCCAACGCTAGATCAAGCTAGGAATAACGTTACATTATAAACAGCAAAACAATCTTGCCTTTAGAAGAAAAAAGCACAACAGAAAAACAGTGGTGCCCCCAAAGGTACAGTTTGCCTACACAAGATGATAGATCCAACTTTGGGCTGGCTGACAAAAATATGTTTGTATCTCCCACGACAGTTCTCTCACGCAGCTATTTTTCTCCTGTGTCAGGGGCCAAGCCTCTCAAGGTGTGTTATCATTAAGTGCGGTGAAGTTTTCTGCTGTTGAATTGATTCTGTGGGTTGAAGGCTACCCGTCTCCTCAGCATCCTCCAGCTAACCCAGCCAGACCGAACATGATGCATTTGTGCCCACATATTCTCTCTGTTCTCGTCCAAAAACTGAAAGGGGTGAGCATGGAAAGCCTCCTTCAAGGGAGGAGTGTGAAACTCTCCTTGAAGGAAAAAGAGGGCCTTCCATCTTTCTCTTTTTTCCCTATCCCCAGCTTGTGCGTTGCTCACAAAGGCAGCAGACAGGTGGGTAGAAATCAATTCCATGGAGCCACCAGATGAAAGTAAGGAAGAAAAAGAGCAGTGAAAGATAGAGAAGCTGTATGAAGATTTTACCAGGCGAAAAATCAAAAATAACCAATACGTATTGGCTGGTCTTCCACCTGTGTCTACACACACTCACAGTATGTATAATGATATGTGGCAAACCTAGTAGCTTGTAGATGCATTAACTTAATGCAAGGTTCTGCAATACAGACTGTTTCTCTCTCCTAACTCAACAATAAAAATACATCTCCATCTCAGGCCAATCACTGTAATTTTGAAAATGCCAGATACAGTAGAAAGATCCGTCAATTAACTAAGTTTTTGTCAGCGGCACAATTATCTCACAGCTCCACTCTCAATTCAACTAACATCTGTCAGCGACACTTTCTTCAATCAATGATTCCCAATATGTCAGTAAACAATGAAATATGTCTTGCAGTTACCTTGAGGTATAAAGAGTAAAGTGTTGTCTAATTGCTCAGATATGGACAGAGACCGTCTCACAGAGGCATATGAGATTATAGACCATCTTCAATCAATTCCAGTTTTTTGGCGAAGAAAGTAATCTGCGATGACATAAATTCTAAAGTTCTATGACCCCAGATATGTTTGACATTCCTATGGCAATAACCCTATTGAGGTATTTTCATCTTCAGTGGTTTTGCCTTAGCATTTCCACAATTAAAAATGTTTTAGAAGCCAGAAATGCACAGAAATGCAAAAGGAAAATGTTTAACATGACTTCAGAGTTCAACGTTAAGGACCGGAACGCAAGTGAAAAAAAATTCTACTTGCCCCAAATGTTTTTGTATTAATGGTTATCAAATAACGATAAAGACTCATGTAAATTGTTTTATTTAGTGTGATGTTATTTACAATGTACTGTACGTATAAACACATGGACAGTGTCACAGATGAGTTAAAGTTCATACTGAAAGTGGAGACTATTTTATATTATAATTTATTTGATTTGAACTTAAGTTCACACTTCACAAAAACATTGCAGTTGTTTCATCGACACCCTCTATTGCCACCCAAGAAAACGCCTTGTTCCAGAACGCTTTAAACACCCTTTCGCTTTAGCTTCTACGCAGCCATCATCTTCTTCTTCTTCTAACAAGACAGCTGCCAGTCACCCGTTCAAAATCATTCAATTCAAATCAAATCATTCAACAGGTATTCTCTGAAGTGCGCAATGGGAGTGGGGCAAGAGAATGATAATGTTATTCATGATACGATGATGATTGGGAAAATTATCACAACATTTTTTGCCGAAATGAGCAAGTGGGTTGTCATATTAACTTGCGCGACGTGGCATTTTACTTGCCCCGGGCCATCGGGCAACCCTTTTTTTGTTAATGTTTTGTATATTATGAGTTGGATGTTTTTTTCGTCAATGGGCTTCCACTTATGCAAGTTTCCATTTCTGTCTTATACTGGTGTTGCTAGTTTCATTACACTGTTATACTGGATTTTCAGAATGTTTTTCAAATTCCCGACGTTTGGTTTTCCGATCTATCTGGGACTTCCAAAATAGGTACTAAGCAGCAATAGTGATTATTTCGGCCATGGTTAATGGCAAAAAGAAACATCGTTGGTGCCTACAACACTACACTGGCGCGTCACATGCGAGAAACGTGATTAAACACAAATGATCCCAATATGATCCCGCAATCAAACTTGTGTGAGTAACGTGACGCAATTGTTCGTGTCCTATGTGAACAAGCTATAAGTAAGCATGAAAGTAATAATCTACAATAATCTAACGATGGGTCAAATACGGAGGACAGAATTCCCAAGAAAGATATACAGTGTATTTAAAATGTTAGTTTTAATTGGATTAATCAAGGCTATTGTTAAGGTTAGGCTTTTTCAAAAATACAAAATGCTTAAGGCTACCCTAATAGAGAACTTGCAACACTTCTGTCTAGGGAAAATAATTAGACTCATACAAAACTAGCCTTGATCAATTAAGCAACATGTTTTCATTCAAACAGACTCAGTCCGAGGCAAAGTTCTTGAACGAGAGACAACAAACTTATAAATATTTGCACAGCCAAAATTCTTGTCTACGAACTTTTAATCATTAATGCTATTTAGAAGTGCATGGAGGAAAAGGTACCCCATGGCAGGGCAGGAGGTGAATTCATTATACACAGGCCTTGGATACACTAGAGAGAAATAAAAAAGTGTGTGTGTGTGTGTGTGTGTGTGTGTGTGTGTGTGTGTGTGTGTGTGTGTGTGTGTGTGTGTGTGTGTGTGCGTGTGTGTGCGAGAGAGAGAGAGAGAGAGAGAGAGAGAGAGAGAGAGAGAAAGGGAGGGAGAGAGAGAGAGACAAAGGGAGAGATACGAAAATAATGTCATGACAGGTAGAAACCTAAATCGAAAACCCGACAAGAGGATGAGACGACCACACACCGAACACAAGCAGCTTCAAGCTGACTAGGAACCCAAACGGCCTACTTACAGGCAGGCTTCTGGTGCCATCTACAATCACCATCTGCATCATGCTCTTTTGTGTGTGTGTGTGTGTGTGTGTGTGTGCAGAGAGAGAGAGAGAGAGAGAGAGAGAGAGAGAGAGAGAGAGAGAGAGAGAGAAAGAGAGGAAATAACATTATTAAAAAATGGAACATATAAGGAAGGTAGGAAGAAGGGAATGAAGGAGGAGATAGAGTCTTGAAAGAATGAGAGAGGGAGTGTGTGTGGGTGTAAATGAGTGGGAAGATTAGTAAGAGAGAGGAGGAAATTGAGACACACACACACACACACACACACACACACACACACACACACACACACTTACTACCCACTCACAAACCTGTGACAGATGGAGAATAGCACCTTCCAGACTGTGTGTGTGTGTGTGTGTCTGTGTGTGTGTCCATTTCAGACCCACCTGTTTCTTTTCCACCTGTTTTGTTTATTCACAGTACAAATGTGTATGAATACACATGTGTGAGACAAAAAGAGAAAAATCGACTGAGTAGGACAGGTCTAAGTATGTACTGTATGTATTTGACTGTGTTTGACATGTGTTGCTGTGTGTTTTGTGTTTGTGAGTGCAAAATCAAACTGGATTGATTTGCATGACTGCTGAAGCAAATTAAAGTCATGTGTGCTTTGTTTCCTACCTGTGATTAACTGCCTAACCATTTCTGTGTTTTATGTAAGAGTTTGTGGCTGAGTGTATTCAAGTGTACTTGCCACTGTGCCCCTTGTTTGTTCCTTTATCCAGATGTATTACCCCCTCTTATCAGTCCTGTGAATCGCAGTTGTTCGGCTGGTATTCTGGCACCAAAAAACTGCACTTCACATCCTGAGTAGCAGATTTGAGCTGACAAGATATCATTGGATTACAAAGCATATATTACCGTAAATTTAACGCTTGACACACTAGCGCCTGGGTTGGTCAGGCATGGAGAGGGAGATGGAGCTGCGGCTCTCTCCTACCCATCATTGTCTGTGGCATTTGCAAAGGGCACTTGCAGGAAGCCTTAGACATGACAAGCTCTGGCTCCATCTGCATCCCATGATTGCTCTGTGGACTGAATATAACAGACGCTTTCCGAACCACTAGAGCGATGGGACACTTTAGCAGCGAGGCGGCGAAAGTTACACACACAGGTAAAATCCATTTGTGCAATACCGACAGCGTTACTACTGTCTCTCTGTTGCCCAGATCCTCTCCTACTAAGTGAGGAGGTCACTTGCTGGCTAGAGTGCTGGTCTTTATTATTACAAAAAAATACACATTCAGTCAAGCGAGATAAAACAAAGACATGCTTGAGGGTAATTGGACGAGCAGGCAGGGCATTGGGAGGCTGAAGATGGGTGGGTGGGTGGGTGGGGGGGGGGGGGGGGATGCATAGACCTACAAGGCGAAGGAACGCATCAAAGCTTGATTAGCTGTGCATTAGAAAGCAGGCCTACTTTTTTCCTGCAAGTACTTAGCCCTCAGTGAGACCCCAGAGCCTTTCACCCTACAAGCCTCCACCGTTGCGAAGAGAGAAAACTTGTGTTCTCTTTCATAGTACACGTGTACTTCTGATGTGTAGCCGGGGATTGTAATGTCCCGATGGTAGGCCCCGGTGATTTGTCAAGAATGATGGTACATCTGTGGGAAACAGTATTAATGATGCAGTGGCCGTGGTTACAAGCTCCCTCTGTGCTGAACAAACACACACACAACCTCATATGTTACGCACACACTACACATACAAACACCACAGTTAGGATATCTTTTAGTTAAATGTATCTGTACCCATGTTCCCATTTTGTATACGATTGAAAATCCCTTCACTCAGTCCTAGTCAAGTCATCAAATGAGAAAGCTATGACACTGAGACTAAATGCTGGCAGATGAGAGGGCTGCATAATGTAATTTGACAGAAGCACGAAAACGGACAGATACCAGATACTTTACAAAGATATGAAACAATTAGTCGATTAAGTGAACATTTATCAGAAATTTTGATAATAAAGCAAAATACCAAACATTTGTTGGTTCCAGCCTCTCCAGCTGATTTTCGCTGTTTCATATCATTGTAAATTCAATATCTTTGGGTTTTCCACTGTTGGTTGGACAATAAAACACATATGTAGATGCCCCCTTGGGCTCCAGTAAATTGTGTTGGCCATTGTTCACTATTTTATCACATTTTATGGACCAATCAACCAATCTACTAATCGATAAAAGCATCAACAAATTAATCAATGATGAAGATAATGTTCAGATGCAGCCCTATTAGCATGTAAATAGTGGTTAACCATAGCAGGGTGGTGACTCAGTGTGGGGCACAGAACATACTGTTCACAATGGAAAGTACACTTAAACTTAGTTGAAATATTGGGCAGACAAACCCAGACTTTGGCTGTGAGCAGAAAAGTAACATTTTCTCTCTCATTATATACATACTAAAAAAAGGTTTTCTTTTGATAATTCAATTTACTTTCAAGATTGTATTAAAGGTCCAATATGTAAAACTGACAGCTAGTGTTTTTAAAGTGGTTACTGCAGTCCAATTTAAAAATACTTATAAAAGTTGTCTCCTCCCCAGCGTCAAAGTTCACGGGAGTTGCCAGGTTGAGAACGCTAGACCCAACGTCACACAATGTCAATGTTAGCTTGATGCTAGTCTCACATTACTCCACAACGCAGCGGAGTTGCTAGATGCTGCTATGTTGACAGTTATAAAAGCCAGTGCTCTCGCGGAGCTCTGTACCCAGCCGACAGTCACCTTTTATTGACTAACCGTAACAGCAATGACTTCTAAAAGGCCTGCGACCTTGCAGAGCTTTGTGCCCGACTGACAGCCACCTTTTCTCAGCTTAAAGTCACTGCAACAGCCTCTAAAAAGACCACAACCTCACAGTCATCTGTACCCAGGGCACAGTCACTGTCTGTTGGCTCCGTCCACTGAACAGAAGCGGGGGAACAATTTCTGCAGGGGGGAGATTGTCGGAACTACTACTTCCAGACCTGTTATACAGCTTGTCTATACACTGTACAGTCAGTACATTACATATTATGGTTGCATGCCAGTTTGTAAGAAAGTGGGAATCATCTTACCAGGGCATGAAATTAACACCCGCCCACCCGCCAAATGCGGGTGAATTTTGCAATTGGCGGGTAACACTGTCAATCTACCTGCCACATTGGCGGGTAGCCAATGAGAATTGAGTGATTCAGACGCGCAACTATTGGTAAGCAGGGTACGTGGTTGCTTACGGGCCCAGACCAATCAGGGGCCTGAATCACTGGAAGACATTGATTGACAGCCGGGGCCCCCTATCGCATTTGCATTACTCGCGACAATCCCAGCAGTCCCACGTGCAGCCACTGACCAATCGGTAGTGCGAACGGGTCAAATTAATTTCCTTGTTTCTGATAACGAAGACAAGACGTGTGTGACTCGAACATTTCACATTTACCAACAAAACGTACAGCGACAGACCGTGCAGAACATTTCAGACTGTCCTGCCAACCGGTAGAAATTTTAACATCAATGTAGCTGTAGCGATTTTTCACTCTGAAAGCTGCTGCCGTTTCAGTCCTGTCCTGGGCTGTTGCTCCATTTCCCCCGCGACGCGCGCGCGCACACACACACACACACACACACGGACACACACACGGACACAATCACACGGTGAATGCAGGAAAAAACGGAGATGAGACGTACATAATAACCTAAATTGAGGACAGCTACGCTCATTATTGTAAGTGCAATAAGTTAAAGTCCAATAAGTAGCTACTCAAACCGTATGAATGTGTGTCCCAGACCAGGATAGAAAATTAACTAACAATGTAAAGATCAACAAGCCACTGACACATAGGCTTAGCTGTATGTTCAAATTTGATTAATTCAATAAATTATTATGTTTTGCCTTAATACACAGGCTACGATGAATAGGACAGGATAGGATCAGAGAGAGACACAGTAATTCCTGTTTTTCACCTTTATGAGGCAAAAAAAAAATCTGGCTGGTAAAAAGTCATTGTGGCGGGTGGATTTTTTAATCCACCCACCACAGTGGCTGGTGGTCAAAAAAGTTAACTTCATGCCCTGCATCTTACTGTCCAACATACACAAAACATAACATAACGTTACATACATTGCAAAGCGACGTGTAGAGAACACTGTGTCCCAATCCAACAATTCAAGATACGGTGTGTTTTGCCAAAGTTAAATTGCATGTTTCTATTATAAGGAAGTCAAACTTGCGGTTTCTGGCATATGTCATGGATCCTGTCTATCTATCTCCGTTGATCCCATTCGTTTGTTTGCTGCTTCCATGGCTGTACTACAGCTGTAGGGCGCTGGGTTTTTGTTTTTAAAAGGCATATCTGGCAACCAGGCCTGTCTGTCAAAATAGGCAGTTGATACAACACACAGGCCAAAACCCAAACAGACATTCTGTCATGCAACGGAAATTTCTAAATGAGAAAATACTGGCTTTAGCATTGATGTCAGAAAACATAGTATTCAACTTAGCATGTTTCCTTAATATCTGAGGACACACTGAGGTGATTTTTTGATTAAATACAGTCAATATATTACATATTGCACCTTTAATGTAATAAATTGTATGAGTGGCTTTAAAAAAACAAAGACGGTCAAACCTTGAGACAAACACGACTCATATGAAATGCATGATGAATAGAAGCCAATAAAGACAGACAGGACGGAAAGAGTAGGTAGAGAAAATAGGGAAGAGGGTAACAGCCTAGGACACAGAGAGGCTGAGGTTAGGGGGGGAGGGGGTTGTATTGCACTTGTGCAATGGGTAAGAGGTAGGAGGGGGGTCGGGGGCATCTGTCTACTGTTCAATTTGCCATCTGTGAGGCGTAGTACTGCCAGGGTCCCTAATCAGGCAATCCATCACACCCCCATAGAAACACTGTCAATTATAGGCTGTCCCAAGGCTGACAGTGGCCAGCATGCCATTCAAAAAAGTTGTTGCCTTCTCATGCGTCTCTGTAGTGTTTGGGTTTTTGCATATATTCTACTGTAGCAGACTGAGAATCACTTTGGTTTCAACTAGTTGTTCCTTACTGCTTTTACTTGCCCAGTTGCATTTTTAACTGCTGTTGTTAACACACCACTCCAGCTCCCGCTGCAACACAATGTTATGAGCGGGACATTAATATTAATATTAACATTAACTGCTTTTACTTGTGCATGAGGGTATCAAGATTTTATGGGGTTATTTATCCACATCTACACTGCCAGTTACAACTGGGACTAACAGCTTCATAATAACGTGGTAATTATTAAGGATTCACTCACTTTAAACATTATTTCTTCCAAATGTTCCTGGTTCACTATCACGTCACACAGTACCCCAACAAGACCAGCCTCTTTTCGAAAAAGCTATAAATAAGCTTATAGCTTATAAATAAGCTATAAACGTATTTAGCACCAAGGTTTTCCCTGACCCCAAGTTTATGCCTGGACAGCCAAACATGCACCACGCCCAGTACATGATGCACTCAAGACAGTTGTGGGAAAAAAAGAAGAAAAAAAAGGCTGGCCATACTCTTGATCTACTTTGAATTCAATAAGTATATATCTATACCTAGAACCTTTAGCTACATTTTCAATGTGTGTTTGTATTCTTTTGCCATTTTTCAGATGTTGTGGTTTTTCTAGATGTTGTTACTGTCCAAACAAACTCGCAAGCTTACATCATTCACAAGATCAGCAGCACACATTAGGTCATCCAGAGGCCTGAGGCAAGGGGATTGAGTTTTATTCTTACCACGGTTTGTACAAAGTTAGAGAAAATTAGACAACCATTCACACTCACACTGACTCTTATGGGTACTTTAGAGTCAACAATTTGCCTAACCTGCATATCTTTTGTGGGAGGACACAGGAGCACCTGGGCTGAATCTCATCCCCCTTATTTGATAGCTCCTCAAGCCTCGGCTGAACCGGATGTTGTTCTGTCCCTCCTCTGTCAAGGCCGTTTCAAAGCTCTTATTTTCGATGACCGAGCATCGAGGAGCTATGGCCTAGGATACACGAGAGCAGCCTTCCCGGAAGCCATGCAGCTGAAGGAATTGCTAACTCCGCAAACAGCTGACGTAATCATGTATATAGAGGAAAGGACTCTCATCCCTCTAAAAACACATTTGCTCGTTACCTCTCTCCTACGATGATTTCCATCTCTCCCGGGCCTCCTTCGAGGAACTAAGATGCGAGGAAAGGAGGCAAGTGGAGGAGTCGGGGATGCAATTTAAGGGCTTTGGGATACCCCTGGTGTAAACCCACACAGGCACTGGGGACAAACAACATATAAACTCCACACACAAAGGCCCCAGAACCTTCTAGCTGTGAGTCGAGGGCACTGACACTAACCACTGCACCACCGTGCCAACCTAATTGATCCCCAGTCCTCTAGATTTGCTGTGTAACACTTTAAAAGCACAGAAGACACAACATGAAACCCTCCCTCACACTCAATGGATGTACTGTAGCTTCAATGAAATTAATGCCGTTTCCCAAATAAACAGATGTCTAGTGCAAAATCACATATGGTAGTATAGGCTATGAAATATATGAGCAATGATTCACTATATGCTGTATGCGTCGATGAAAGATTTAATCGGGTAAATTCAAATCAGCTGCAGAAAACACATCAAAGGAGACACACCAACTTGGTCTACAGTGCGAGTCATTCACCATACATCTGTTGCTGACTTTCTCAACAAATCATAACAAAATGCTGTATTCTCCATCCAAATCCATCAGTCAACCTCCTCTATCAAACCTGAATTACATTAACTAGCACCTGCGAGTCACACACTGTGTCATGGCTACAGGCAGCCCTCAATCACTTAACGTCCCAATTAGCGATGCATTGATCAAAGAGCCAGCCAACTGTTGCACCCCTTATTAAACCAGCAATTAAGCATTAACAAGAGTTAACAGAGTGAGTTGTCTTACCTTATACCAAGTGTTTGTCCTTTCCGTTCTATCAGGTGCAGAAGCATTTACCCCTGCACTTTCCTCACAATAAGTTCACCTTTTAAAAGCTAAAGTTAGCTAACCGTGTGAACTCCTCCAATACACACAAGGTTGGTGTTGCATGATACTGCATGGTGTTACTTAATGAAGCTTCGCAACTCTGAAACTGCAATGAGAGCACACATAGCAAACAAAAAATTGAATCAAACTACAGCACATTACACTAACAGACAGCCATGAAAATGAAAGAAAATATCACATGCTAGCAATGTTAACTAAAGCTACCTTACAGCTATGCTAGCTAAAACTTGACAGACTCAATTTGCAACAAAGTGAAAATACATTGTACTTTTTGCGCAAGGCATGAGACATTTAAAAAAAAAAAATACTTACTGACGAACTGTGTTTAAGCCAAACAGTGTAAGACAAAGTGCAGTGGGGGGCGCAGTTTCCTATGGTGCCACTGCTGCAGGGTGCAGACTGACCAGGAGAGGGCAGTGTAGTACACAAAGTCTACAGATAAACATGAACTAAGACAAAACAGAGGGCAGAATAACCACCATAACTTATAACCTCTTTTTTTACAATTATAAGCTAACGTGTCTTAACTTGTAAAACAAGTATCATCTATTAAAGTTGTTGTGGCGAGTGTGTTAAACAGTTGCTTATTTACACATGTAGCAGACACTAAGAAAAATTCATTTGGAGTTGGGTTTCTGGCCAACTAACGAATATAAGTCCAGTATTCACAGAAGTAGCTGTCTCTTTAGCTGCTAAATGCTCTAGTTTGTCAACTAGGTTTGGCTAACTTTGTCTGTCTGTAGTTTGGTGCTGGGTGGGTAGTTCAGCATATCAGAGCATTATCACTGAAAACAGCCTACGCCTGCTGGAAATGGCGCTGAGAGAGGGGACTGAACAAAAACAAAAGGCAACAGTTGCAGGCTATAAAATCAAAACAATGAGCTGAAAGATGCTCAAACGCTCCATGTAGATGAAGCGACCTGCAGAGTGGCATGACATGATAATCACTTGGAACGACCCCTTTCACAATACGCGTAAGCTGTGTTCGAAACCGTTCCCTATTACGGAAATAGTGCACTATATAGTGTGTTCACCATTTTGTAGTGGTGTTCGAATTCTCCACTATAAAGTACCCACAATGCACAGCTAATTTGAGTGTACATACGATGTTCCCTATATTTTACTCCCGTATACAATGCACAATGCAACGCTGTCGTGTTTTCCCGGAGTAGAAGAAGAAGCAGAAGTCACCGCGAAAAGGAAAAATGGAGCGGACATTCGTTTCTTAACAGTGGAAATGTAACATGTAACATATATACAACCTTTTGCTTTCCTCCTAGGTGCTCAGTTTGTTTCAGGGACGTATTAGAAGTATTTTTGTTTACATGACGCTGGGCGCGCCCGCCTCCGTCACACAAACAACGGGCTCATCTCCTGACGCAAGTGAGTGTCCAAAATCTCATTTGGTCGTTGCCTATATAGTTCACTATTTAATAAACACTATATAGGGAATAGTGAGTGAATGAGGGAGCGGTTTCAAACGCAGTCATTTCCACGTTTAATAGATAGGACAGCTGACATACTAAAGGGGAGAGAGAGGGAGGGGATGACATCCAGGAAACCGTCACAGGTCGGACTTGAACGCTGGACCTTCTGCATCGAGGAATAGACCTCTACGTAAGAGCACCCGCTCTACCAACTGAGCTAACACATAGGCATTTGATCCACTGTTCATATAACATGTTAGCTGGTTGCACTGGTAAGTTGGCTCTGGAACAAAATCAGGGCTAGCAGGGCTCTATCATATACCATCTAACTACTTTCCTTCCTTCTCTGTCTCTTTTTTTATAGATGCAAACCAGTTCTAATTTGGAGGCCATCAGCTTGCTAAACGCACTCTAACTCTCTCTGGCACTGAGGTCACGTAGCCTGCCGAGCACACTCATAAACAAATTAATCACTTGCCAACACTATTTATGTGCTCTACACACACACACACACACACACACACACACACACACACACACACACACACACACACACACACACACACACACACACACAACATAAAGTACACACTTCCTCTATCCCTGCTGGTGTAACCCAGGTACCTTTTGGTCTGAAGGAAAGTGAATAGGTGTTATACACTCTGCAAATTAATAACATTCCACTCTGAACGAACACTTATTTGAAATGTTTAAAAATGTTGGAGCTTGTTAAGTATTTTCAAGGTAAACATCATCTTGTTTGAATTTTTTTTTTCCTCAAATTTAAGTGAAATATCAAGGCACGTTTAAGATAAATGCAGGCCAGTTTTTCCTGTCTTTAGTAATATTAAAATTTAAGCTATTTAATTTATTTGTGAAGGCTGTAAATGCTGAATCCCGTAAAGTTTTAATATTTAAACTTGCAAGAATAAATAATGAATCCAGGGTTTTTACCAATGTTATCTGTGGGCAGCAGCGAGATGTCTATGCATAGTAAGTAATAACTGAAAAATCCATATCCAAAAATTTTCCATACTCTCCCAACTTTTTCTGATTTGGGGTTGTATTTTGGTCTATTAACATGGGAAATTACCTCTTTCAGAGAAATCAAAGAACAACAAATGATTTATTGATCTTGATGGCATGCTTTAGGTAGTATAGTCTTGAGTTTGTTCAGCATGATTTAGCAGGGCTTTACTCATATGGTTTTACATATGTCTTAAATATATGTTTTCAATCAATAGAGGACACTGTATTAAGTCCTTCCTGTTTGCAGCAGGTGCACATGTTCAAATATCGGGCACTTGAGAGAAAGATAAGTTATCTTTTAGAAAAGCAAAACTAATTTGCATCATTCTGTATCAACGTGAATAGCAATGTTTAAGTGCATGAAGTATTTATGAAGCAAGACAGTATATTTAAATATGTCTATATAAAAATATAACTTAGGCCTATATAAGAAAAAGTTATGAAGCTACAGTACACCATCAAAATACCATCAAAGCCTTTCTATTTTGCTTAATAGCTTGCAGGCTCCTTTACCTCTTTAAGAATATATGGCTAAATTAGCCTTCAGAAGTCAAAGCCTCTACTAAGTAGTGGTACAGGTCAGGGATCAGAGCACAGTGCTAAATTCAAAGAGATCATCCCTACTCTGAAGAAATGATATACCAGTAGAAATTTGTGCTGAGTTTTAGATTTACCCATGACATTGTTACAGAATGAGACAGAACGGTTAGGTGAATGTTCTTCAAGACACACAGTGAAGTCAAGCAAAAACGTTCCTTTACAAGTCACACCTGTATCTATATAAAATCTAAATAAATGATAATGATGATCCATGTCAATTTCGATTAATAAAAGTATTATATAGTTTTTTTTAGGTGTCCTTGTTGAGGACCTAATTTACATAAAACTGCAGTGCACAGTGATTCCTTGCAGCAGGAAACACAAAAAATATTGGATGGCGGATGCATGAGGACATAAAATCCGGACGGAGATCTGTTTAAGCAAATCTGCTCCTTATAAAACATGTGGACAATCTACAGTGTAAATTGATAAAACTAAAAACGGAATATGTACAAATCACACTTTTTCTCTCTTTTGATTCACTTGCTAACTGAAACGCACACACGCAATGCAAGGACTCCGACACAAATGTACAGTAATCAACACACACACACACACACACACACACACACACACACACACACACACACACACACACACACACACACACACACACACACACACACACTAAATAAACTTGTAGTTCAACACGGTCGCAGAAAGATGGCCTAGGAACAGACTGAAATAGTGGGCTAGGCTCCAAGAATCATTTACACACACACACACACACACACACACACACACACACACACACACACACACACACACACACACACACACACCACCCTGTCAGCTTGGGGCAAAACCGTTTACATAAAACCACAAAATCTCAGTTGGCACACAAATCCTTGGTAAGTGCATGCCTGGTCTTGCTGAAGTAGAAAAACAGCTTGATCAGGAAGGGAGCACGAACACATACACACACACACACACACACACACACACACAAACATACAGTATGGTGTAAAGTAGTGTCTTTAGTAGTGTTTTTGTCTCCTTTGGCACACATGGCAATTGCTCTAGTAGTTATACTACATTTCACAGAGATTACGTTTTGTCAAAGAGCATGGGCAACAGCAGCAGACATGTAAGATTTAATGATGTAAAGCCTATGTAAAGTGATGTAGTATGAAAACCAGTACATTATAACTGGGGGCTCTGGGGTCCTCATTCAGAAATGTTTGAGTGCAAACATTTCATTTCCTGCATTCTGTTGAATTTATTCTGTCTTTATGTTGCAAATGTCTTTATGTAAAGGACATTATTATTATTAAATTATTATCCAGTAATGTTCAAAACTTTCTGCATTTTTAAAACATCACACATGTTTCGGGATATTTTTTTTTGAAACCATTTACATCTCAACTACCCTGGAAATCCAGAGTTCTCGCGAGAGCACAATTTTAATTTGCTCAGCGAGTCACTCTGGTATTGAGTAATAATGCTCATTAACTATGCCCTTGTAGCTGAGTTGCACCAATCACATCTGTGTATCTGATATAGGCGGGCCGGAGGTGAGCACATGACGACAGTTTAATCTACCAGTTAGCTCCGCTGGTAGCTAAGCGTATGGGGCTCTGGATACGTCACCCCGTGAATTGTTGTGATTGGTCGTAGTGTTATCCAATTGCGTGCAGTGAGATTTTCAAATACATGCTTGGTGCCGCCCCTCAAGTTGGGTCATTTTCATTACTCAATGCCAGACCCTTAATCTTTCCGATTGGGTTTGGATTTCCAGGCTACATCTCAACAACAATACTGTTAGAGAATGAGACCTTGTTGAAGCCAGAAGCTCCAAAGTTTAAATCTACATAAAAGACATGACTTTCAAAATCACAAGAAATCACATCTATTTTCCACGGTTCTGATATGCTCTTTAACCCCCAATTTAGCACAAGTAGACACAATTATTGTTTCTCGTCAGGTCGTTTATAGATCTCGACATTTCCGACTGCATTTGAAGGCAGCTTAATTTCTTTTCACAGAGAAAAAGAAAAATACATATTGTAAATATTGGGGGGGGGGGGGGCATATGCCCTGCACCCCCCCTGAAATCTACGCCTATGAACCCCATTGATGTCCAACACAGTTTATTAAGACTTTTGATGTATCAGTCACACTGAGACAGAGTGTCTCAGTAACTTAATAACAGAACAAAGTGCCCTGAGGTATTCCACTGATTTGTGATTTACTCTGCATGAATGTAATGTAACTGACACTGCCCTTTATTTACTGACGTGTGGAATTCAACATTTCATTCTCTGGGTTATATTCAACTTTTTAACCAATTTCAAATGCACAGAGGTCTTACTATATAGCAGAATTATGACTGGTGCAGGGGCCGATACAACTGACTTTCTGCAGATATGTAAACGTGTGAATGACTCAGTGATGAGTCTTCAGGCAGCAAGGAAGGGAAATAACACCCTGGCACTTAAAAGACGCTGAATGAGGGTTAGTGGCGCGACCAAATCAGAGCGTATTGATGTTGCCACAAGGGCAACCGCAGAGGGAAATCAAAGATCTCATTGGTGAGTCGAGTGGTCGTTTTAAAAACAATATAAGTTATTACGTGCATGATGAGTAGTGTGTGCCTCTCTGTCTGTCTGTCAATGTATCTGAATGCTTAATCTTTCCCGCTCCTTGGCATAAAAAGAAAATTGAAGGGATTCTTTTTGGACTAAGTGAAAATTCATTCAAACACAAACAAGCACACATAAACTTAACTACCAGAGACCATAAAACCAAGTCTTCACTAGGGCTGGGTACCAAATTCAATAACTTTAGGCACCGATCAAATTGCAGTATTCAAAAATGGAGCCAAGGGTCCCGACGCTAAGGGTCCCGACCCATAGCGTTAAAAAGTGACGCCAAGTGTCTTGACCAAGCGCGTCTAAATATGACGCTAAAGGAGACTTTTTGTGTCAATAACAAACACCAAAGGCACCTGACCATGTGTCGCTTTTTGATGTGATGGGAGTGAGAATGTGTTCTATAGGAGTAAATCAGCATGGCTCTACCAAGATCTAATAACATGTGTGATTGGCTGTCTAATGTTACACGTCGTAGAGGCAGGCAGGAAAAACTCAACATTACGCACAGAGACAGGACTCATGTAGTAGGAGCTGAAAAATAAATCAAAAGATTTGTGTGTAATGTTGTAATTTCTTTTTGTTTTATAAAACTGGTATCAGAAAAAAAATCGTTATCGAAGTGACGTTATTGGTATCAGTACCTGTATCGAAACATTTTGAACAATACCCAGCCCTAGTCTTAACACCCACAGAGATGTTTCAAGAAGTGAGTACTGGCCATAATGTTTCACTTTCCAAAAATAACCTCACTTTCAAGGTCTTAAACTCAAACTGGGTCTCACAAAGATAAAAGTAAAAGAACACACACAAAAGCACACTGTGAGCCTCTGAAGCCCCTTACCCACTCTGTAATTGCAAAAAACACAGACACACACACACACACACTCTCTCTCTTTCTCTCTCTCGCTCTCACACCCACACCCAGAGATTAGACCATCTGGCATCGTCTCAATTGGACCTAAGCCGAGCATCGCACATCCTACAACCACTGCCTGCACCGTTCAACCTAGGAAATACATGAACACTACTCTTAAAATATAGTGAATTAATACAACAAGGCAACCAAGCGTGCATCCACATACATGAATACACACACAAACCTGTAAGCAAGTTTACATTGGGTACCTATACATGCATTCATTAACCTTAAAGATGCATTTGTGTCCAACTCATATATGTACATAAGTAGGCCATGAGAACTGAGCGCGCCGCTCAATATGATCTATCCTCATAAGGAAGGAGACGAGAGAGCTTTCATCAATCAGTAATAAATCAATCAGAAGATGAAAAAGAAGGGCACAGAACACAGGGCACAATCAATCCTTTTACCTTAAGTCAAATCTTCAAAGTATTGCTGTCTTCACAGCACTCACTTTACCTAAATGATGAAATGCTAGTGTTGTATCAACAAACCGGTGCGCAAACTGGATTTAGCGGTCAGGCCGGTGAGGATTCTGCACGGCATCAGGTTGCCGAGTGAAAGAGAAAAGCTGGTTTGGCCATGAATTATGAATTGATCTGAAGTTTGCTAAGCTTTGTTTGCTCGTGTTGTGATCAGAAGAAAGATAAGGATGGCAGAGAGATTATACACTATTTTTTTTAAATTCATTTTACAATGGGTTTCACAAGAATACTAATGTGTTTAACTTAATTACTCTGTTCATAGATTAAGCACGGCAGCCCGGTCTCGGTCTGGCCTTTTGTGGCCTTTTAACCTTCAGCCACGCTGATGCATATAACAATCACTATCACCATCTCTGCTGTGACAGTGCAAACTCTTAGCATGTATAGCCTTCAACAACTATATATTTATTTTAAAATTAAATTTGAAAAAAACTTAGATCAAAACCATCTCTGCTCACTGCCAGTCATTTGGTAACAACATCACACCTATATGTCAGCCTAGTCTTGTAGCTCTAACAATAAAAGGGAAAGATACGCTGGAATAAACTCTCTCTCAAACACACATCCAGGCATGCACCTACAACAAGTCTGAATGATATTGGAAGCCACTTACATTTAAATTCAAGGATGATAATGTGGGAGCAAAACTGTTTTAATTGAGGCGCTGGGTTCATCAGAATGACAGAAAAAGTGAGGAGAAAGAGAGAAGCTTTTAGCTTCCCGTCCTCTTTCAGACAACCCTCAGGAGCGTCCAGACGAGAAAGTATTCAAGTGCTAAATCCCTTTAATCTCACACATCAAAAAGCAACTCACTTCCAACACTTAGCTGTCTGTAGCTACTGAAATAACCCAGGACCTGCAGCTTCATCTTTTTAACAAAACACCAGACTTTCTAGGCTATAAATCAGAAAGAACGTCCCTGGTAATATATTTTTTATTGTGATTTTTTTTTGTCTCTCTTAGACAACATGCACCATTTTTTCTCAATAGAATATGCTCTACTTTCTTTACATCCCTTTAGCGCAATACGCTACTTGATAATATGCTCCACGTTGTTTACCTCTCTCATGCAGCTTTTTGTCAATGCACGCCTTATCAAAGTTTTCACTGTCTAAAATCGTATATCGAATTGTATTTTGCCACCACACCCCCAAGCTTTTGTAACACAGGAATTCAGTCAAATGGATAAAATAGTGTCACTGCTCTTGTCTACCTCTCTATTGGGGGTTATCTCCCCTCCGTATCATACCAACATGCATCATGTTTGATGGCTGCAGGCAACTTGTCAACTTGTCAAACCCGTTGCTTTACAACCCCCGGCCTCTGCACTATCAATCATGCCGTCCTTGCAAACACTCAGACATGCAGTAGTCCACACTGTACATGCATGTTCTCATGCACTCATATGAGTTCATGCGCACACACCAGTGGGTTTTTTTTACATGCAAAAACATGCAAAAAAAATGCAAGCCTACTGGCTCACAACAATGCACACAAAACAGAGGTCTGCAATTTATTAAAATGTTGAGGGTTGCTGCTAAATTAAACAATCAGTCAGCTGCATCTCGTGTGTGTGTGTGTGTGTGTGTGTGTGTGTGTGTGTGTGTGTGTGTGTGTGTGTGTGTGTGTGTGTGTGTGTGTGTGTGTGTGTGTGTGTGTGCTGTCACATCTCAACAGCCAATGAAGAGTATCAGTCAGTCTTCCTTCAAATTAAAAGGGTGGAGGGAAGCCAGACGAGATGAGGCTTCCTTCAGATGAAGGAATGAACAAAGACAAACGTGTCAGCCAAAACTGGCGGCTCGGCAGCACACGCCTCTGTGATCGGCTTGGAAACGATGATGGAAACGTTTTGTAGGATTGGATGAGGCACTTCACATGTAATTACGGCAACAAAAAACGGGTTTTTGTTAGCACAGAATTAACGTTTTTGGGTTAGACTGAAGGCTTTGGACATGCAACAGTGAAGAAATGACTGGATTAGCACAGGCCCCATTTGATATTCAAACAAAACTCAACCCACTTCACAAACAGAAAAACAGAAGAGAAAACTTGTTTCACATTTGCTTTCTGGTTAAGAGTTGTGTGCTGATGACATGAGTATGACGTATCTTGAAAAATAGAGCTAAATGCTTAAACAATTAGGCATTACAATAGTCAAAATCACGATTACAGTTTGGTTTAAGCATTTGGAAATTCATGCAAGCTTCAATATTCTGCCCATAACCCAAAACACCAGAAATAATAAATGCAGTAATAAAACCACAGCACTGAAACACACATCACACCTCTTTTTACCCTCAGGCAATCAGAATCATGAACAGTGGTTGTGCAATCTAACACACCACTCCATTATTCTACCGTTTGTTGTGTTTTTATTGTCCTTTGAATGTCCTTTAATGTCTTTTCAGTCATTCAGTGCAGTTGCCACAAGCACCATATTTTTCAAATGCATTTGACTACATACAATGAGAATATCATAACAATATTAATAATGCATGTGTTTGTCCGCTCCACTTGTGAGCCGCTATAGACATGTAAAGCCATATGCCCCATTAGAGGTGACAGAGGGACATGCAGACACCTCACATGCTTATTTCCTTTAGTGGATACTTTTGTCTACACAAATTAAATGAAAAAAATATATATGTATAATAATTTATGAAGGGGACTTTTTTGTTAATCTTTGGAGAAACAAAACATCAGGCTGACTCACCTGGATAAGCTGCTCGCAGTTTACTTCGTCATTGTGTTTACTTGAATTATTATTGCTTTCTTAGACTTATTTTTTTTTTCACTGTCTTCCGGTATGATTGTGCACAATGTGTTGAATATTGCACTGTTAGTCTTTTTGTAGCAAGCATGCCAAAGCAATTTTCGGACAACTTTTGTTGAAAATGAATTTAAAGTCAAAAAGATGGTGGGGAATAAGAACCTGATTCTTGAGTCGCTATTCAGTGCAGTATTTACCCATTTAGGGAAGGTGTTGTGTTTTCTATACAAATTATCGAGTTCCAACATGTCAAGCTTGTTTATAATGTATATTTATAATCCTTTATATTAAAGAGTGACTACAGTGGGCAAAGTGGCAAATACAGGATAAAATGTAGTGTACAGGAGTGTTGTAAAGTCAGAGAACTGCTTCAGTAATGACAGTTAACAGCAATATCTATCTTAAGATTGCTATCAACTATACACTGCTGGTCATATAAGACCAAGTAAGGCTGTATCAGAAAAAAGTCTAGAAGACCTGAGCCCGTTTTAAAGCTAATTAATTTAATGCTTGATTTGTAAGAAAAATAATGTGTCATTTAATCTTTCAATGGTTACACTTACTTCAAAATGTATAACATTATATTAGTATTTGTGATTGAATAGTGCAGTTAATAATATGCGTGCACGTTATCAACTGAGAATTCATGTGGCACCTCTGGGAATCAACCTTGGGTAGATCCCAAACGCTTAACTCAATAACTAATGACCGCAATGATGCCATCTTATCACAGATGATACAGAAGGCTTTTACATCATTAACAGTCAGCAAATCAGATTTTCAGCCAGAAATCTATAAATCATAATCAATAGATCATTTAGCATGTCACAGGAATACAAAAGTGTGATAGTCAGTTGTCAAACATAGTCTTGCACTGTATGCACTTCTTTTCCCTGTGGAGCTTCTTTGTGTCCATGTCCCCAGGCTACTTGTCACTCTGAGTCACCCCTCCCACAGATATAAACAGTATCCATGTATGTCTACATATATATATGTATGTCTATATATATAGATCAATGCATGTCATCATGACTGCCAAAATGTTTTATTGAAGTATGCTGCTTTCATGAAGAATTGTAAATGATTATGATGTTACCAAAACAGTATGCCTTCCCTCACCTTTGAGTATATGCACACCTGTGCAAATATCCAAGGTTGGATCTGCTCTGTACAAATTAGCAGTGATAGTCCCCGTTTATGTTACGCCGTTCTCTTTCTATATTGCCCCAGATGATGAGTGCTAAATCCACACAGTGCTTTCACTCTTCTTGATGAATTGGCCACTAGGAAAATATTCACTCTAAACACCCATTGAAAGCCTGAAAAGCCATTGGTAAAATGATAACATTTCAAATGTAACTGTATCTAGATAATACATGAATACAGATGACCTGAGCTGCTATACAAAGAGAGAAGAGTCACACAAGCCCAGACCAAGGACAAAGTAGTACCATTTCTAAAGTGGCGTGATCGCTGAAAAACAAAAAACCAAAAAAAAAAAACAGCAATGCACAAGTGTCACCCTATAAAGATTATTTGATGCTGGGCACAATGGGACATTACTAAGGGGCTGAAAGGAAGAAAAGACCTTCTAAGCTGCGGGGGAAATAGACCAGACAAGGAGATGACAGCTGTTTGAGAGGGCTAAAAGAATTTTGAGGCATGTCGTCAATAGTGGGTGGCATTGGTGGATGACAGGCAGCAAGCTGATGTGGAAATGTCAAAAAGAATGATGTTTGCAGGGGTATAATAAACATGAATTAAGCTATTTGTTCTTACTGGAGACTGTGTTTCAACTCCTCCTAAAGCTATGTTCCCACTATAAGACTTTCAAAGTCCCCAGTT
Source organism: Gymnocephalus cernua (assembly GCA_023631565.1). Lineage (NCBI taxonomy): Eukaryota > Metazoa > Chordata > Actinopteri > Perciformes > Percidae > Gymnocephalus > Gymnocephalus cernua. The sequence continues at coordinate 12,893,011 of CM042434.1, forward strand.
CGCTGTACTATTCACCCTACACAGCTTGCTGTCTTGTTTTCACACTACCTGACTGACCAACGACAGGGGCTCAAACACTACTAGATCCTTCCTTCCAGGAGGAATGCCCAAGTCCAGTCTCCAAACTACGTTTTTGTCACAAAAACACATGCCAGAAGTGACACGGGACATGACGTAATACCATACGCAAGACAGAATTGTTTGACTGTCCGCCAGAAACAAGCTCTCCAAGTAGTTAGTGGATGACCTGAAGCAATAAAACAAATAAAAAACAAAGAACCGACAGAGCACTTTTAGGGGGTTTCCACACATCTTTACTATTTATAGCCTGTTTTCTCTACGTGCAACTTTGGTCTGTAAAGTACAGGCGACGCCTCCCCCTGGTTTCCCCTCAGCCCGTGTCTTGTGCTCTTATTGGCTGGAGCTCCCCATCAGAGTCCCAGACAGTTCCAGATATTTAGCCTGCTAGATATCTGGAATGTGTCTGCGAGGCACAAGACAGCCTTGCCAATTTGCCTCCGGAGGTATGGAGCTTTTGTCTAGGAGCTCCAAAAACTGTTGGCGAGCCAAAAAATCCTTTAGCGGGCACTTGCCATAAGCCCCACCTGTGTCTTCACTTGGGTCAGCTGAGCCTGCATTTGCTAAGCCTCCTTCAAACCTCATGCTGTCTTCCGTCAGGCAAGACAGCACATTGTTTTAGTTCATTAAAGGGGACTGGCCTGTCTGTCATCTAGTGTAATGTATCTAAATGTGTCTGTCCTTGTAAAGGCAAGTAGAGCTGAAACAAAAGAGGCTGCCTCTGTTTGGGCCAGTGAATTTATGGATTGTGCAATGTATACTGAAATGTGTGTGTGTGTGTGTGTGTGTGTGTGTGTGTGTGTGTGTGTGTGTGTGTGTGTGTGTGTGTGTGTGTGCGTGCGCGTGTGTGTGTGTGTGTGTATATTGCAGGAATGTATTGCTCTTGCACGTTGAAGTGTTTGTGCAAATGTCCATATCTATAAAAGCTAGATAGAATTTAACATCAGTTTCAGTTCTTATATTTAAATCTAACCGTGCTTTTCAATTTCTAAGTGCTCGTGTGCATACATGTGCACATTAAAAAGCATCACAAACAGCCTTTGCTATGCATTTCAATGTGGAGGATTTGTGTCTACACACATCTGCATCCACAGTAGTTCATTACTACACAACAAGGTGAAAAATTAAAAGCAGAACCTGAGGAGATGAGCCCCCAGGGAGGATTAGAATATGCACAAGTTACGTGCTCTGTTTACTCATATGCTAATTCATTCCTATGCTAAAGCCCACTAGCCCACTTGGCTATTAAATAATGAGCTCTTGCTTTCCAGCCAGTTCTTGCTTTATTCCCAGTCGCTCTCATGTGCACAAGTTTATCCCTAGTTTATGCGCTATTTTGTGCTACTGAAACAAGTGATTGCTGTTGGTATATATCTTTTTTACATTTAGTATCTCATTGATGGTGCTAGATATGATGTTCACTCACATTTTACTACTTGGTGACTCATTATTCTGGTATTTTTGTCATATCTTGAAAGCTCACATTGTTCTTTTTGATCTGAAAGAAGTTTAACAACCTTGAGACTTATTGAAAACCAATGGTGTAGTGTAAAAAGATGCATGGTCCTTGTAGTTATTGATTTTTAAGAGGCCTTTTTTGGGGCTCTGTAGATTAAAGGTTTCATCAGACGGCTTTGAAGGTATCCACATGTAACTGACAAGGAAATACTATTTAAAAAGTTGTTTGCCTGCATTTTGCCTCATTCAACCTCTTATTAAGCTTCATTAGGTCCAACAAAACAAAGCAGGAATGCTTAAGAGTGAGGAAAGTTTTCAGTATTTTTCTTTTTCTTCTGACACTATTGCTGAATAATGACATGATTATTATCTACATGAATAAGCCATCAGAAAAATACTGCATCAGATTCAAATAGCAGACTCTGATATGTATATGTCTGAGCCTCAGGACTGTCAGAACTTTAACCCCCCACTAATCAGTTAATATGACAATCAAAAAAATAAGTAACTTAACTTAGCAGCTGGGAAAAATAAGGTGGGGTAGGTGGCGAAAAGGATTTAGTAGAAAAATACTTCCCTTTCTTGACAGACGACTCACTCACTGAGAGTGGCATCACTAGTTACTGCATGTGGACATTGGGCCTATGATGGAGGTTGACCATAATTGATAATCATTTCATGACATTCATATGAAAAATGAACTATACCAAACTAACAACGGCTATAATTAATCTGTACACAAACAAATATGTAAAACTGAAAGTTTATGGTTTTAGGGGGATTTACAACATGGATGATTTATATGCATCCATCCGCACAGCGCTTACAGGATGTGCAGCCTCTGTCGTCACAGTGGTAACCTCAATCTGATGACAGGAGTCCAGGATGTCACTGCAACCAGCTGATCACCAACTGAAAGTGATTTTCTTATCTCTCGGAGAGAAAGCAAATAAGCCAAGTTCCTAAAATGTTCCTTTAACTCTTCAAAGGAAGTTTAAAGCCTTTTGTCACACACCTCAGCACTCTGTCTGCACTGGATAACAGCATCCACAGACAAACGGCCCTTGGCGAAATATGTCTGCAGCACAGTGACTTTGTTTCTGGAGGCAGCAGTCACTGCCTTCACCCGGTGGCTCTGTCTTTATCATCCGAGTTAGTCATCACTACTGCCGCTGCCTGCCAAGCAAGACACGAGCAGGGCAGCAGCTTCAACAGCAGCAGTCTGCTCTGCCTGGCTTTGCTGTATTATGAACCAGCGTTATGGACTAAAAATCAGCTTTGATACTGACTACATGTTACATAACATAAAACAATCTATAATGCTCTGTACATACAGTACATGATATATATATATAGAGAGAGAGAAAGGTTTTTTGGGCGTTCAAAATGCGGTTTTCAACTTCAACAGCTGAGTTTCAGTGATGCATAGTTAAGAAATCCAAGCTGTCCCTCTCTCTCTGCCCATTGGTATCAGAATAGATTACATGACAGTGAAAGTAAACTGGGCTGCTACGGATAACTACAGCAATAAAGATAATATTGGCAAACGTGTGTCGTGTGGATGCATTACCTATGGATATGTGTGCCATGAAGTGTCATGTTGCCTTAGTATACCTGTTTCCAGACCTCTAAATACATCAAACCTTCCAGGTTTTCAGTTTTTTTAGTATTCAGAGTTGCAGGATGTACGGCTATCAAGTTGAAGTAAAGCGATTTATGGTATATTATCCTTTCAAAATATAGCAGTCAAGTCGAGTATACGGGTTTGTAGTACTAAATGGGTCCAGCAGTGAGTGCATACAGCTACGGCAAGCCCAAGTCTGTCATCACTTGCACTGCTTAAGCGAGCTAAACTTTGCCACGCAGTCCTCAAGTGAGTTTGTAACAGTTTATGGTTGTATTGCTTCCATTTTGATTGCTGGCAGTTAGATTGGTAGCAAAAAAAAGCAGAGTACTGAGAAACTTGCCTCTCAACTCATACTTCTGATTCTGGACAAAATGCATTTAAAGCATTCCTTGTTCCACTTAACGCAGCATATAATAGACACTGCAGATTTTTCCTTGGATGTCTTTTTTTCACTCATCACTATACAATGTATGATGCACTTAAATGGCCAATTTCTAAGTGTTAGAAGACACATTCACTGGCTTCAACTTATATTTAAATGTATCCATTTAAATTATTCTCCTAATTTACAACAGCATCTTGTACCTTTTACCTCAAATTACCATGTTCGGCACGCTGCTCAGCTCTTTTCTCTCCCTCATGTTAAGATAACAATTGGCAAACAAGCTTTTAACTTTAAAGCCCCAGCAGATTGGAATAGTTTACCTGTAGAAAGATCCATTTCAATACTTGGTATGTTTAAGCATGCCGTGTTGTCTCACTTTAAGATGGACTGCTGTTGTTATCAATGATGCTGTCACTGTTCATACCTACTGTTTTTACCTGATTGTAGTTGGTGATCCACTCACAGTCTACTGTTTATAACTAGTGGTTGTAATGTTTTGATGAATTTAATGTATGTGGTTTGTTTTGTTTATTTGCTTGTTGTATGTATTTTTTCGTATGATAATTGTATTTCTATTTTTATTTATTTTCACAGTTTTATTTCCTCTGTCACTCCTCTATGTAGTGATTGTACTATATGTTGGGAACCCTCAAAAACGAGATGATACATCTTTAGTGGTTTATCCTAATGAACAAATTTGAATATAGAATAGGCGGGAGAGGGCAGGAGTTGTCACACTAAGAGTGCGAGCATATGGCTATTTCATAGAGGCAGAACGTACCGGGTCTTACCTGGTACGTTCAAGCTTGAAAAATAATCAGTACAAAAGATTTGTTCTTACATTTCTTGCCAGCACTAGTGGCTAATTTTAAAAAAAGAAAAGAAACATGAAGTATTTCTTTATAATTAAATATATTTCCCTTTCTATGTATGGAATGATTTGTTGGCATGGATTTTAATACGTTAAAGCAAGACAGCAGCAAGAGGCATTTAAAAAAAAAACTGAACTTCAAAACCCAGAAATCCTGAAGGCTGATGTCGGATACACTGCTATTTAGGAGACAGTTTATAATTCACTCTAGTGATTCAACAGCTCCTGTGAATAGAAAAGAGCCCATATGCAGCACCAGGGCCGTATTATTCACAAAATATATTCATTAAAAGTAAATAGGCTAGTGGCCAGCCATGTTAGGAGAAACCCTAAAGACTAATGGGTGTGTCAGTCTGAACAAGGTTTTGTTGTAAGACTAAATCACAAAGTGTTTTAACACTAAAACCAGCTCTTAAATATTTGAGAAGTACTCTGGAGGACTTCCAAGTCACTAAGAGCTACTCACAATCAGTCGGCTGCAGCTAGTAATGTGTTCGCTGTGTCAGTGGAAAAAACTAAAAACATACTGAGCCTTAAAAAAGGTATCCACTTGGAGCGACCTCCCCTGGTAGAGCATGCTTAAAGAGTCCTTAGCAGCAGCTGGGGTTCAAATCCAACCTGCGGTCCTTTGCTGTGGGACATCCCCCCCCCCCCCTCGCTTTCCCCCCTTTCTGTTCTATCTAATAAAAAATCCATGAAAAGCCCAAACAATAATTCTAAAAAAGTATCACAAGGGTTTATTTATGACGATGCACCATGCCACTGAGAAATGCAAGCCACTTTTAAATCTATGGCTTTAAAAAATATTGAGAAAAAAACATTATTTCAAAAACAAATATGACAAATGACAAATATCCTGGAGGCTTAGCCTAACTAACAACAGATTTATATTACAATCAGTAACTGCGTGCTTCAGTTGCATTTTGAAGGTATAATGCAGTTCTCCATTTTCAACCAGCCGATTCATTATAGGTTGTTATTATTTTTTTAGTATGCATTTAGTACCATATGCCTATTTTCACACTGGGGGGTCAGTGTTGCCATCTTAATTGCACTCCAATGTAGAATTGACACCACAGGACAAAACACACTCATACACTTAATCACAACTAAACAAACATGAACGCACAAAAACATACCTGTCAAAGCACAAGCACTTGTGGACAAGTATGAACATGCACCCACACACACTCTCCCAGAACGCTGGCATGTATCACAAAGAGAGTTTGGGTTTAACTTAGGCTTTATGGTATCACAAAGCTGGCACTGTTTAAACTTGGGGAGATCACCATGGAAACTTATGATAGGTGACCTGCTCTGGATCAGCTTCAGATGATCAAATCAAAATGTGTCAACTGTCCGCCAGCTTATCAATCAACTTCCTGGAAAACTGAGTCATAATCATTCCTACATGGTCCTGCACAAACATTCTAACTACCCTAAAGTGACAAGTCAGCTGAGAGTGACGTAGATCAGGAGAACTACAGCACAGTTGTCTCTGTTATTCAACAGCAGGAAGGTAGCTGATAACTTAGTTCTCAATAATGCATATTAATAACATCAAAACTATACTTCAACCAAGAGTAATATTTCCACTCTCAGTCCATCACTGCAACTCAGGGGAACTGAAGATAGCTGGGTGTAAAAAAACAAAATGAAGGCTGTAAATAAAGTCTGCCCACTTTAGCCTTTTTATTACAGAAATCTGCACACTGCAATTAGCTACCAGTAAATTATAAATTGCAAAGTGGAATTTAAGATGTGTTAATCATGCTTTCTTTTAGCAGAAGTATCATTTTAACTTTGACATTCTGTATTGCTCATATACTTTCTATTTAACTGTCTGTTCATGTTCAGACATAAGAACACACATGTCAGCAAATCATTTGTTTCTGACATTAATTCCACCATTAACTACAATCCCTACATTAATGTATAGCCAATTACTTATTGTTGTATTTTTGTATTTTCCCGATTGCATCTTATTCTATTTCAGTTGTTGATTATATTCTTGCTGAATATCACTATCAGCACACGCACCGACCTCATTTTCCCACAGGAATAGACACTTTTATCTCATCACGTATTAAACATGCTGCTCTTGATCTGTTGATGGTGCATGCAATTGTAATTACAAATTCTGCATGTGAACATGATCATAGCTGGATGGGTTAACTCAGGGTTAACAGACCGCATAAGACCAGTTATCCAGGATCACTGATGCTTATTAAATCCAGTTAGCCAATAGACAGCCTGACTACATGGAACCTGGTTTGTGATACAGATCTCTGGTGATCCACGCAAGCACATGATAGTGCTTACAGTGAGCGGTCTGCGGTCACGGAAGGCTTGTATCGTGTGGATGCGCCGACAGTTTTGTTGTCATTGCTTATAATTCCTCATCCGGGCGGCATAAACTATGCACTTTAGCTTTAACAAAGAAACTGCAATCAAACTGTCAATCACTGATAGACACTAGACTGAGTAGTCTACAAAACAGACCAGGTCCAACCGACCACCAGCAGACTGGATCACACAAAATGAGACTTTACTAAAAATCTCAGCTACACTAATCCACACCAAACTGAATCAAATTAAACCAAAGTACAAAATAATAGGCCAAAATACAGCCTAAAGCCACTGTGGTAAACCAAACTGAAGGTCTTCAGACCACATGAAATTACTTGGTTACTTTAGTTTTAACCAGACTGAAACAAACTTCAAACCAACCAAAGGAAAGGTTGTAGTTTACCATCAAAACATTGCTTTCACCTCCAATTAAATAACATGTTTCTTACAATTTCCAGCAACAGTTTCAATGGTGGAGTCATGGGAGTGTGACAGAAAGTGCAATCACCCACAAGCGGTGCAGACAAACTAAAAACAAGGTTTGGTTTGTCCAGGCCACAAGTGCATTATGTAAGAGGAGCACTTGCTTGTATTTTCTGTCTGGTAATGCGATAATGATACAACCATAACTTGTTGTATGTGTGTCTCTGAATGTGTTGATATACATGCTTGTGCACATTGCTTTATAAAGTAAAGTGCACATACTCTAAGTGTGTGCAACTCCATGTACCATTAATATCCACTTGTGCATGTATTTGTATGTGTGTCCATGAGTGTATTTCCAATTCTAACGACCAATTTAAAGCTATGTGGCTGTTGGCTCTGTCACCTGCTCCTGTCCCCTTCTGTGGTTATTCAATCCAGGCAGACATACAACTGGCTGCCACTCAGGTCATCACCTTTCCCTTTACAGAACCTTCTCCCCACCAGCCAATCACAGGTCAGCACTAATGAGTGACAGGTCGGTCGGGTAGGAAGTGAGGTCAACCCAAGGTCCAAGTGTCCTCCCTCTGAGACACACACACACACACACACACACACACACTGACCCTGCTTTTCTCGCCAATGGAAAACTCTTAATGTTGTGTAGATTACAAAAAGGAAAGAACATTTAAAAGAAAATTGCCCTAAAAAGGCTCAATATGAATGTGTGTGTGTGTGTGTGTGTGTGTGTGTGTGTGTGTGTGTGTGTGTGTGTGTGTGTGTGTGTGTGTGTGTGTGTGTGGACGAGTGGGAGGATGTAGGTGATGGGTCTAAGGTAAAGAGCGATGTAGGTGAAGCCACAGCAGGAACAGGAAGGACAGAGAGAGAGAGAGAGAAAGAAAGAGAGAGAGAGAGAGAGAGAGAGAGAGAGAGAGAGAGAGAGAGAGAGAGAGAGAGAGAGAGAGAGAGAGAAAAGACATTTTTAAACACATTTGACAGATCTGTGAATCTGAATAATTGGTTCTGATTCTGCACTCTGTCACTAAGTTTGATGTGTGTATGACATATTTGATAAATGGCATGTGTGTGTGATGTGTCATGAAATACACCAATGCAAGCAACAGGGGGTGGAAATGTTGACGGTGTGAATGTGAGCTTTTCTACCCACATAAACACACTAATCCGATTTTGCTATCAGAGCCCAAACTGGTTTATCTATGTTCTTCCCAGTTTTTACTCTCTTTTTATGCCAACATTCAGCTCATCATGAAATTTCTCCTGAGCTCAGCATAATGAGGAACAGATTTATTCAGCACACATATGTACAAATACATGAGGCTGTAAAACGGTTCCCAGTGAGGTATATAGCAGTCATAACAATACAGTGATTTTAAACATCACCTCAAACTACAGTACGTTTTAAATTACAGATCGGACTGAAGATCAAATCAAGGTAAATGGACTTGCTATGCTTGAGTTTGATTTATGCACTCTCCCTCTCTTTTGTCTCTGTCTCTCTCCCTCATTTGTTCTTTATAGATACAGTACTTTTTCTCAGAGGATATAAAACACTGTTCCAACCTCTTTCTGCCTAACTGCTTTTGCTGCAATTGTGGGCTTTGCTCACTTACTGTTTACTTTTTAGCAGACACACACATGCAATGTCTACTGGCTAAGTGCCAGGTAACCATGCCAACCGTCAACAATGTGGGCGTGTGTTGTCATCTTTAGGAGTTACATACAGTGACTGGAATTACCACTTTGACACACACACACACACACACACACACACACACACACACACACACACACACACACACACACACACACACACACACACACACACACACACACACACACACACACACACACACACACACACCCTTTGCTTTTGATATACACACGGCAGACATCAGATCAGTGTGTGGTGTTGCGAGTCTGACAAAAACCTCATACTACAGTTGTTTAGATGAGGACTACATGTGTTCATGAAATATCTTGATGTTTCTATTGCACAAGGTTGTTGACATGCAATTGATTTTCCTTATGTATAAAATATATAAAAAGAAATCAATAAAAAAAATAATGAAACCTTTCATAAATTAATAGCTCACTCAAGTAAATTAATTAAACACAGTACTCAATATTTAAAGTCGGTGAGTGTAATGAGACATAGCAATAAGTCTAGAAAGGTTTTCACCCAACAGATTGGTAATGAGGATGTGTGGGCAGAATCAAGCAACAATATTGCAACAAATACATATAATATTGTGTGAAAAGACACAACCCTTTTCCACTCTTACAGCTTCTCTGCTGAGTGGTGCAGGATTAGAATATGTATTGTTTTAAGACAATAAAAATGCAATTCAACCCCCTGTCAATTTAATATTCCAAGCAGAAGGCAAGCTAGGATGCGATTCCTTGACCTCCAATCATGAGCAAATTGCCTAAGTAATGCCGACAAACACTTCCACTAACTAAATTAAATGCAGTATACTGTGTATTATATGCAAATGTATACTAACTGTTCCACAGAATTCTCTATTTGTAACCCAATTCTTTTTTTCCCCAATGCTATAGTATCTGTGCAGTGTGGGGAACTGTTAAAGGTGCACTATGAGTTCCTGCATGGTTTCAGTGCAATTTCATTTTTGTCTCAAATCGTAGGCATCTCTCCCTGATACGGTTGTCAAACAAACACTAAGGGAACAGGCTGTGCACCAAAACATAACAAACCACGTTCCAGCCAATCACCGACAAGATGGTTGGGGGAGGGGTGGGGGTTAGTGACAGTTAGTCATTTAGTCACATAGACCTATATAAAAATGGACCCAGTGACTCCGCTGTTTTTGACAGAGACAAGTGAAGTCTCTTACCAGCACTTTTCCGGTGATGGTTGAGCGTTACTGAGCGTTACTGCGCAGCTGCAAACTGAGCTTCCCGCCGTAGATGTGACGTGAGCAACGTGTCTGAAAGTTGTAAGTCTTCTGGTAGAAATATCAATCATTCCCAATCTTGCAGAGACGGAGAGCGTAGGTATATGTAAGGAGATGACATAGGCACAGGCTAATTATTGCTAACTAAAATGCTAGTTAACAGTAGTAATTAAACTAAACAGCTAATGTACGTCGAAACTGCCTGCGAGCTTCTCCTGTACTGTACGGTAATTCCTCTACTATGCGACAGTAAGTCGCATGGTTATGACACAATCGTTAGCCTATTTTTATAAAAACGTCTGCTACGGAGCCATAACGTGAGGTACAAGGTAATGGAGCCTTTTACACATTGTCGTGTTTCTTTAGAAATAAACGATGGACAAGTCTTTAAACGCTTCAGATGTAAAGTTATTGGCTGTCAAAGTGACGCCAAGATGAATGGCAGTCAATGGGATGCTAACGGGGGGTGATGGATAGGGGTTAGCAAAATGGCGCCATCGCGGCTTCGCTCTGAGGAGAGAAGCCTGCCCCCTTGGTTAGTCATGACAGTTACGGAAACATGGGGGGAGGGGTGAGCTTGCTCTGTTTTGTTTGGAATTTACTTGGAACATCAACAGAAGTGACCATGCAGGAACTCATAGTGCACCTTTAACCCACCAACTTGTAGTTAAGTCTGACATATATTTATCTTATACCTGATACCTTATAGGCTGTGTTTCCGCTATTTTGTTCAAGGAATCGTGCAACAATTTTGGATATACATATAGTGGGACATGCACGCTTATTTGCTTTTTTTTCAGACAGTTAGATAAGAAGATCAACAACACTCTCATGTCTTTGCGGTAAGTATGCAGCTAGAGCCACAGGGTGATTAGCTTAGCATAAAGACTGCAAACAGGGGGAAACAGCTAGCTTGGCTCTGTCAAAAACTCAGAAATACACTAATAAACTAAAACTAAAATTACAGCTACGGCGAGTAAAAGTGGCAATGACAGTTAAGTTTAGGCACCAAAACGACTGCTTAAGTTTAGGAAAAAAGATCGTGGTTTGGATTAAAACACTCTCGAGGAACGAGCATGCATTTCCTGGGTGAAAGTATTAAAATTATATTATTATATTAAATTAAATTTTGCGTAACATCCGGCCGTAACTGTATCCCTTCTAGCCGCAACCCTGCCATGTCTGCCAAGAATACGTTTCTATACTTAACTCCCAGTGAAACCACAACGTTTCATTTTAATGAGTTCATAGGTTTCTTTTCTACAGAGCCAGGCTAGCTGTTTTCACCTGCTTCCAGTCTTTATGCCAAGCTATGCCAATTCCCTGCTGGTTCTAGTTCCATACTTTGGAGACACAGAAGTTGGCGATCGCTCAGATCAGCTCAACCTAATCACCCTGCCTGTCTGCATTTACCTACAGTCAGTCTCTGTACATACACCTACTTGTATTCTGAGCAGCACACAAAGTTATATAGATGGAAACTGGATAACAAATCTCTCCTCTGCCCCTATTGACTGACCTATTTTTCTTGCACGTTAGCACGGATTTAGTATTGCAACTCAGGAAAGGCAGGCCTGGCCTATCTTTATCAGAGCCCACGTGGGCAGGTGAACATTTTGAAAGACAACTGCAAAAAGGTAAGAAAATGAGAGCAACAGGTACACATGACTTAGAAATCAAGTCAAGTCAACCACACTGTACGTTCAACCTGTTATACCGCTTTACAGTGGAGAGAAAAGAAAATTGCACAACTGTGGCAGTTAACTCTCAAAATGTGAGTGTGGCACTCCCATGACAAGTTATGTTTGTATGTGGGTCTACGTGTTAATTACTATAGTAGGGCATGCACTGCAAAGTGAAAAACAGAGACTATTTGTATTTGATTACATTTTTTACGTAAATGAAGGCAGTTGGCCAACCCAAACACTGCCCCAAACATCCACATGAAGAGACTGGCTTTACACACAGATTGCTCATGTTTGTTTTCACCAGATCAGGCAAACAAAACTATTTGTGCCAGTGGAAATAAAGATGTCTGTGCATGCTGTTGAGTTGTTGTTTGAGTACATATACACATATATGTGTGTGTGTGTGTGTGTGTGTGTGTGTGTGTGTGTGTGTGTGTGTGTGTGTGTGTGTGTGTGTGCGCGCGCGTGCATGTGTGTGTGTGTGTGTGTGTGTGTGTGCGCGCGTGCGTGTGTGTGCGTGTGTGTGTGTGTGTGTGTGTCTGTATGTGGGTTGTGCATGTGTTGTCAATGCACAGAGTGTGGGATTCTTGCTCTGTGTGCATATTAAACTGTGGTCCATGAAGTAAAGCTGCGTTACTCATCACATCTGCGGTCATCACAGAGGCTGCACCCATTGGGATAAAGCAAATTACCTGCAAGACAGAGAAAAGACTGTTAGATGACAGGATTGCATTCTGCATTTACTGTACTTGCATGCAATCGTACTGAGCTGCTAGTACAGATGCACAGATCAAGTGTGGACATTCTTTGTAAATGATTTACATAAAATTCACTTTGACGAAAAAAAAATTAATGAGGAGGCACTGCTTTTATTTTGTCTTTGGAGTAAAATGTGCGAAAACAGAACAGATAACGAACATCTGCAAAGTTTGGCAGATTTAAAATCTGTTTCAGTAAATTGATGCAGAATGTGTCACAGGGAAAACAGGCAAAGCAATCTGGACTGTTTATTAGCCAGGCTATATTTTCTTTCCGCCAGGGAAAGAGTTACTGTAGTAGGAGGACAGAGGGTTGCGACTGGTAGGTAACAGCCAAATGTCTCTTTACCCCTTTTTTCTCTTTCTTTTTGCCTCTCTTTTTCATTCTTTCATTCTTCCTTTACCAGACAGACTGGTTGCCTATTTGGTTTGGCAGCAGCAGCTAAATGCAATCTCTCTATAAGAGAAGTCCTGGTGATGTTTAACCCATTCAGGGGCAGTAAGACGGGGGAAATCAATCACCAGGTAACAAAGAAAAGGCCTGTTCTGCCAGCTGCCTTCTTAACACCTATTCCTGTGGCTGGCTGACATGGAAAGGAAACCCATGGGAGTGAAAAAGAGGTCAAACCCATTTAGGAAACCATGGGTAAATGTCACACAAAAACAATGTTTATAAATGGTTGACCCTTTGAAATGCTTGTTCGTTCTTCTTGTAGAAATGCAGCTACCATTACCAAGACAGACAGAAAATATGCCAATTAAAATGTCATTTTAAAACATTGTTGTAGGTTCAAAAAGATGAAACATCATTGACAAGGAAAGAAGAGTCAAGCTCTATTTATATTAGATATTTTCTTCCATCCATCCCTACAGTACATAATGTTGCATGTACTATTATGTTAGAACCCAATGTAGGACTCAGCCATTTAACGGCATGTCCACTGTGTATGTTTTGTCTTCCTCCAATCACGAGGTGGAAGCTTTTTCCTTTCAATAACTACATGAAAATAGCCTGTAAAACCTGAGATAGAAATGTACTTGTCCTGCTTATTTATTAATTCACAATTAATGGTTTACTTATAAAAAAATGATTTACCTAACATGAGGTGAGTTGCTATGTCATTTCTTCCAGACATGGTAGTGGCCACCCTGCAGCTCTCATACAATAAAGGACCCTGCTTGCTATTAAAAGATCCCCACTGCAATCAATTATTAGTGCATTAGCAGTGAGTTGGAAAATGTAACATTTCAAAATCATTTCCTAAATAATAAAAGGGGATTTTATGCTGTTTTAGATCAGAAAAATGTGGCTATGTACAGCTTTAGAAGTTTTGGGAATACATTGACACCACACAGGCTAACAAGTGGTTAGTGATGGAATTTTGATTGACACGGGCCAAAGATGACAAAATGTTTATTTCGGTGAACCTTTCCTTTGATAAACTGCTGACCCATCTTAAAGCATTCCCATTGGCTTGGATTGTATATATATTTTGAGTGTCCTATAATCCCAATACTATTTTAGAGGCTTTTCCGCCATGAGAAGAATAACGTTTTCCTGCCACTGTGCACCTCCTGAATAAGTAATGATCATGTGCATAATTTATGTCAGCCTGTACATGTGCAAGCATCTACAAATAGGTGTTTTCATGCTACAGTATCTGGGTGAGTTTTGAATGGATTTATTGATGGCTGCAGTAGGCTTCAGAGCCATAGGCAATTGACTCTGATTAATTCAATAAAGAGTGACTCCTATCTTTTCTTACGTTAATGTAAACATGCTTAGATGGAGCTGAACATTTCCACTGTAAGGATATGCTTGAAGATGCTTTCAAATATCAGTTGAGTTGAAATGCTTAATTTTGTTCTTAAACAGCATTAAAAAGATAAGATAAACATGTGGCAAGATAACTGCAAGTAAAACCTCTCGTGTAAGTACTTGGTAACTGTTTTGCATGTGCCACATGTTGCTGTCAGAGGATGCTACCTTTGGCACGTCCTCCAATATTTCTGGCCTTGAAAATGATTTGAGGTGAAGACAAAACAAACTTTGAAGCATACTGTCACTACTACGCTGCTAAAAACTCAACAAAAGAGAAGGGACAGCAAAACGACAGGGAATGTGAGGAAACATCACAGCCATGACCCTCAGCCCCACCATCAACCATATGCATCTCAGAGCAATTTCAGAATTCTGTTTATAGGTCTAGTTCTATCATTTTCTTTTTTCTTTTTCATCTTTTCTTTTTCTCTAGATGCAGAGCAGTGTTGATGCCCCTCGCAGTGCTAATTAATTGTGACTCTGGGCCAAGAAACAAGTCCCTTTATTTGAACATTGAGTAACCCGCTGTCCAGTACTCGTTGTACTTGGTTTTAATGAGTCTCTCTAAAGTCCCTCCACCTCTACAGTTTTCTTATCTGTTCTACTGTTTTATCCTCCTGCTTCTTCTCAGTTAATCTCTCTCTGCTAAAGGAGTCCTTTGTCATTGCCTTCCAAAATGACTGATATGAGTGTTTTCGGCTCTGATGCCCTTATCAGCACGACAACAATGTGCACAACTGTGTGGTCGGTCATTGGGTTTTGGCTTATGACTACAAACAGATAAATATTACTTACTGCACATGGCAAAATTATCATAACATGCCCTGAAATTCAAGGTTGGCCTCCTCTGAATGATAAGGAGATTACAGAGAAATAATGCCTTGTGTTTTATTTGTGCTTGTATTGGATTAATTCAAAGCAGCAGAAATATTTATAGCCAAAGTCGTCACAGTTCAATAATGTTGGAAACTGAAGTTAGAACCCTAATGCAGGCACACAAGCAGAGCACGTTGTTTTTTTTTGCAGTTTACTGAGTCAGAGGATACAAAGCCGAACAGTCAGACAGAAATGGAAGACATGTAATGTCTGTGCAATTTTATTGTGAAGTAGGAAACTATTGACAAAAATAGAACAGCTGTTTGAGAAGATGGCTACTGTTCAGGTAACTGACAAAGAAGGGAACCTGAACAATGGTAACTAGTGAAGTCCAGTGAAGGACATGACGTGTAATCATTATTCCTCATCTGATAAGGGATGATGTATCCACTATAAGTGATGATAACTGACATCACTTATTTTTCATTAGTTACTCAAATTGGAATAGCATTTTATTACATTGCCCCTCACCGACAGAAGCAATAATATCAGGCTGATGTTAAAGGTCCAGCATCGACGATAAAAGCTACAATATACTACTATTCTCACAGCCAGTTAGATCTCCCCAGGTGCCACTTAAAAGAACAAAGGCTACACATATTAACCCTAGTTGGATGAGTGGAGGCGGAGTTCTCTAATGGGCTCAGTAGGCTTGTCCACTCTGCCCTGCAGAGCAGGACACTGCACAATTTGCATATACAGTACTGGTTTGGCTCAGGATCAGGATGAACCTATCACCAACTCTCTGAGTAGGTTCCGTCTGTGTTCACAGGATAAGAGTTACAATGCTCATCACTGCGACAAAGCCCGCTGCCCTAAAGGGTCCAAACTCAGGATCTGGATCTGAAGAAGCATCCAAAACATCTCGCAAGTGGAAGCCGACAAAAGGGTACGCAGATACACCAGCATTTCAGCAAAAAACGTCTGTTAAGGAAGTCACACTGTACTCTAAGTGGAGTGCACAGTCATGTCACCTGGACGATCCAAGTCAGCTACCTTCACGGCATGTGAAATGACATCAAAAGGAATTAAGTCTGTCCCTTAAAAGATAGACCTTAAGTTCCTTCTCTAGAAAAAAACTGCCAAGGTGATCAAGGTAGTTGCATCTACAAGTAGTGTAGAGTACTTGTATGTATCCCTGTGCTGTCCATGGCATGTGTAAGATCGTGGTCTACTCTCAGGATGGGGTTTGTGCCAATGCGAGGGGCAAAAGGTTTGCTTCCATTAAGTACACAGATCCATTTTCACTCAACAATGGTTAGACATGTTGTCCGGCTGTGGTCCTGCCTCTGGGCATGTCAGAACCACTATATTGAACCCTGGG
Organism: Gymnocephalus cernua; assembly: GCA_023631565.1. Classification (NCBI taxonomy): domain Eukaryota; kingdom Metazoa; phylum Chordata; class Actinopteri; order Perciformes; family Percidae; genus Gymnocephalus; species Gymnocephalus cernua. The sequence continues at coordinate 12,909,606 of CM042434.1, forward strand.
GATGTGGAGCCCCTTTAAAAGCATAGTAGGGGGCATAGTAGAGTCCCCAAGGGGCACACTAGACACCACCCTCCTGCTTGTTTAAAGGGATACTTCACCGATTTAGCATTCAGCTTTGTATCAGTAGAAACCCGGAAGTATTTCTGAATGACCGTGCGTCCCTCCCTCATGTCCCCCTTGAGACAGGAGATATCTGCATTGGGGGGTGACATGACAATTTTTACATCATCGAAAGTTTTTTGGCCAGAGCAAAAGACTACAACCAGTAGTAGGAGCTACTTCCGCATGTTTTCAACCCGCCCATCACCCGAAGGTAGCCGATCTCAGCCGGAAAAAACAAAATGTCAGCCATCTTGAATCCTCGCTAAACAGGGCTCTGCTCTATCTTCTCAGCAGCAGACTTTTACAACAATTATGTGCCTGTTTCGTATGTCGTTTTTATATAATGTCGTTTTTATATATTTTAAATGTGTAACACCACTTAAGCCACGATGAAACGTTGTTTCGTGTATATGGTTGAAATAACAATAAAACACATTGAGTTGAGTCGAATGCCTCTGTGTCTTGTCTGTCTGTCAAGTGGTAGGCGTGGCTTGGGAGTGGACTCAAAGCAGCGAAGCGAAGTGTATTCTGGGATTTGGTGTCTTTCATCCATATGAGCCAAAAACACATTTTCGGGCTTTTCTCGGCCTAGAAGACACCAATTAAAATTTTTTTCATTTCATTTCTGCTACATAAGTGACCCAATTTAAAGCTATATTCAGCTTTCCAGCGGTGAAATATCCCTTTAACGAGGCAGCATAGCATACAATTTATCTGTCCTTCCCAAAAACATCAATATCAAGTATTGAAAGATGCACATCACTCGATCTATCACCAGCAGATTAATTGTGGCCAGACTCTTCCAAGCCATGATGATGTATCAATGTACTGTACTGTATAGTACTACCTGGATTTAAAATGGCAATTAAAGATATTCTATGGAGGAGCACGTCGGGTGTTGCTGCCCTTTGTTTGCATGTAATATACATTAGCCTCCATACATGACATCTAAGACTTGCTATCTACACATTTCACTACAAAAACAAAAAAGTGTGTTTCGAATATATGCTGAATAGGTAAAAATAAAAAGCAGTGCACATGAATTTCCTATCAAATTAAATCTTTATTACTAGCCACAAAATGGCCGTGCAGCTGCTTTAATTATGTTGATTGTGGGTGCGGGGGCTTGGGGGGAGAACTTTAAGAAGAGAAACTAAGGCCACCATGATAAAGTGGGGTAATAATTCCCCCCCCAATGCCATGGCCACAGAGGGCTAGCCTTGGTCTCCATCCCTCCTGTCCTTCTCTTTCCTTTTACACAAGGAAGACAGCCAATATGTGCCAGAGCAACATATCCTTCCCCCAGATAATGGAATTGCCTGGGTGTAATAATAATTTGAATTTCACGCCCTGGTGCCTCGGTTCGGAGGGATCGTCGGAGCAGTGGCATAAATTAGCCTCCATGCACTGAGCTGATCAATGACTGCCCCGTCCACCACCTATTGATCTGAGACAACTCCTGGGGATGCAAGTATACCGGGCATCTGTGCACACACATGCACACCACATTTTTCTTCACCAAAACTTAGCAGGAGACCATGAAAGATTTATTTAAGTTGTTGCTGCATGGTGCTGGCCCTGCAAAGGTACAGCAAATATGCATCATGTGTCAGGAACGTGTTCAGGGTGTAAGACAAGTTAAGTGTTTTGAAAGAGCAATACATCCATTTTAAATACAGAGTGACAGAACAGAGACAAAAGACAAATACTTTCCCCAGCCTTCAAACATGACGCCACAGTACATTTCCCCAACATGTCTTTAAACACACTTTGCTTCAGGCCAGAATGTTGTTCAGCCTGCGTGGAGGGAGTTACTCTATTTGGAATGAGACCCCAAATAAAATTCAGCTGTATACTATTTTTACAGTTAGCGTTTGCAACAGTCCTATGTGAACTACCATCTGTTTTCCTGTCACCTATCTATAAGCTTCCAGCAGATAGAGGAAAAAGAAAACTAAGTTGAGTAGTTTATATGAGCAGCAGTGAGCCCCAAGGCTGAAACGATTTAGAATGTGCCACCTACAGAAAATCCATCATAGAAATTAAATCAGCAATGAATATAAGAATAAAAATGCTCACTTTATATAGTGTATCATCCTGTGTTGTACTCTAGCTTATGGTAGGGCTTATTGGAAGAAGAAAAAACAGATTAGCATCAGTAAAGCAATGTATCAATAAATATAAAAGAAGAAAGAACATACATAATGTGCATATGCACTTAATGATACATTATAAAGCACAGAGACATAGAGACTAAGAAGGATGACTGTTGAAAAATGAATCTTTGTCCTTTGATGCTTCATGGTACAGGAAAACATTCTGCCACAAATTTAGTCAGCGGCAGAAAGCAGCATGGTTGAGAGCTCCACAATTATGCAGGCAAACAAACACACACACACACACACACACACACACACACACACACACACACACACACGAATATTATCCACAATCATGCATTTACACATTCAGAGATACGTGTGTAGACTCAAAGGAGTAAAACAGTCCCACTAAAATACAGACACACTAATTAACCAAGTTTCTCAAATGAACCACTACGCTGGAATAAGCACATCTGGGAGAGTGTTCAAAGCATCAACTGTACAGTGGGTGCCCTAGCCAAACAGGAATGCAAATGGAACCGATGGGTGGTCACGCCAAAAAAAAATAAAAAATAAAAGAATCACGTACTGAGCAAAAAGTAGGCTGAAATATTGAAAGATTCATCAAAATCACAAATCAATAGAGGCACAAGCAGCCAAATCCTTCTGACAAAGAGACCATAGAGGTAATTTCTCTGACCTTTCCGCAAGTCTGACTGGGTGCAGCAGTGGGATTTGGACCAATAATGATGAAAATCAATTCTCAGTTCAGGTCTTTTCCCCCCAGTGTGAGGGTGAGGAGTGTTGAGGAATCAATGAGTGTCATAAAAAAAAAATGCCTGCATGCCCAATGCTCACGAGTGTCCACACATTGTCCTGACACGTGTCCTAAGGCAGGGCTGCACAGACATTAGAAAAGGACACCTCAGACACAGCCTTCCATTTACCTTCCAAACCTGCTCATTTTTTTTACCACTTATGTCATTGTTGCAGATATGTAGTATGAGTTGTGGCAAACAGTACGTTATACAGACACTATTTATTGCTACTGTAGATTACCATGGGGATCATTAAAGGTGTATTGTATTCAAATGTAAATTAACTGTGCAGCAAAGTGAGGTATTTTGTAAGGTTTGAAAAATACAACATTTGTAAGAAAGGCCTCCGTGTTTTATCAGTGAAAGCTGTTAAAGCCAGATTCACCGATTTCCTCCAACAAGCTGTATAATTCAATACAAAACAATACTGTAACTTGTATTTCAATGCTCATCATGACTCTTGTACTGATATAAATACATCACACTGTGATTATTCAATTGAAAATTCAACTAAGCAGACAGAGAATCCAACTGCGACGCTATTGTTGAATGTGGTAAACAACCCTGACAGATAACAAACTAGACATAGACCGTGAGCTGCCTTCCCACACTTTACACAAACTTTATCTTCTAAAATATCACTACATTCCACTGTGAGTGAGATACAGAGAGAGAGAGAGTTAGAGACCACAATTGGATTCCCACTCTCTGCCCACCTGAGTCAGTTGGAATGTCTGGCACCTGAGGAGTCCAACAGGCAAGTCATGCTTTTTCGCTCTGTTGGCATCGACCAACAGAGACATGGGAAATTCTGCAAAACCCTCTTCAGTAAGATACACTCCTTTATCTTTTTCTGTTGAAGAAGTACACATATATTTACTGTAATATATCTTTCCTCTTTCAAGGGATACTTTCCCACGCAGAACCTTGAGAGAAGAGTCCATCAAGCATTAGTTAGAATCCCTAATGGGGGCGACAGAAACTACGCACTGTAGCTTTAAGGATAGTGTTTATGTATCAATTTTATTATTATTGTGCTGCAGAATTCAATGTGAGTTTAGGAAATGCCCCACTATCTAAGATGAATTCCGGCTGCCATTTTTTAACAACCTTTAGACACATTGGTACAAATCCAGATACAGTTAGGTTTCATTGAATTACATGCACTATTCTACCTGAATATTTTAGGTTCTTCCATATCACAAATGCTCAGATGAATAGGGGCTCAAAAAGAAAATAGAAGATAATTTTCTGAAGCTGTGCATAAAAGAGCAATTGGGCTGCAAGTTCTCTCCGCATGTCATTTGATAAGCTTTTGATCTCCACAACTGTGAATGTTACTTTCGCAGTTACAAAACGAAACGGAAAGACTTCACCAGAAGCCATCGTGTCTCAGTGATGCAGCCTCCTGCAACTCCGGCCAGCTGATGGATGGTATGTCCTCTGTGATCAAGCTAAAAGAGATTGGCTTTTTATTTCTTTTCCCACATTTTTTATTCCATAGTCTTATTATCCATAAGAAGAAGGCTGAGATGTTGCACAGTTGACAGCCACTGGGTTGAACCATGAAAATAAGAGATATGTAGACATAATGCCAACCATATTATCATTTTTCTTCCATCTCTGTCCGACAGGCAAAAACAGCTGAAGGGCATGAATTGTGTTAAGAATTCCCTTTCAACCTTAGCCATACTGGGCCACGTTCCCTCTGTGGATCAGACAGAAGCAGAATCTCAGAATCGTACTCAAAATTACATACAACATAGTCAGAAACCCAGAAAAACATACAGTATAGCAACATTTCCCCGGTGAAGCATTGTACGATGGCAAACAAACACTTGTGTTTTTTATATTGAGAAATATCAGGTTAGAGAAAGTTGCCAATTTGTGTTAATTGTTGCCGCTAGGCCTTACACTTCCACTCCACACACACACTCATTCCTCGCCGTCCACATGACCACGTTTATGATTATTTTAGAAACAATCAATGGGTAATGTTGCAGCTGGTCGTTAACCTCCCATCTGGCTGTCTAATCAGATTAAGGATGGTATTATTTCAGTAAATATCACAAGGTTCAATTATGAATTGAAATTGCAATTCATATATGAAAGACGGCGGTGCCCTCATTCTAAATAACTGGATGAATGGAATATAAAACCAAAGCCTAACTAAATTGAGCAGTGATCCTGATTGCGAGTGTGAGTCCTGATTTAAATGGCCCAGAACTTCTGAACCATGATGATATATTTAAAAATCTAAGACGAGGACTTGATCAAGGATGTGGAACATCATGGTAACTCATTCGGCAAAGAGGCCTCCTTCTCCAGACACCTAGCTCTCCCCAGCCAACCATCTTTTTTTAATTAAACTGACCAGCAAAGCAGAAAAGCCTAAACTTAATTCAAGAAAAAAAAAAAAAAACTAAACATCACTTGTGGAGAAACCTCACCATTGTGGTCCCAAAGTTAACTAAATATGCACCGGGTTGCAGGCTTCAGCCCAGTGGCTTACAGGCATCTATGTGGCAATACCGTATGGTGTTCCCTAATGAGAAGATTCTGGGTGCTGGTATCAGTATTCCGCTCTCACTTCCTCTCACCACAGGAAGACCCCCCCCCCCCCCCCATACCCCATGCTCATAAGGAATTCACTGCACATTGTTGGCCCACTTTGTAAAAGAAAGTCTCCTTGAATCATTGAGGCTGTGAGTTTCTGTTTCAGTCAATCCTCTGTGCACTGTGAGAAGCTTATTAGCCAAGCTGAGGCATTACAAAAGGATTTAAGTAAGAGAGAAGCGATTGTCCAAAGCCCTCTACTTGGTTTTGATTTTTTCTTAACCCCTATCATAAGTCAGGTGCATATCCAGGTTAGAAGAGATTGTAAAGCCTCCAACTTTTCACGTTATATTCTTTTAAACACAATGTATAGGCATTTATACAATAAAGCTTTTGATGTTTGAAAAGATTAATTGCAACATTTAATTTATTTGAGGCCACATTAAGCCACATTTTATGCAGGTCTAATAAGCTCCTATCTTGAAATGGAAAAAACAAATTTCAATTCTGTATTCAAAATTGAATTTCAAATGCCTGTTTTACATATGCAATAGGTACTTCTATTATGGATGGGGTCACTCTTTGTACGATGGAAACTGAAAGGTTAAACATGCACACACACACACACACACACACACACACACTATATATATATATATATATATATATATATATATATATATATATATATATATATATATATATTAGTGGTGGGCATATATACATTTTTTTAATCTAGATTAATCTCACTGTAATCTTGGAATTAATCTAGATTATTATTATTATTATTATTATTATGAATTCTGCCGTGTCGTGCATGAAAACCTGCAGCAATGTTTAACACTGAAAACACACATCTCAGTTCAGCGTTTCCTTGCAGCTCTGCTACAGTAGGCCTAGCAGATAACCGTTAACGTTACTTGCCGGTCACATCGTCTCTAACAGTCCGGTCACAGTGACGTCCTGCACGGATCAACAGATAGAGTCTGGCGGCTGCTCGCTCTGTAGACGCACACCAAGCAGATTAATGCGCTCACAGATCCAATCTTTGTTACCGCTCTGTTTGGCTAGCTAATAAGTCGTTAGCCTGTTAGCTTGAGGTTTGTCTGAAGGCGCCGAGCGGACAGCCAGGCTCTGAAAACACCGACACATTCCGCACATCCTCCGCTCACTTTAACCGCTAACTCCCCCGGTACCGGTCAAGGAGGCGTGTACTTTGTGTCTTGGTCCTCCGGTGCGTCCAGCGACGGCCTCCGGTCAGTTTTTAATTAGCCTACATTAGATGTTGTTACGGTATGAACTTAATCCTAGGAAAGGCAAAAAATATAAGACCTTTGTAACGAAATCCAAGACTTTGTATACCAAATTCAAGGCTTTTAAGGCCTTAATTTGAGATTATAAAATGTAAGACTTTTTCAATGCTTTTAACCCTGAAATAGCGTTAAAACAAATTAATAAATGCGGCGGGCGGTGTTGATTGTGAGGTGCACCGCCGCACATTAGTCTATGTGTGGGAAACACTGTTACTGACTGTTTATTCAGTTAAACATTAATTTTGAACTGTAAGCCTACATAAGAGGTCGTGATGAACTGTTTTACAGTCAGTAGGCTGTATACATCCGCGCTAAAATATCAAAGTGAAAGTCATCATAGCTTGCGTAGTAGCCTATAGACCCAGCTCCCAACCCAACTTTGAGAATAGATTAACGGCGATATTTTTTTTTTATTGCCCGATAAGAGTCTCACGTTAACGCAGCACGTTAACGCCGATAACGGCCCACCACTTTATATATATTAAACAGTTTTACTGTATCACTTGATCAAAGTAAAGGGTATATTGTGTCAGTATAATGAGAAAACTGCATCAGTGTGCGGTTAATTAGAATGATTTGAGTACCAGAACTGAATTTTAATAGCCACGTTAAGTCAGTAACAAAATCTGCCTTTTATCACCTCAAAAATATATCAAGGCTAAAAGGACTTATGTGTCAACAGGATTTGGAAAAACTGGTCCATGCTTTTATATTCAGTAGACTTGACTACTGTAACGGTGTCTTTACAGGTCTACCTAAAAAAATCAATCAGACAGCTGCAGTTGATTCAGAACGCTGCTGCTCCTGTCCTTACCAACACCAAGAACATAGATCACACCGCCTGCTAATTTATAAATCGTTAAATGGTTTAGGACCAATTTACCTTTCAAATCTGCTACTAAACTATGAGCCGCAGAGATCTTTAAGATCATCAGGGACAGGTCTGCTTGCAATTCCCAGAATCAGAACAAAAAAGGGGGAAGCTGCATTCAGTTTCTATGGTCCACTTATCTGGAACACACTTCCGGTAAACTGTAGGTCGGCACCTACTCTCAGCTCCTTGAAATCAAGGCTGAAAACATTTCTTTTTAACGCTACCTTTTGTTAATTCATTGCACTCCAGTTTAAATTTACTCTTAACTTTAATCTACTTTTAATCTGGATTTTATTGTTTTTATTTTTGTATTAAATGTATTTTAATTTGTATTTTGTATTAAATGCTTTACATTGGTGATAAATTAGTATTTTTTATGTGTTTTAATAAGCTTTAATAAAGCACTTTGAATTGCATTGCTGCAGAACTGTGCTATATAAATAAAATTGCCTTACCTACCTAGCAGACCCAAAGGAACAATTCAATTTAATTAACGTAAATTAATATCAGAAATGTTTAAAACCCTAAAAATGTTGTCATTTAAAATTGTTTAAATTTAAGTTAAAACAACAATACAAATCTCTTTAAGAATATTGGATAGTTTTTTTTTTTATAATATAATAATCAGTTTTGATACCTCAAAAGAGATGTTATTACTTCTAAGCATGAGCTGAATAATTGACAGCTGTCATCTTACGTTTATGTGAGGCTCTGCTAAAATCAGACCAAAATACAGTAGTTCCTCCAGTCTCCTGGCTGTTCTTATTAAAAAGGTGCACCTAAAACAGTTTGCGTCACCTTTCGAAAAGGGCAGGTGAGAAACATTTCTATCAGCCACCCCCCTCCCCATTCCTCTCATAAATAACCCAGATGAATAAATTACCCTGTTCATTTGACGTTTAACCAGATAATTATGTGGTGCGTTGTCGAGAGCTCAGAGGCAGGGCGGCTCTCTTCTTAGCTTGCCAATGGGCTGCTAACCCAGCCATGACATTGGGCGCTCCTCAGCCGTCTTAATGAGGCCGGCATCACCACCGGACTTAACAATGATGTGATGGACATCCAGAAACACACTTAACAAAGTATTTGTTGGGTTTTACCTCTGCAGTTGTGATTACATACACTGAGGAACATGTGTGGTCAACCCAAATTAATCATTGAAGAAATAAGTCTGTAAAGTCACTTGTGTCAACGTGTTAACTTCCCAGACCTGTCAAAAATGCAGGCACGTCTTCATTTCCACACTCAGTGCAGCTCCATTTATTTGAGGTTTTTACATTACATCCGTGCCACCACTCTGTTTCAATCAACACGAGCGGATATTCACAAAAGTGTGCTCTGTTCTGTGGAATTGGTTCTGGCTGACAATAAACTGTCTGTGACATTAAACCTCTAACATAATTGAAAAGAGTCAAATTGTAATTGGGCAGCCATTAATATACTTTGGCAAACCACCCTTATAGCTTATGTGTTATCAATCTCAAGACATTAACTCAACTGCAAAAGATTAAATAAATGGCTCAATTACCGTCCTCTAAGTTCTAACTGTAAATACATAACTACACGGTAATTATACGAAGTCTGACTGCTGGATTGAATCCCAGTCACATGTTTCCTTCTCACTATCAACTCTACTAACCTCTACTACTGTAATAAACACTATTGCTTGTAAATTAATATATTGGAAACCTGAAGTCAAAATGGCTGATGTAGCAGGATTTGTTGTTTATACCTGGAGCTATTTCAGGTGAGCACTGAGCAGTTATGTTTGTGTTCTACTGAACATTGACTTTTGCTGTAAAAGTCTTCCATTGCCCACTACTTTCACTTCATGAGGCAGAGTTCCTATTTAAACCGAATGCTGTAATTGTTATATGATCTTATTTTGAATCAAATCAGATTTGAAAGGTTATGGTTGACAACAAAAAAATCAACTGGGCGTTACTGTTGCAGATGCACATATGGATATTAAAACTGGTCTTGATTGCTGTAATCATTCCTCCTCTACACACTGGCATTAAGACATCCCTTATAATGTGCTTTCCACATTAGTGATGGAGACAACATCTACAATCTTTTGTTCTGTGCAAAGCTGTCCGAGTTGGAAAAATCAAGAGAGGTTTTCTCAAATTTTCGTCTTTTTAATATAAAATTCCCTCTTTTTGTTCATATCCTTCCGCCGCAGCTATCAAGGAAACACTGTCAGGGGAATTGTATACTATATTTATACTGAGAAGACTGTACATTACGAAAAAACCATTTGACTTGATGGACACAAACAACTGAAAAACTTTGAAATACACTTATCCAGAGAAAGAGGTCTGTACACTTTGTCCCCATCACTTACATTAGAAGCACATTAGGAAGAGATCTTTAGAACAGTAACATTACATTCTTTATTGTTCTAAGATAGATGTGAAAAATCGTGAACCTTTTCTTTAGGATTGTTGCAACAACATAACAGTACTATACTTCCATTCTCCACGTGCCCATTCTTATATATTTTAATCTGCATTATTCATCCAGGTGTCTTTTCTATGAGTTAAAGGGCTAAAGGTCTGGGTAATATGATCAACAGCCATTTTCTTCCCCAAACATACTCAGTGTATTTTTGTATTATTAACCTTTGTCACTTGTCAACTCCCACAAACTAAGGTTTTTAAATTAATGAGGAAGACGCAAGAAAAACACTGAAAATGTGTAAGTGTCCTTAGCAAATACTTGGTTTTGTGTCTATAAGTAAAAGCAATCCAAAATAAGAAAAATGAATAGGTAATTGTGGTGATTGTCAGAATTAACACTTGGCATAGCATTGATACATGTTCACACACACACACACACACACACACACACACACACACACACACACACACACACACACACACACACTGCTTGTAGTCGTGTATGTTACATGTCCTTGGAGCAAATCACTTTCAACTGCAGCAGGTTGACATTGTTCGGCACCAAATGTGAACAAATTAAATGAGGCAATTAAAGAGTGAATAAGCCAGCGTTGATAATTGCGACCTGATATGCCAGCAGCAATCATAATGAAGCTGCCATTCTGCTCGGCTGGCTTTGTAATGCTCTACGAGCAACCACAACCACGCAGCCGCATGTGTGTGTGCGTGTGTATAACACGCACCACTTAGCTCGAACTCTGACTCCATTCTCTACAAACACTTCAGGGGGGAATTTCAATATGCACCTGCCAGGATCGGTGTCATGTTTGTGTGTGATTGTATGTGTGTTGAGAAATAGAGGAAGCATGTAATATATATATATATATATATATATATATATATATATATATAGAGAGAGAGAGAGAGAGAGAGAGAGAGAGAGAGAGAGAGAGAGAGAGAGAGAGAGAGAGACTGACAACATGGACTGAACAGAAAATCTAAGTTACAGAAAAGGATGAGATAATCTGAATAAGACACACACACACACGCACACACACACACACAAAGGCAGATAAAATAAGAGAGGGCGAGAGAGGCAGTCTGGCAGAAAATTGAGACGGTCGGCCATTTTCGACTATCCCTCATCCCTCTGGGTTTATGGCCCGTGAAGCCTCTTGTCATTGGGACTCGCCAGAGAGCCAAGTTAACAGGGCCTGTCCTCGCCCCACCAGCACAGAGATATTCCTCTTTATCATTAACCCATTTTAGAGACATGAGAGCGCACACATATTCCAGAACAAACCAGGGTTAAAACAAGAAAAACAAAAAAAAATGAACCAAACTTAACTAACCCGTCCAGGCTGTTTGTTAGATCTGCTTATGTAAATAAAAAAAAAGATGATACTGTGAGCCGTGTTTGTCCAGGTTTGACGTGCATTAAACCACAGCAAACAAAGGACGAGTGTTACGTAACACCTAAAGCTTTCTAATTCATAGCAAGAAGAAGAAATGTATTTTAGTGGTCTTCAAGGCCAATATGCAATCAAGACATCTTCTCACACAGGTCGTGCTTGAGAACAATGTCATTGACATTGACATTATTTTCCTTAAAATAAATTCAATGAAGTTCATTAGCACACTGATGTTTAGCATTTGTAATGACATGATGATAACAGACAAAAAAAAGGTCATGGCGAGGATGTGCCACAACAAGGCTGTGACGGAAAAAGAAGCCTTCGCAATGAAAGCTTTTGGTAGATTCACAACAGATCAAATTAATATTCACTCTGCAAACGGATTATGTTTCTGTTGAGACAGTGCACTGGCTTTTAGTCAGCACTGAAGCAAAAAAGAAAATCATAGATATGTGGGACAAAATGTTTTAACATAAATGACCATTGTTGTGATATGTAGACTCTCCAGGATGACTTTTTAGTATTTAGTGTCTCACTTCAGCTATTTCAGGACAGTAAACCACAGCCTCACTGATTACCACTTCCCAGTTTCAAGTACAGTAATATTCTTTCTTTTAATGTTTTGCAGGATAAAGTGTTTACAACAACCAGGAATTTCAAAGAAACTCTCAATGCTAAAAACCTCGCATTCACATGATAAACTCATTCTTGCTGCTACCTCCATCATCCTTGCCGCACCACCACAGTAAACAAGCTGGCCTTGAAACTCCCTGTTTTGAAGCTTACCACTTTCACACACTCTCAATCTCCTTTCCTGTCACAGGGGATTCAGGCAGTCAGTGCTGGCCAACCGCCATGCAGTCCCACTCTGTTTATCTGTTTGTAATCGCTGCCTTTCCTCTGCGGGGACAAATGGAACCCAATCAGTCTAGCTGAAGGAATGACAGGGTCACAGGCCTGACTCACTGGCCGGCAATCTATTTGTCAATGGTGTCAAATGGAGGGGTGGTCGGACATGTTGATGGGCCAACAGATCAGTCTGGTATACACTGACGGTAGACAGAGAGCGGGAGTGGGAGGGAGAGACAGAAAGACAGATAAAAGTGAGAGAGAAAGGAAATATACAATAGACATTGGGCATGGGGTTGGGGGGGGGGGGGGGGGGGGGCTTCTCATCATCATTAAGGGAAACTGTGGGTAACAGGAGTTGGTAAAAGCCCCACTGGAGGACCATCTCAATGTGACCTCTATTAACAACACCCAGGGTATCTGAGTGTGAAATGAGCAGTGTGTGTGTGTGTGTGTGTGTGTGTGTGTGTGTGTGTGTGTGTGTGTGTGTGGACAGGGAAGTTGAACAGGGACTTGGAGATATAGCTCTCTATCTGTTCTTCTCTCTCTCTCTCCATTCAAAAAAATCTTAAATACAAAATGTGATCAAGATGATCAGTTTCCAAAAATGAAGGAGGCCCTGTATAATAACTTGTAGCTCAATTGAAGCCTGTAAGAGACATAGCCTGGTGTTGGTCCTGTTTGTTTAGGAAAGGAAATGAAATAAGGTAGAGCTGGATGATACGGAGAAAATCAAATATCACAATATTTTTGACCAAATACATCAATGTCGATATTGCAGCGATATTGTAGTGTTGACTATTGGTGCTTTCACAAAATACTTACACAATGACAGTATGAATGAATATTCATCAATAATGTGGAAACAATGATTAAGTGGGTAAAGACAAATAATAAAACAGCTAGTAAGTCTGGTAAGTTCAGAAAATTACATCACTTTACTGTAATGCAGCCTTTAAAACACTTATGTCATATTACAATTTTACAATATCCAAAATTTAAGATATCTAACCTTGATTTATCGATGTCAATATAATATCGATATATTGCCCAGCCATAAAATAAGGCAATAAACCATCCATGTAGGCTATATGTAGCACAAATTCTGTATGGTCAATTGTCCGATCATTATTAGTTGAAGAGTTATCTATTTAATCATAGTCAATCATCATTTAGTCATAAATGAGCCAGTAAACCTGGAGCAAGATTTTTTTTTTTTTTAAAGATAATCTTTTGGGCATTTGTGGCCTTTATTTTTGACAGGACAGCTGAAGGAATTAAAGGGGAGAGAGGGGGAATTACATGCAGCAAAGAGCGGCAGGTCGGAGTCGAACCCAGGCTCGCTGCGTCGAGGTGTAAACCTCTATATATGGGCTCTACCAAATAAGCCCCTGGAGCAAGAATTTTGTTTAATAATTAAAAAGCCAATGAAAAGTTGTAACAGCTCCTGTTTTCATTGAAATACATTTGGAGATTTGAAAAATGATCCATGATATGAGTACTTTTGAGGATCCAACCAGTTAAACCTTTTGACCTTTCACTCTCTGGCTCAGAGGGAGTACTTGAACACTATTAACTGATACTTTAAGACTTTCATACTGGTTTTAACATTAGCTTCTTTCTGCATTGCAACTGAAGCAGCAATGACACCTACTGAACGGCATCAGAAGCATTTTTTGCAACGTGGGTTTTGAGGAGTATGTGGACAACTGTGTAATTATGATTGAGACGTTCACAAATTAAAACCATACTAATGTCTCAATTTGTCTCCTCTCCCTGCGGGTCTGCCCATACTGTCTGTGCATATGTACTATATGTGGCTACACAAGTGTTCAGTGATGACGAGGTAGCTGAAGTTGAGAGGTTTATCTTGCGTAGCGCCAGTAATCCTTTAAGCATTGGCAGCATTACAGGCAGTTAGCATCAATAATTAGCTCACTATAGGTAGTCAATACGCTCCCCTGAGATTTAGCAGGCCATAACCAAATGCTTTGTGAATACTGCCCACTCTGCTCACAGACCTCATACAGGCAAATAAATCATCCAAAGTGCTGGATGTGAATATGATATGACCATGCACACACTGGCTCACATACAAACACACACGCACACACATACGCGCACACACACACACACACGCACACACACGAGTCAGAGTCGCATACATGTAGGTGAACAGTGACATCCACAATCATAATGAATAAACCATACAGTATGTTGAAAGAAGGAATAGTAAGAAGTTTGTGACGTTGTTGTTCAGATGCAGGGCCTGATTCCCAGTATGAGTATTCTGGTAGTATTCATGGAAAAGACCTTCAATGTTGGACCAAGATGGCACGAGGAAAAAATCTAAGATACTTTGACTTGACTGATTAACTGGTGTTCCAATAGGAACAATGACTAAAGTGACATTGATAATTTAGATCTAGATAAAAGCTACAGGCCTGAAAGCTTGACCGTGCGGGGGGCCCGGTAGCTCCATTATACTGTTGGGGGCATTTTCCTGACATGGTCGGCTCCACTCCCTAAGAGGAAAAGGTCACTGGAAATCAATACAGTTCTTCAGAGTGATCACCTTTAACCCTACATATCTATCCTGATTGGAGGGGCCTCTTCCATGATGACAACACTTGGAGAGCATGAGGGGTCAATGAATGGTTTGCTGAAAATGATGTGAATCACATGCTGTGGCCTTTACAGTTACCAGATCTCACCCCAACTGAACAAAAATGAGGAGATATCTTTTGAAATAATGATCTTGGGGAAATAAAAAAAGACCCATGCTAAGGTCAGCAAAAGTGGATCTAGGCGATTGTGGTGGCTCAACACCTTTCTAAGATATACTTTATTTAGTTTTGTTTACCTCTAATCTGTCACCCATCTCTACATTTCAGTAGATCTGACTGCACTAGATTAAGAGGTAATGATGATGAATATGGTGATGATGAATCATTTTATTCTGGTTAACATACATGAAAGAAACAATTATTTCCCACAACAGCTAACCGAAAAAAGGAATAGGCATGAAGCCAAGTCTCATTTTTGCCTATCCTATAATATCCTAAAATTTACAACTATTTGAAGGAGATTCCTAGCCAGTTGACACCACAATCTTATTTAGCACAATCCACAATGCCTCAGTAAAATGTGAAAAACACTCTACTCCAGGCTTATTTGGTGATATAGGTTAATAAGATGGGTAAGAAGTTTTACAGACCCATGTCTTTCCAAAAGTGATGTAATACCTGCCTCGTTTAGGCTTCCAAGATGTTATGCAAACAATAGCTCAAGAAATAAAAAAGGTCTTTGCTCCTTATCTTAATGGTTTCTCAGAGTTGAGTATTTGCACTTCTAGTTGGCTGTACGGAATCAAAAGTAGAATTCTTCATAAAGTACTGATGTACCAGGCAGCGCTATATTAGGTCAAGCAACTTACTTATCAAGATAATTTGATTAATCTCTCAATCTCTGTCAGGGTGTCTAAACCAACAGCCAAAGTTATGCATACATAAGTAAAAAACCCATAACACTGTTGGTTGTGAGAAATATCAATGATGCAAGCTGTGCCTCAATAAACGGCTCTCGCTCTCCGAAAGCAAATTTCCCTGAGCACTGGATCGTAAACAAGTATTCCACTCTTATGGGATGCACAGCGTAGAAAAGCAGCCATTTGAGTTGATGTGAAGGTTGTTGTGTAGGAATAAGAGGTGGTGTCATATTACAGCGATAAGAGGGGAAGAACAAGATAACCCTGACTGACTGAGCAGCGTCGTGCAACATTGGGTGTTATGACCTTTTTTCAGAGACGATGGGAGGGTGAGGCAGGTGGGAAGAAAGAGCGAGAAAGAGAGAGGGGAGGGGAGGTTGAAGAGTTTAAAACAAGGAAGAATTTATTAAAGGTAACAAATGAAGAAATAATTCAAATGAACGGGGAGGAGGAAAAAGGAGGAAAGTGATAAAGCAATGGAACAGGGTGAGAAAGTACTAAACATTGAGATAGAAAACCAAAGAAGAAAAATAAAATAAAGAACGGAGTAATATAAGCAAACCGTGCATAGAGAACAAGTAGAATTAAAAGAGAGTGGAAAGAAAAGAGTGAGGGGATAGCGATAAAGGAGGTATGCAAGAAACTGAAAGAAGTCTGTAGTATGACAGAAAGTAGCCTGAAAACACATGATACAAAAGGTAGACAAGAGAGGATGGCGTTCACGGTAGAAGATGATCCTGAGTAACTGGGGAAAGACTTATTAATGTATCAATGTACAACTACACAAATGTAGCATTAAGCAGTTGCAGATCTGTAATATCAAGCCTGAGGTTGTTTGCTAAAGACATTTTCCATGTTATACATTTTAAAGTCAGATAGTGGTGGAAAACCTCAATGCCATTTTCAATTCATATTTCAAAGCAATTGTGCTTATTTAAAGCTATAGTGCGTAGTTTCTGTCGCCCCCATGAGGACTTCTAAGTAATGACAAAAAAACTGTTGATCACGCGCCCCCACCCCTCCTCCACGCAGTGGCTAGTAGCCAAGGAAGACACGGAGGATTAAAAAAACATGATGGACTCTTCAGAAGAGGTAATTGTCTTCACTCGAGCGCAGAGAAGTCAACGGACGACACTATCTTCTGAACATCGCCATACTGAGAAATACAGAGAGAGTTGTGTGGAGCTGATAGTCTTAATTAGCTTCAGAGCAACTCATTTGATAATGGCTTGAATGTAACAGACCTTTATTAATATCAAAAAGTTATGCACTGAAGCTTTAACTTGTTAACTTGATTTAAAAAACTCAATGTGTATGTTATCAATTGAAGTAATGATTTTAAGTTGGTTAACAATTCTCTTTTTTCAGTGTAAAATAACTTGAATGAGCTGTGTATTACCACTGCATTGCTCTTATGTTTCTGCTTGCAATCATAGTCATGAAAATCAGAGCACTGGTTGAGCTGTGTCTTAACACACTTTGGACTTCTGCATTTTGCCCGCTTGAGACTTGAGACTTTATCCATTTTGAACATAGATAATCCAATAAGAAGATAGTGCAGGGAAGACGTGAGGCTTGAAATTTACTTCATAATTCTAGGAAGAGTTAGAAGCTTTGAATATCTTGCAATCCCACTATATTGCTGCTTTGATCAAATTAGCGTGATGCTTTGTGTCTAAAAATAAATGCATCTCAGCGGAAAACATATAGGCACACAAGCGCTTTGATCAAGACATACAAGTACAAATGAATATCGATATACCAATAAGTCAAAGAGGAGATGAAGTGCTTTTAACTTCAAAGCCAACAGACTAGAAAACCTTATACTTTGCCAGTCAGTAATGACAGTTGACTTTGGCTCAAATATCTACACTGCATTCCAAAGTATTTTTCAAACATAGAGATACAGTGTGCTCACATACAGAATCAAAATCAGGTCACTCATGCTAATTCATTCATTATTCAGGGGCATCCTTAGCTTTGAATTAGCATTGAGGTTTGCATCTTCATTAGCGATCCAGGAGGCTTCAATTGGCCCACAAATTCTCTACAGTCGAGTTTTCCTGAAAACAAACAGGCAAGAAACATCAAGAGGAAAGGAGAGCATCTTCTGAATTCACCGGCATCAGAAACAGCGTCTTTCCAAACAGCTGATATGGCAAAATATGACAGCCCCTTAAGAGATGACATGAATAACAATAAGGCCTTTACAAGGCAGAAACAAAGACCTTACAAAAGGTATTTTGGAAATTTCTCAGTAGTTGTTCTTTCAGTGTGCCAAAGACGCCTTTGAGGAGTGAGATTTTAAAGTTACCAAAGTAAAGTGAGCAATTTGTTGACTCTATCTTGCTATGAGGTTCCTGGAGAAGCCACATCCAGCCACACATAGATGTCATAGACATAGATTGTTTTTCATGCCCCAAGGTACTTGATCTCAAGATACGGTATTGATACAAGCCCAGTTTTGTCAGCCTATCTATCAACATTGAGTGCTTCTTCAACACCGTTGGTAACTATTTTTACTGTGGCAAATACGTGTGGGTCCATGTCCATACATCATCATCATCATCTTTTACAACATATAAATGTCAACTCATTTACTTACCTTGTGTTTGTGAAACACTGAATGTGTGTATTCACTTCCCCTTGAAGGGTAATTTCAGTATTTTTGAACCTAGACCCTATTTTCCCAAGTGACTAATGGAGATAACATTTTTTGAAATTGGTCCAGTATTGAGCGAGAGCCCTGCAGCCAGCAGCCGGCTGCAATGTAATCCTAAGGGGCAATTATGCACCGCCAATGTACATCCACTAAAAGAGCTGGTTTGCCACTGACAGGTTCAGGTAGTTGTTATAAGTGTCTGACTACATTATGGAGAGATAGAGAAGTTGCCATTAACCTGCCATGCTTTCGTGTGTAACTTACTGATACCAGGTCAACACAGTTACTTTAGCTAATAGCATTAGCTTCCCTCCGCTCTGTCTGCAGATCTCTACTCTTGCAACAGCATTTTTCTTTATGCTCAAATTAGTCACTGCAGACCCAGTGTTCTGCAAGGTGCAGTGTACAGTATGGACCGGAGTGTTAGGGTTAATTTGTAGCTGTAACACAACTAACCTGTCCATTTCCAAAGTTAACTTCTATGAAAGCTGTGTGAAGTGTAACTCGACATTTTGTTGACACATTTCATAAATGCGCAAATAAAAATTGTTTAGACAACACAAAGCTATGCAGTTTTACCTTGCAAGGTTTCAGAAGAAGACTTCTCCATCCCTTCATAATGTAGTCAGACACCTATAATAACAATCTGAGTATTGGCAGTGGCAAAGGTATATGTACATTGACCTTGCACATTTGGCCCATAGGATTACATTGCACCCCAGTTTGCGGCTGCCGGTTACAGCATTCTCGCTCAATACGGAACCAATTTCAAAGATTTTTGTTCACATTAGTCACTTAGACACTAGTCTCGCATTGCCAGACATCTGCAAAGTGCTATGGAGTAAGGTCTGGCTACACCACACATACACTCCTGGATAGGAGAAAAAGTCTTGGGCAGCGCTAAACTCCGATTGCAAAGATGGTGGATCTATAAAATGGTCTCGGGAAGGAACTTGTTTTGTTGGAACATTTGCACCCTGCAAAAGAAAAACGCAACAGTAATGTGAGCTATATAAATTAGCTGGATTCATCGTTACATGTAATTTGCTCTTACAAGTGTATCACCGTGTGTATTTTATTCATAGCAAATCCACGCCAATAGGTTCCAAAACGTCACAGTTAGATAGTGAACGCTGTAAACATATTCTTTGTAAATCTTTACAGTCCTTCACTAAAAAAACCAAGCAGACCTGCTTTGTTGCACAATCCACATTTTCTTGCCATTTTCAGTGTGTAGCTTGCTAGGTCGGAGGGTCTGGTTGTTGTTTACCGAAGCGATTAAAGTTTAGAACGGCAACACAAAGAAAGGGAAAGGTGAGGGACATCCATCGGCGCTGGAAATATCCGGTAAATGAACCGCCGTCGATCCAGGCTACTTAGATTACAAATGCATGGGAAAATCGGATTCAGGTTTAAATATACCAAAATTCCCCTTTAACATCGTCTAAGGCCAAACTATGAAAACCTGAGACACACCTGTTAGTATAATGCAGTATAATATATACAATATTTCAACAACCATTCAATAAAGTTTTCAAATGCAAGATGTTTCTCTAAATTAGACCACCTAATGGAGACATTATTTTCTCTATTGCATTACTATTTGCTGCATGCTAATTTAAATTAAAAGAGAGGCTATTTTGCAATGGATGTCATATTGACAAATCAAGGCAGCAGCTGCCATGTCTTCAGGAGAAATTGACTAGCCTGGTTACTTCAATATGACCACACCATGGCAAACTGATGATATCATTAACTTTCCTCAAAACATGTTTGATTCCTTGAGCAAAGACATTGATTTCTTTGGCATTCATGCCTCTGGCAGCCTTCATCTGTCTGATGAGTTGGAGATGCTTTAGATTTGTCCAAATTAAAGACACACTGAGTCACACTCATAAACTGTGGGTAACTGTGGGATTATACAATGTCTGTATACGCAGTCAAGAACAAAACAAAAAGTTTAGTTAAAAGTTCAGAAGCATCCATTTTAATTTAAATACACATGTATTACCAATTAACGAATCCCAACTCACTCATAAATGGGAAGCATGCTCACAGGACCTTAATCAAAATTACAATGGAGGACACCTATGTTAATAATCTTCCAAGAGAAAAGGCACTAAATTTAGTGGAAAAAAAGGAAGAAGTGGTGCAGAAATTGAGGTGCCAAAAATTAGCATACTGTTCTGCAGCAAAAGCAATCCAGCCTTACACAAGAACCAAGTTAAAAGTAAGCGGTGTGAAATTGTTCTCTAAATGGCGCAAGGAAGCCAACAAAAGAAAAATCAGGGCCATAAGGTAATTTGAAGATAATGTGTCTCATTGTCCAAAATGGTGACCGTTATATCATATCCATTGCTCAATCCATACAGTAGGCTCAAACAAACCGTTATTCTCTGATGGTGGATCTCTGTAGGTTGATCAGTGACAAAACATCCCAGTGTCCAAACCATTCAGGTAACATTTTAGTACGTTTTTTTATTTGTTTTTTTCTACAAGCTAAAAGTAAGAATAAGGCAACTCGTCAATTATTTCAACAAGACGTTAAGAGTACACCTGCTGCTTGATCGCACTGGTCTTCATATGTTGAAGAGATGTGTTGGGAAAAGGTTTGGCTATTGCCACACAGGTTTTCTTAACCAACTAACCATTACCTGCAGAAAATGAAAGAAACTCTGGAGCACATTTTATTGCTGTTCATATTTACCCTCAATTTACATTACTTTGGGAAAATGTATTGTTTGGATTCACTCAATATGATAGAAAGTTTTATTCCAAGTATTATGTGATACATTTAATAATATTTTAACCACATTTTATTTACATAAGTCAAAGTTTTTGAAAATAATTCAATAAAGCTTGAATTAAAAATAAACAAAAACAAAAAAATAATTAACAAAATAAAAGAACATGTCAGGCATCAGTTTATACAAATGCTAGTTGCACTATACATTCACACCTGTTAACTGTTCAACAACAACTACTACTACTTGTGACCTGAGGAAGCTGTCCAATACAACCATGTTTGCACTGGTGGCTTCATTGTAGCTCCACTAGAGCAGTCAGGGGTTGGTTGCCTTATTCAAGGATATCACAGCAGAAGTTGCTCCTTTTTTTCTTAAGAGAGATAAGATATTCTCTGCTGTCAAACCAAGTAAACATAAGGGCCTTTTACGTTAATAGTTTTATGTTCACCCTGGTCATGGCGAGCTCGGCTCTGCTCTGTTGAGTGTTTGTTTTTGGCTCTGGATGTTTACAGTATGTAAGAGCTCTGCACACCGGTGCCAAGCACATGGCTATGTTTTGGAAAGGTCAGCCTGCCGCACACAGAGCCAGAACAGGTGACGAGCAGCAGTACTCTTGGCGGAACGGATCGGCTGCAGGGCTGGGGGTGAGGTGGAGAAGGGCTCGTCACTAGTCCACAAACTGTGGCCCCTCAGTCCCCACATGACTCTATCAGTACAATTGTATTGTATTGTTGAGACACACACTCAGACAGATGCACAAATACAAGGAGTCATGATATCTCATGGTGCACATGCATACTGTATGCACACATGCAACATGAAGATGCATGTACATATACTGTAGTATTTACTATAGTGCATTTATTGTATACATACAGTATGTGCCATTTGTAAGTGTGTATGATTTTCTGTTTGTGCAAGTGTGATAATTCATTTTAACATCTAGGCTAGTGTGTTTGACAAAACCTGTGTTTCACATTTGTTACACAAAGACTTTCCCAAACAGCAGAAGTACAAAAAATGCAGGACTTTAACTTTAATGAAAGTACTTTTCCAGTGTGGTATTGGCAGAACAGGATTTGAGACGCTTTCTCCATCTCTATCAAACAGGCTAACTCACAACCAAGTTGCAGAGTACCAGGGGAAAGTGGCAGAGATATTAATCAAGGTGTACATTTTTATTGAATTTGTCCTTTATCACTGAGCTGCCACTAACTCAAGAAGATGGAGTCGTCAGCCATGAAGGGTATAGCCAGTGTAGAGTGGGCTGCTGGGGGTGTAGGTCTTGCTTTTAACAACGCCCACAACCGCCACTGTTCCTCCTCTCCAGTATGAAGAAAATGGACACAGCTACTCATTAGCAGGTCTCCCTAATGGGTGTCAATAAACCACAATCATTATAAAGAGTAACTCCAGCAGAAAAAGGTTAGCTATCTATTGTATCTGGGGAAAGGTGTGGCATTTAGAAGTGAAGCCCTAAAGCTGCATCAATCACAAAGCAGCAGCAGTTAAGTCGCGACTCCAGGGAGAACAGCAAAGGTTAACATTCCTAGTGAACAACAAAAAAAGACGCACATTTGGGGTTTCAGCATATGTGTGGCTGTATGTGCACGCTCAGTGACAACTGTAACTACGATGTATTTTGTAAAGTAGCATTTTTTCTTCCCACAGTTTGTGAACGCCTGCTTAAATCCCCACGAGACAGATAGAAAATCCAATCAGTTTCCATTTGTCTAACTCTTATTATTGTTATTGCAGATCATGTCAGCAAGCATCTGCTCTGAAAGCACAAGTGTAAATAAAAATGAGCAGTCAACGCTCTGTAGAGCTTCTGCAGCCGACTAGATCTTCTGTAAGGTTCTACAGTCGTCATAAACCATCATATCGTATGTAAGGGACCGAGGGTTTGCTGCATATACAAGGAAACTGGCACAAAGACAATTCTGACAATGACAAAGTCTGATATGGGCATTGTATTGGAAGAAAAGTTAAAATAAGTAAATCTAAAAAAGCAAATAGGAGAATTTACACTTTTCACTCCTATTAAATAGGATGCAATTTTGATATTACATTTTGAACTGCATTCAAAACATGCATTCTCTCATAGTTGTTCCTTTAATCAACTTCATATTGTGCATATTGTTTTTAATAGAAGGTGAGGAATAAAAGGTGGTAGGAAAAACGTTAATCACTGACAATGGAGGCTGCAATTAATCTAAACTCAGAGCAGTTACAATGGATACCAATGAGACACAGCCTTCATTCCCCATGACATAAAAAAAATAGTATAACTTTTTACATCAACTAACAACTTTTGACAAGTCTTCAGCTGGTGAGTATTCATATTTAGAAAGCAGATTGTGGTTGGCTCTGGAAATAACATTACCAAAATGACAATCCACCCATTGCCAAAACAATTGTTATTAAATGACACCCTAGAAATAATTGGCTTTATGGATGTAAGTAAAGTGTTGAGAAGATTTAAAGGTGTGGTTGAGCACAGGCATTGTTGAACAAACAGAATAGTGCCAATATAGTCAGGGATTGATTTATCTACTGTATGACAACATTCCCATAGAGGTGTTAGCGGCAGAAACAAAGTGCTGTGTTAATTCACTTAACCTCTATTGTTCGGTGCTGTCACGCAGAGACGGTTATTGATTCCTCTGCAGCTGGGTGTCAAACTCTCCTATGCGCATGAATACAATCACACATCACTGAGCCCCAGCAGAGTGTAGATGTGAGAGATGGATAAAGAGAGAGAGGCATTAGATCAGATCAGATGAGCTTGGAGTCATCAGAGTTTCACAGAGCCAATCAATAACCAGAAAGAGTTTGACAGAAACACATCGCTGTGTTAAGCAGGGATCAAGTCCCCATGGGATATACACTCTTACTCATTACAGTAAGCATAATTAAAGCATACAGTTTGCCTTGCCTGCCCATAGTTTTGGGCTAAGCTTTAAGATGTTGTGGAGGACACCATTTGAAAATGTTGAAACATTTTATTGCACTCTTTAGGGAAAATCTAAGGAAATCTAAAGCATTTATTATAAATAAGACCTACTTTCAAAAAGAGTGGGCAGTGGTAGTAGTGTTTTTATACTTTTGTTGGTAAAACTGAATTTTTAGGTACGTAGTAGATGATAGAATAAGCAAGGTCTTTTGGCCATTTTTCAGTGAATATGCAGTAGGTTTTGTTTGAAAAATCACTAATACTTTACAGCATATGTGCATAAAAGAAAAAAATTGATGCAATTTTATGCAAAACAAGAAATGATATCTCATAAATGTCTGAATGTAACAATGCAAGAACTAATTTATCTCCATCATCATGATTAGTGAGGCATCAAAGACGCTCATGTCTTTCAAATATAGTCATGGACAGACTGAAAACTGACCTATCACAGCACAGAGCTTCTGTATGCTATTATTCTGTTGTCAACACCGCTGTAATCGTCATTAAAAAAGCATTAGCTTTTCATGACTTTTACATGTTTGTGGTCTTTCCACTAAAGTGATGATAGGCTCCTTCTTTAAGCCGCCTGTGTGATGTGTTATTAATGACGGCATAATGGACACATTACATTAATTAACCATTAGTGGTGTAGTTACAAAAAAGGTACATCCGGCAGAAGTTAATTAGGGAAACTAAAATGATACCACACACAATGCACTGTAGTTGAAAATGGTATTAGATCTTTTCTTTATTCACAGAAACAAAACTATAAATTGTATGTGTAAGTGTTTCTTTAGTTAAGTTTTCCGTGCATATTATATTTATACTGCTGAGAAAAGAGAAAGGTACTGTACAAATATAAGGCCCTCGCTGAAGTATACAGTGCTTATTCTTTACAGTGTGCAGTCAGCATAGCTCTCCAAGTTTCCTCCAGGGTGTACAGTAACTGCCGCTTTCATAAACTGAAAGAGTGCCTGCTAAAATAAAGGCAGGCCCAGCTGTACGAACACTCCCATGGCAGAACACACTGTCTAGACAGCACATCCACAGAGGAAAATACTTCCAGTGTCCACACAAATCGTGACAAATCACTTTGACCTAGACAATGTAACAGAAGCAATATAGGCTTTGATAACTGTGAAGGTTGAGGAGGAAACCCAGGTGAAAAATAAAAACAAAAAGTCACGGAGGGGGTCTGCGGGTCTGTGTGTGTGTGAGAGTGAGGGAGAGGGTAGCTTGTGTGCAGACGAGGAGGCTGTGTGTGTGTGTGTGTGTGTGTGTGTGAGTGAGAGAGAGAGTGCATATACTATATGCGAGTCAAATGGCTTATCACAGTGTATTGTGCTATTACTATTGCTGTACACAAATTTCGTATGACGAACGAAATTAGGCGACTGCCGGCTGGTCGTGTGACAATTAAGTCACATGACAGTTAAGTTTAGCAGTCTTTACAGTTCAATTTAGCAGAGAAAAAGTTACTGGGAGCTGTGTGAGCACCGTGAGGTCCTGGTCGTTTCAGAGGCTGTTGCAGTTGAGTTTAGCCGACAAAAAGTGACCATCATGGGCACCAAAACGACTAGTTAAGATTAGAAACAAGATTGTGGATTGGATTAAAACATTGGTCCCCTTAAGTACTACTCCCTGGACACGACATGTGTGTCCTGGATGAAAGTCTTGTGTTTTCCCCGGTATGCAAACTCCGCTTCCCCACCTGAAAGCCCTATGTTTTATGACCAATGCATCCACCCCAACCACCTCCCGACGCAGACCAGAGCCGTCTTATACAGCAACATTTACTGTGGTGCATACAGCAATAAATACGTGGAATACATATGACTTAAAGTGCTTTACTTTGTTAAGCTTTATGTACGAATGGTTCATGCAAACAGCCTGCATGCACGCAAAGCTCCCTAGCCAACTAGAAACTCACAAGATAGAGCCCACGATTGCATTCATCTCCTCATGCTTGTGTCTGGGGATCTGGGTCACAGGCAGTGTTGGTGTTGCAGTCAGAGCCTGGTTGGCCTTGGAGGAAACCAGTCTGCTACCAATGCCCCAATTCCCACCCCAAAACCCCACCAACCATGATACCCCTTACTCATCCATCTGCAACATCACCTGCTCCAATATTCCAACACAAAGTCCAACACACTGAATGACTTCTAGACTCTTCTAGGAGATCTTTGTGGCAATATTCCCACAATTTATGCATATTGCAAGAACACAGTCAATGGAAAAGGCAACCCTAACAGTAATGTAAGGTTTTATTGTAATACATTCAGAGTTTTATAGCACCAGATAATTGTGTTTACCACAGTGTCTTCCTTGAGTTACTGAAGCAGGACATAACAGAAGCTCTCTGATTGTTAAACTGTGAAATAGATTGAAAACACTCTGATAAAGGTATGGACATTTCAAAAAGGGTAGGACCAGAAAAGCATTTTGCTTCTTCCTACTCCTTTTCGGACAAGAGTATTCATTTATTTTGCCTATTTTTGCTTTTTCTTAAAGTGAAATACTTTGTCTTGTATTTTAAGTATTTTCTTGTTGTTGGACATAAAACCATTGATTCATCCATTCAAAGACTGTATGAATGGACCAAGTGAATGTGCTGAACTACAAATACTTGTGTCACTACAGAGTTCATTTTGGTTGTTTCTATAGTAACATGACGATATTTGAATATGAATGAGCAAACTGTATTCAAAAGCACAGCCTCCATCAGTTCTCAGCCACAGTGTTTAAAAGACCAAAGAGGTAGATGTAAAGCCTTTTACTTTTACTGTCCATTTGAATTAATGCTACCTGATGTTTAAAATGCACTCGTTGATATTGTTATAGCTACCATTTCATCAAAGACATTTTGGAACTCAAATGTAAACTGTGTTGTTTATTCAACACATCTAATGTCCAAGAGTGACACATCATGTATTTATTCAATATTCAATATTTTGTATTAGGCCAAGATATGCAATTAGAGAATCTTGAACTTTGTAAACTGCCAAAATGTGATCGCTTTTATTGAGTTTATGAGACTGATTACTAAACAAGGCTGAGCCTAAACAAGGCACTCATGATGTGAATGCATGAGATGGGCTGAGAAAATTCTTTGAATCCTTGCCCCTTTCAAAATTCAAAACTTTTTTTAGCTAAGGAAAAGGTCTTTTATTGGTATGTTGGCATTTGGGAGATATACAGTTCCCATTTGCCAATGATGCAATATAAAAAAGGGCTTAAGTGGACAATGCCTACTGTGGTTTAGCAAAATCAATGTAATGTTGAGGGTAATTTCTCTCCCGAGTTGAGAATTACAGTATGATCTCCCATTTTGAGCTCCCATGATGCTTTGTGTTGATGTTTAACTAAAGTATTTCTATAAAAGCCATCAATACGAGGGAATCAGAGGGAGACTGCTAGCCAAGGGTAGATGAGAGGCAAATAAGTTTATGAACTGACAAACAAATCATCCATCTGGTTGAATATGGACTTGTCTGAAGATTCTGCAATTAAGGACAGATAATTTTACTCTGTACAAATTGACTAGTTTTAAGAATTTCCTTCGATCTGGTGTGTTCTTGAGGGGAATGGTAAGCTTTGTTGATCATTATTTCAAGTTTTTGGCATTTTGATCAATCAGTAATCAGAGGAAGAACAAATTGAAATGCCTTACCAAAACATGTTGACAGAGATGAACATGTATTTCATGAAACCTAAGGACAGCCATTGTTTGTGCTGTGTTATTATGTTTACAGCAGTATCTTAAACAGACAGCAAGTATGAAGTGGTATGAGAAAGTGTGAAAACCTTTACAGTAATTTCACAGACACATACAGACTAATAAAGGCATTCTCACTCACACACATACACTCTAACTCGCCCTACAACTCTCCTTCTGTTCTTTCCTCTGCTTAGCTCAGTATGCATGAGACACGAGAGAATCTCATTCATCAGGTTTACTCGCTAGCTAAACAGATGGGGTTTAAGCAAACTCCTGCGGTTTTCCCCGAGACAGATTACAAACCACATCCATTGAGTGCTCACACAGACAGACAGAGAGACAGAGAGAGAGAGAGAGAGAGAGAGAGAGAGAGAGAGAGAGAGAGAGAGAGAGAGAGAGAAGCTTTGAATTTGATTGAGAAAGATTGTATCTAGATTCATATCAGAATCAAAACGTGATTCCGGTTAGTATTTCTTCCCATAGGATTCCCAAACACACACATAATAAAACACAATAGCACACACATTAAATTTTCTATATTGGTGAGGACCTTCAAAGACAATTGATTCCCTCAGACTTATTGTAGTGTAACGTAAAGCCTTACCTTAACTTAGACCTACAAGGCTTACTACATTGTTCTTGCACTAGACTTGTGCGTGTACCCACACACTTCCACACTTAAGTACTTGCGTTTGGCACATGGATCTGGCACAAGCCTCTCAAAATCTGAAACGCTGCGGCCTTCATGCTGCTCTTCTGTGGTAGTTTCTGTGTCAGAAAGTAATAGCAACTCTTACATGGATGAGAATTGGACAATGTGCCTGAGTATGTACACAGTAATTGTTGCAGACAGTGCACACACAGCCGCAGTGGAGATGGTGTGCCATTTGGCATGGGGACCATGCTGAGCCCTTTATGCTAATTCTATTATTATCCTGATCAAACTATAAACCCCTTTGAGTAGATAGAGGCCCTGCCAAAATGTCCTGCTGGACTCCAAAATCCTGACAATGAAGGATGTGCCACATATTTCTCTCCATATAAAGATAAGTCTCTCTCAACTATATAAATACAGGAGTTATTTCTCTCTCTCTCTCTCTCACACTCACACACACACACACACACACACACACACACACACACACACACACACACACACACACACACACACACACACACACACACACACACCTGTGAGTGTTGACAGATTGTGTATTATATGACTGAGCTAATCTGGGAGTAAACAACATGGAAACCACTGAGGCTCAAAGGTGCTGTCTAAATTTAGAAATTGACTAAGACTCACTGACAGGCTTCATAAAGTGGTAAAGAGTGAGGGAAGTCCAGCCACTCTTGATTCTTTACTTGAAAGCATCATCTTACATGTATTGTAACTGATACACAAAGCACATTTTGCCCTGTGCACCAAGCAAACAATAGAGTGAGCATGAAGTACTATTGATTCCCTCTTGCTGTTGGTAAAGCAAAACTCCCTGGAACAGCATCAAGTAATGACAATGTGACTCCCAGATGGATGTGGTGATAGAGCACTCATATGAGTGGATGTGCCTGAGAGATGCCATCAGCTCTCAGTTGGCATCACAGCAGAGCAGCTTGCAATTGTAACAGACACCGAGATCCGTGTCAGCTTTAGCCTCTTCGGAGTTGGAGTATTTGGTCAGAAAATGCACTCCTGAGGGAGCTGGACACAAAGGCAGACAGAGAGACCTGTGCCAGACTCCATCCAGAATTAAACACCTCCTCTACTTTCTGCTCAGCTGGGATCTGTTAAAATCATTATAACCTCTGCGGTGCTTTTACAGGGAGCAATGATCTCACTGGGCTGCCTCCATGCCCTCTGGGGCAAAGATGGGGCACGGGTTCATATTGGCAGGAGTTATTGTTTGACAGGGGGTGGTGTGATTGGATCACAACTTTTTTTTGATGTAGTTATAATAATTGACCTCCTTTTATACATCTTCCATATGGGGACAACATACACTTTCAGAGATCTCTGTGTGCTGTTCATGGTGTAGTTCACTTATATAATGATGACTTTTATAAAGAATTGCTCTCAGAACACAAGGTACTGTAAGCACAACTCTGTGTTAGGGTTAGTGATCTCTAAGATATTGTTGCCAGGGTAATGGTTATGTGTTATCAAAACAATCATAGTGCCTCTGAAGCAGGTTTTTGTTCATGCCTACGTGATTTCTGACAAACAATGAAAGGATTGGATATATCTAAGTGAGCAATGAGTGGACTGTGTGTGTTTCTCATTCTCCAGAAGTAGCATTATATCATGTCTTTATTGCAACATTAATATGTGTGGTCAGTCACAGCAGTCTGCAACACCTCAAGGATCTGAGGCCAGATTGTGATAATGAATGGTGTAAATCTAAGGGACATGCTGCCTGTGTAAACCAAGTAAGACATTAATTAGGCTCTTCTTAGCCCTGGTAACATGTTTTTCAGTGCCATAATTTTACCGGCTCTGTTGCTTCTTAATTCAAGTATCCAAATCCAAGGAGAACCAAAAACAGTCGGTCTGTATCTTAGCCTGCTCTCTTGGGTTGCCCTAAAGACATTGTAAGAAATGCTACTGAACCATCACAATTTTAATGAATCAAAACAGCCAATAAGAGCCTATAGAGTGTATTTTGTATCCTCTGCTGACTGGGCCATTACTTTCCCACCCACAACACATTACTTGGTTTTATGTGTGGCATGCATGTGTTGTACATGTACCCTGAGGGCATGCTGTAGGAAACCCTATCAGCTGACAGCTCAGTATGAGAAATAAAGGCAGTGTATTTAATGAATAAATAACAATGGCACAAGCTATGTACTAGAAAGGTAAATAAGACACGAACAAAAGCAAATATATCTGAGACCACCTTGATGAGGCAGTTGGGTATAAAACCACCTAGCGTTCTGACAGATCTAAGGAGAAAGCTATTCTAACTCTGCCAAATGAGGTTCCATCCGCTAGATAAGAGGATAGAACAGACTATGCTATAGAAGGAAAACGGGAGAGCATATGTGTTACTCCTCCTAGATTCTGGTTCTTTGTGCAAAGTGAAAGCTGTAGAAAAATGGATGAGGTTATTTTGCTCTGCATCCTGGGATGTGAAATGCTGCAGGGTTTCAGTCCTTTTGATCAGAGAAAATCTTATGGGAAATCACTGTGCCACTGTATTGTATCGTTTCAGTCCACAGTAATTAATATTTACATTTTATGAAAGTAATCTTCAGAGAAACAGAATGAAATAACGTGGAACATTTACCACCAGAGGAAAATAAGATAAAGATAATTTTTTCTCTATTGGAAATAATTAACCTGCAGGTGATGACCTGATGAGACCAAAAATATATATTTTATGATGTTTTTAAGGAATTGAGATGACTCTTCACATGCTTTCAACAGAAGGAGGGCTCTGACATCATGATTACAGAGTATGATCATTGCCAGTAGAGACTGAAAATTTGAAATGAAAGTTTATTGACCGCACATAAACCAGCCAGCTGAAACAATTTAATATTATCATTTAAGCACAAAACCATAGTCAGAACCTCTATTGACTACAAGCCCCATCCCGAAAAAGTCTGCTCTGATTGGTCAGTGATCCTGGAGTCTCTGCGTCTGTTCTCTGCTGTTGCTGTCTGTGTTTCTGTACTGTCTGTTGCAGCCGGAGACTGACTGCAGAGCAGTATATAGCGAGACTTTATACCGTTAAAAATCTCCAATAAAGGCTTCTAAACAATGAACAAGAAAACCAGACATGTTTCAGGAGGAATGTGATCCAAAATTGGGGAGAAAATAAACATCTGCAACCAATATTACAGGTTTCCCTCAGATTAGCATGTAGCTACATTTCGCAGTGTATGTGATGTATACACTGCAGTAGTGCCCGGAGCAGAAAACCGGCTCAGTGCGACGCCTTACCTGTTAAAACCAGAGCATTCAGAACATTGGAAAAT
This sequence comes from Gymnocephalus cernua, assembly GCA_023631565.1. Lineage (NCBI taxonomy): Eukaryota > Metazoa > Chordata > Actinopteri > Perciformes > Percidae > Gymnocephalus > Gymnocephalus cernua. Next base: position 12,941,591 of record CM042434.1, read on the forward strand.
CTGAGGTTTTGGCTGACAGGGATTACGTTTAAATACATTTAGCTCATTATTTGAAGCTTTAACCACGTCTAAGATGAACATGAGACATTGCAACATTGACAGAAAATACAGAAAGCATATTAGGTCTCCTTTAATAAAACCCAACAATAATACGTTTTAAAAAATAATTGGGGGAGTAAGAAAAACAACCTTAACATCCAATATGCATTAGGAAAACCAGTCTTGTCTGCAGTAGTATTCATTTAAGGCATTAAGTCAGTGTAAGAAAAGCCCTTCAAGGCTATCTATCTAGCTAAGCCATGTCTCTGTCTGCATTTATTGGCTCTCTCATTCCACTCCTAAATCTCTATGCACAGCACACCTCAATTCACAAATAAAACCCTCATTGTGTTTAATTACAAATTTCCAGTATTGACTTGAATTTCAATAGTGCTGGTTCGCAGTTCATTAAAAGTCAGCCGAGTCTGAAAACTGGTCAATATTATTAAACAACCGTCCTCTGTACAAAGAGGTAACTTGCAATCTCAGCGACTTCTGATACTCTTTTTTTCAGGGCTGATGCATTTTTGTATGCGGGTTAATTTCAAGGAGCAACTCCATTACCATATCTCCTATCATTTTCCTACTAATATCCAGTATCAGCTCTTTTGAAAGGTATCAAAATTAACAAGTTGAAAGGACATTGCAAATTGGCTGCAGAGGGGAATGGAGGGCTTGTGTATGAGAAGTGTGAGAATTGTGATAAATGGATAAATCAGGCCTTGTTGTCTTATTGGACCCAATGAGACAGGCAGTGTGGCAAACGTATATGCATCCCCAAGAGCCACTCCTCATGCTGAATCACACCTCACAAATAACACAAAGAGTCCCTAGACAGAGCAGCATTGTTACTAAAATTGTAGCTGTTAGAAAATCTCTAACTGCATATGGCCTCCGTTAGATTTCCAAGGTATTTTAACATCTAATCAGGCGCGTAGGCAGTAATGTGCCAGGGCGGGACTGGCCCGCCCACTTTACTCACTGGCCCGTCCAGCCAAGTTTGATCAAAATACGTTTTGTAATGAAAAATATTCAAATGTATGTAAAAAAAAGAAATAATAACAGAACTAGTTGTGTGTGTTTAATGCATATTTTCTTCTGATTAAAACAAAACTGTTTAAACCATACAATCAAACAATTAGATCAAACGCCTTTGGAATGTAGTTGGTTTCTATGGTAACAACAGCCGCACTGTCCAAAATTATGAACCCCACTATGGCCACGCCAAGACCCGCCCTACGAAGCAGCTCGTTTGGTTGGGGTTAGGCATTTCACCTCGAGTGGTTAAGGTTAGGATAGCGGATTGGCCAGGGGATAGGACTTGAACAAATGGGGTTACGTTACCTTGGACGCCTGGCCGATAGTAGTGATTGACATTGCACATATTTTTCCAATGTGGTTTTACACTGCAAATGGCTAATAAAGTGAATCTGATCTGAATCGGAATCTGAAGGGTGGGTCTTGGCATGGCCATAGTGGGATTCGTAATTCCGCGTCCGGGCTGCCTTCAGCAGCTAACTAACGTCGCCTTCAGCAGCTAACATTAGCTAGCTGGCTTCTTAGACAATGCACCATGGATGTGTTAAGGAATGTAGGCTACTGTTAAAAGTTAGCGCGACAACAATGGCTTCTCTTTTAAGTGGAATGGACAGTGTTCTTGGATGGAATAGAGTGTAAATAAGGACGAGCTTTCCTGCAGCATGTGCAGACATTTCCCCAGCGGAGCTGACAGCCCGTCAGAGAGAGAGGAGGCCGTCACAGAGGTAACATTCACTAAAACGTCTTTCATCCTTCTTGTGTTATTAAGTAACCTAGTAACCTTCTATTTAGTAAGAAATGGTGAACACTGATGATGGCTTCTAGCTGAAACACGTTTCTGTTTTGCCCACATTAAATAAGAAGATAACTTATCTGTGAGTGATAATTAGTGAGTTTAATTTTCTGTGATCCTGTCACTGCTGTGGACTCGATACACGGTCTAACATTTGGCGCCTTGCTGGTCACTTTTCATTATATCTTTCATAATTCAAACAATGCTTAGCTGGAAGTTTCCATTCTTTGATTTTCTTTTACTGCTGGTAGCATTCACTGCTCATGATCTGACCATAGTCCTTAAGCAACAATGCTGTTGCATTGTCATTGTTACATGTGTGATTTCTGTCTGACGTAGGCTGTTATATGTCATGCAGTATATAAACGCCTTCTCTGCTGTCTGGGTTCATGTTTAGTTGCCACTTTGTGCAATAAAATGGTTAATTATAACAGGGCAGTGCAGAGCCAATGCTGCTGGTTCTGCTGGTGCAAATATATTTTAGCCTGAATAGGTTCAAACCGACAGGTTTTTGTCTGTATTGTTGTGTAGTTTTTAGACTGAGCTTTGTTGGTTGAGCATGTTGTAGACAGTACTGTTATTGCCGTTGTAATGCAGTATGTTGGAAGGTAAAAGTGTTGCTATTTTTTCAGTTTGTCCTTTTTGCTACTTCTAGTCTTTTTGAAAATGGCCCACTCACTTTTGTACTGGCCCGCCCAAAATACTATTTCTGCCTATGCCCCTGCACCTAATTCAATATTTTATCCATTCTTTGCCAGCACTCTTGACTGTGGCAGTGTGCAGCATTGGTCAATTTTACTGCTGTGTTAAATTTAAAAGTCCCATGACATGGTGCTCTTTGGATGCTTTTATATAGACCTTAGTGGTCCCCTAATACTACATCTGATGTCTCTTTCCTAAAATTCAGCCTTGGTGCAGAATTACAGCCACTAGAGCCAGTCCCACAATGAGCTTTCCTTAGGATGTGCCATTTCTGTGTCTGTAGCTATTGAGGAGGAGGGGGGGGGGCAAGGTGGAGGGTGGGGGTGTGGCCTCGACCAACTGCCACTTTGCTCGTTTGAAAGCTATGATGTCTCTCTCTCAAGAGTCGGGCGGGCAAAGCAGAGAAAGGGGAGGTAACCTTGTTTGTTATGACCTCATAACAAGCAAGATTCCAGAATGGCTCATCTGAGCTTACTTAATCTCAAAGGCAGAGCAGGATACCCAGGGCTCTGTTTACACTTATTGCCATTTCAAGCCAATTGGGGACCATAGGCAGCCTGGGGGAACTCACATGAATGTTAAAAAACCTCATAAAGTGACATTTTCATGCCATGGGACCTTTAAAATATGTCCCTATAATGACTTTCCCTGGACTGACTTTAAGAACAGACCAATTACATTACATAAAAATGAAGAAGTTGTAACTGTACAGTATTCACTCCATTCACTTGACAACTTATTGGCCCTCTCTCAAGCCTAAAACGGATTGTTTTTGTAAGCACTAGACCCACTGTCAAAACTGACCTGTCTTAAGAAATCAACCCACAGCAGATGAATAGTAAACAGAGTAACTAGTATATATTGGAGTGCAATTGCCAAGCATCGTGGGTAGGGAATGAAAAAAGGCTATAACACCATCACTGACATCTGACGAGAAATCCCCAGATGGAAAGGATGTACACCAATGTCATCCACCCATGCAGCACAAAGGAATACAGTACACATGCTGACAAACAATTCCTGTCTTACATATACAGTACATTGAGAGATACACACACACACACACACACACACACACACACACACACACACACACACACACACACACACACAGCTGACTTAAAAGACCCTTTGTTGAAAAATGCACAGTGTCACTAATGCACAGCCAGCAGCTTGTGATTAAAGGCCCAGTGGTGAACAAACAGATGAAAAATTCCTACTACTGATTGTGTGACACCGTGTTGAAGAGGGTTCCATTAAGAAGAAAAAAATAACAACCTCAAGTATAACATCAAAAATCTACATAAAGGTGCTCTAATGAAGGTTTAAACTCTAGTAAAAAGTAGCTCATTCATTTGAGACCACAGTTGCTTGTTCATTTGGCACGTTTTCTGTTTGCAGATTTTTTACTTGGAAAAAGTATAAAAAAATTATTTTGTTAGAGTAAGCAAAGTGAATGTAATTTGTTGTATTCCACGGCTGTATGACACTAGTTTAACTCAGCAAGAAAGATGGCAGTGTTCACATCTAACAGCTGTGTAAAAGCAAACAGCTATTTAAAAGCTGCAAAACAAGATTGTGTTGTTAGCAAAGATTCACAACTTCTTTTCTGTGAAGTTAGTAAAACATTGTTTACACATAGCTTTACAGGTTTCCAGCGATGCTGTTTTGATATTCATACTCAGGGAGGAGGCAGACAACAGACAGGTAGTTGTGAGGGAAACAGTGCAAATCTGTAGAAAATGTTCAATACCCCAAGAGGGAAATACCTCTTCCAGTATAGAGCACATATTTTACCATTTTATCCTGTCATTTACGGTATGTGCACAAAGTCTCTCCTGCAGTTTTAACACTGTTTCTGTCTGTCAGTATATAAGAGACAAATTAAACTTGAGTACTTGGACTTTTTGGACACAAGTATGGAAATTGAACCAGGCTGATTTGGGTTGTTGCCCATGGTCCTCCAGCTATGGTTTTACACCGTATATTGATTGCAATCTGCCTTAGGGCCCTATCTTGCACCCAGCGCAACTGACTTTGTACACCGACGCATGCATCATTCCTATTTTGCACCCAACGCACAGCTGACTTTTCCCTCCACCGACGCACGTCGGTAAATTAGGGAATGAATTTGCGCTCCTGGGGGCGGTTCAGCGAAAAGAGGAGGCGTGTTCCGGCGCAAATGTTCCCTAGTGCTATTTTGCGGTTTCAGAAAACAATTCTGCCACAGAAAAAACCTAGTCTAAAGTCAGTGGCGCTAGTCTAAAGTCAGTGGAGCTAGTCTAAAGTTAGTGGTGCTAGTCTAAAGTCTGTGGCAAGTTATTCAGATGCTATTTTAGGGGCATATGCTAGCCCATAATGTAGCGTGTGCACAACGCACATACACTTTGCTTCTCTCATCTACACGGACGCAGCAGTTCACATTTTTGCAAACCATACATAATTACAAGGAAAGATATTACTGAAAATGCACTTCAGGTGTTTAGATAGGTCAGGAGGCACTTTACAGTACAGTCCTCAAAAAGTCGCAGCATTCTTTGTGGCTTGTTGTGTTTTACCCAACATTTCCATGAATCATGGCTGTGTTGATGACATAAATATTAGGAAACATTAGAGGACTTAAGGAGACGTGATGTTGAACTACGGCGCTTGAGGGTCCAGGAGTGGCAATACGCAATGTGCTCCTGCTGGAGCGGGTGGACGGAGATGGAGTGGGGGGAGGAGGAAGGGGCACAACAGGAGCAGGTGGTGTGTTTGGAGGCCCACGCTCCATGGCTGCAGCAATCCTCTCCAGACTTGAGGAGATGCGCCCGAGAGGCCACAGCAACATCGCCACCCGGTCAAGACGAGCATTTATCCTTGGCCACATCTCGGACAGCTCCCACTCCAGCCCTGACGAGAACGTCTCCTCAGCTGTGAACCAGTGCACCAGGAAAATCCGCCGCCATAATAGCAATCCGCCATGGAACAAGCGCGCCTGCTCTTAAAGGGAATGGGAGATGACGCTCTGATTGGTTTATTGCACGTTACGCCCAAATCACACCTAGCTACTTCAGACCAACCCATTTTAGATTTGCGTCGGGCGCAAGACTCATTTATCCTGCCGGTATAATAGCACCAACGGCTGAGATCCGGCCACAAAGCTACTTGCGTTTTGCATTTGATACTTGCGTTTCAGATTGTTAAAATAGGGCCCTTTATGTATTTGTGATAAAGGCTGAATGTTGTCATTGGCTTATGTATGACTGTATGTGTGTGCTGCCTATGGTGTATTCTTCTCAATTGTTCTGGTTTTTAATTTTATTTTTGCCTTATTGGTAACCACAATAAAAAAGCTGTGTGCAGTGTTTGTCTCCCAGCATAGCCACTGGGTGATTTGAGGATGCTTCTGTAAAGCCTCGATAGAGGCTTTGGCATTATGTGGGCCAACTGTCCAAGCAGACAGAGGGGCCATTGAGGATCTAGGTGAGTAATAACACTTGTAACTTGTAATCACACATCCAAGCTTTGCCTCCATCCAGCCTAGCGTATGAACACAGTCCTGTGGGACAGCTTAGACCAAGAAGAATAGGATTGCAATATTCATCCTTTTGGCTGGTAGTGGAGCCTGAGAAAATAGTTTTGTTTGGAGCCAGCTTACTGTTCCTCATTATGCGGAATGCAGCAATTTGCAAAAACAGTGTACACCATTAATGTGGATTTTATGGAATATCAATAGGCTTTATTCATTATTACAATACTATATGGTGTTTTGCAGGACAAATCAGTATCCATAAAACAACAGAACAATGTGTATCTTTTTTTTTATAAAGCATCAATATCAATATGTAATCAATATGTCATAACTTTGACTGTGTCACATTTAATTTAGGAATGGTCTGTAGAGGTGGGGTGTGTGTGTGTGTGTGTGTGTGTGTGTGTGGGGGGTGCTCATATGGTCTCAGTAGGCCAGCAGATAATCCTTTCACTCATATCCGTAGGACCCACATGCCAGCACACACATATGCCAGGTGACACAGCTAGCAGTGCCAAAAGAAGACACATTACATCATGTCTGATATCATATGGTAATATTAAAAGACTCTAGAAAGTCAGCCAATCAGAGGTAAAAACTAAATTTGACAGCTGAATAGGATTCCCTCACTGCTGATGTAGGCATAATATCATGTAGCAGAACAGACATTCATGTTTGTTATAAAGGGCATATATTAACCTAAAATGTATATGTGTGTGTGTGTGTGTGTGTGTGTGTGTGTGTGTTCATGCATGTGCTTATGTGTGGGGAAAGAGGTGACTGAGCTTATTGTTATGCTATGAGCGTCATCTTCCACACTTCACCCAACCAAGTCTCTACCCAGTCTCTACCCCTACCACCACACACACACACACACACACACACACACACACACACACACACACACACACACACACACACACACACACACACACACACACACACACACACACACACACACACACACACACACACACACACACACACACACACACACATATTGCAGCCAGGGCACCGGTTACTGTGGTAACAGTGCATCTCTCCCATCAGTCAAAGTCCTGACTGAACCCCCACACATAAAGTGTATCTTCCCTGATCTGGCAGTGTTGTAGAGGATGACACAGAAGATAAGAGAGCCTGTCTCTGTCCGACTGATTTACTTGTCCAAAGAATCAAAATGTATACTGTTCAGTGTTTGTTGGAATGCACATGGACATTCTTTTTATATATTTAAAGTCACTTTAGGGCATTTCATCACATTACAGAATTCCAGTCCTGTCACTGTCCTGAATGAATCCTCTGTTCTTAATACGATCTGTTAAGATCTATAAGCCACGTTTTCTCCTCCCCTTTCCATCTTTTGCCACATTGTCCTGACATCTATACAACTCAAGTGTCCAACTGCCCTCTGTCTGACCCTCCACTGCCGCTTTGTATGGCTCATAAACCTCCACGCTTCTCAAGCCCCTGCAAGTACCACCATCCACTCTGCACCACCATGGGTACAACACCGGCCTTAGCCTCTCCAACACAACTGACTGACCAAACTCAATTACATGTCCCATTTATCTCTGTTGGGGCCGCCTGGCCCCGTGGCTCCAGTGTAAATCTCTGGTCCGAGTCAATAATCTATTCTCCAACTCGTCCAAGGTCCCTCTATTGTCATTAGACATCCGTTTGGCAGAGGAATGGGGGTTGGGGGTGGGGGGAATATAGAATATAAAGAAGAGAAAGTGAAGTGGTGGGAGGTGATGGGGGGCTGAGAAACCAGAAGTCATCCATCTACTCTACGTCTTGTAGTCACAGTTCATTATGGGTCATAATGCAACCCAGCATCACACATAGCCAATGTTAGGCTTGAGCAATGCTCTGACAAAGGTCAGGTTGGGGCATTGGGCTTAGCCTCATGTGTTGGCTGGTCTTCAGCAGAGCTAGATGTAAACCTTGGTCAGATGTCTTGGGAGAAAAAAATCAAGAATAACTGCGATCAAATCTTTTTGAACTTTCTTTCTTTCTTTCTTTCTTTCTTTCTTTGAATCTTTCTTTGAACTGAGATGTCCAAGTTAGCCAATTTATACTATACGAACGTTACCTGCCGGATGGTTAGATGTACAGGGCCCTTTACAATGCTTTCTGACTTTAGTTAAGGCCTCATTTCCATCCACTCAGTGTCCAGCCAATAAAAAGACTGAGTCAGGGGCAAGAAGGACAATGACTAAGCCAAAACTATCTGGCTCTCTAACTTCCACAGACTTGCAATGTTACTGTCAGAAGGTATGAGTGTTTATTCTCCAAATAGGGAGTTGATGATAACCAACAGAGGTATCAGATGTCAAACTAAAGATGTCATATTAGATAGATAATTACAGCTGATATAGCGACGTGGGCTGCTGTTATGCTCTCCCACAAACTCAAAGGCAGAGCTATCTAATTAAACGATGAGAGGGCATATTCATCCTGTTGTCTGAGAGTCCACTGGTGATGGATGGGATAATGAGTTTCCTGAAGAGCTGCAGACTGGGATAATGAGTTTTATCCAGGAGGGGCTCACAGGGTGCTCAAGGAGGGCTGCCGCATCCCAAGCTAGGCGACAAACAACTCGAGACACTCAGTCAAGTGTGCATGCAATTGGAGAAATGGCATCATAACTGTTGGCCAACGCAGCCTATTATTTTGTGTGACTGGCTGTTAGGTGCAAAACTGCCAGATGTGTTGGCATAGCAATCTGTAAAGGCGATCATTCTGCATGATGGGGAGGTTAGCCTCTGGTATCATTCACAGACAGATTAAATGATGGTCCATTCACTGTGTCCTTATGAGTCACTTGCACAAGCCTGCTGTCCCTGTAACAGCTTGTCCCATGTAGAATGCGGGCAGGCTTTTATTTATGATGAATGGCTTTACGTTTTTTTGTCAGTTTGACCAGGTGGCTATATTTCTTAAAAAGCATATCTTCACTACTTTGTTTTTGTGGTTTATGGTCTGGGTATTTTCCACCTTTATTCTGTTCTCATGTCTCTTGTTTTTGAGCACTGCAGCTGGCAGAAAACTTTTGGATGCCAACTGTTTGGATTTTGTCAGTCACAGGCACAGCCAGCTTGTTCTACACTGCCGCAGGCGGTTGAGTGAGATAGGATGAGGCAAAGCTGAGCATATCTTTACAGTGGTCATAAAGGCACAATGAAGAGACTTACTGCGGCTTTATGTCAGCTGGCAGCTGCTGCCGGTTCCAGCAAGTGCAAGTTACGGACAGGCACAATAAACAAGGGTATGAGAAACAGAGAATGTATTTGTGCTTGTATATTTTTCTGTATGTACATCAGCGTGTGCTATCTTGTGTACACACATGTACTCTATACATTTGTGGTAATATCTGCATTATGCAATGCAAATACCATTGGCTTATCACAGTTGTCTGAGCAGAATTCAGTCAAAATAAAGGTGGAATATCCAGATCCATGCAAATTAATTGTAAGGTGCTGTGTGTCACTCACTTCCTAATTAGCTTTCCAAATTAGCACATTTGTAAAACATTCCCACAGTTTATCAGCTTCGGTTAGGCACATGAAATAGCTGCCTTCTGCAGAAGTCAATGATCAGGAAAATCTGTTTTTGCATTCATTGTGTTTATGTTCTGCTGCTTGCAGGTAATGAGGTGGATTCCAATTCTCAGTGGTGCAAGTGACTTGATACTATGCCAATGCAAAACACTTCACAGACACATACTCCACACACTCCATTCCATGTTGCCATGAGTAATTCATTATTAATGCATCACAATAGTATTTTTTGCATAGTTTCAATTATTGCCAAATTATGTTTGTGTTTTCAGCCTGTTACCATACGTTCAAAAAGGCTACAAAAAGATAAGCACTGTAATTCGTATGATTTCCACAGTTTTTTTGTTGCTGTGCGCACCACATTGACTGCTGCTGCGTAGGGAGGTGGTCGTGGTGATGGGTGAGCGTTAACAGTATTTAAAAGCCAGGGAGCAGAGTTTGCTTCCCGGGGAAAACAAAAGACTTTCACCCAGGAAATGCGTGGGGAGTGTTTTAATACAAACAACAATCTTTTTCCTAAACATAACTCGTCGTTTCAGTGCCTTAACTTAACTTTCGTTGCCGCATAATGCTCACTCTTTCTTGCCTAAACTTAACCGTAGTCTTGGCCGAAATGACCGGCAGCTCTCGGTGCTCTGTACCCGACTCACAGTCACCTATTCTCAGGTAACTGAACCACCAACCAGGGCTGTAGTCAAGTCCACCTTTGTCAAGTCCAAGACAAGTCAAGACCGAGTCCAAAAAAGGTCAAGTCCAAGTCAAGACCGAATCCAAATGAGAGAGTCTTGAGGGGCTTGAGACAAAAAAGAAAGAATCCTCTTCAAGACCACTCACTTACCCGTTTATAATTTATGTGATATGAGAAACAGTATATCTTCTACTTTAAGATGATAATTTTGCTTTATTATTTGTAATAATCAAAAAGTGCAGAGTAACACACTATAGGATCAAATTAGGCAATATTATTTACTTAAAACATAAAATGGAAATGTTCCCATTCTTGAACTTATTACTTATCCTGAATAATTAATTGTACAAAGTGCTTGCTGACATTGTGACCAAAATGAAAATGAGTGATACCTGATTTTTGAGGTATATGATGCAGCCAGGCGCAGATAGGCGACCAATCTCGATGCCTGTTCTAGATGGATTTTGAATTAAACCAATACCTGTTTTCTGAACAAGTGCACTTCATCAATGGTTTTGTTTTAAAGGAGGAAGTTACTTTATAACAAAAGCATATAATGCTGGACTCGGTCGAGACCAACTAGAATAGCCGGTGTCGCAGAGCTCAGTAGCAGCTAAACAGATCTACTAACTGCCGCTAATATGACGAGCTGTGACGGATCTCTGTAGCAGTGTCACGAAGCTCTGTAGTGGCATCAATAGCTAGCAACTGACGCTTTGTAGCACGGAGCTCTGAAGCTGATGTCACGTGACTAGCTGACAGTCTCCTAGTTTTCAAACGATACCATATGTTTTAGTGTGCATAACTTTTCCTACGATATCACACAAACCCGTTCATGAGAATGTGTTGGTGTTTTATCCTGAATGTGTTACAACCCACTAAACCATTCAAACTGACTACCTCCAAAATGTTCAATAAATACATCATCACCACATTAAACTTACTATAGCATTTTTGGACCAAATGTGCAGTTTTGTTTCCAGTTGACATGTATGGAAACACACAGCGTTATATTGCAGTTTGAGAACATAACAATGCCAAGCCGTTTTGTTTAATTTCCTAATCTCTAAATGTCAAATTTGAGATATATATATATATATATATATATATATATATATATATATATATATATATATACTGAAAAAATATATGCATTATATATATACCAGAAACAGAAATTCTGACATTAACACTATAACCCAATGTTTCTCCGTGAATAAGACAAAACTGATTTAGCATCCTAATTGTTGAATGCAAGAAACAATACAGCCTTTAATTATGTAGGCAACAAAAATAACTTTTGAGCAATGCATAGAAATGGTCACAGAAACCACAGTAACCTTTCCTTTTAAAGCTGCAGCCAGAGAGCATGCCAACATTCCTCCTTCAAATTGTACTGCGTGTTGCAGATATAGAACTGTAGCAATCAGTTTATTGAGTAAACATTAAGAAAACTTCACAACTGGTGTTTTTACAACCCTGATCCGTAAGAAAGCAGGACAGAGAGAAAGATTGAGGAGAAAGCAGTAGAGAGCAAGTGGTAGTTGACATAATCAATAACTCAGACCATACTGGTATGGCAGTGCAAAAAAAGAAAGGCAAAGCAGAAGTAAATATAAAGAGAGGTTTGTTTGTTTGTGTGTGTGTGTGTGTGTGTGTGTGTGTGTGTGTGTGTGTGTGTGTGTGTGTGTGTGTGTGTGTGTGTGTGTGTGTGTGTGTGTGTGTGTGTGTGTGTGTATCTGTTTATTTTCTCACGCCCACAGCAAATTCGACCGGCTCCACTCTTGTGTATATTACAGTGAAATATAGAAATACACTGGTAAACACTATGAATTGATCTCTATGTTGCATCTCATCTTCATCATTCATTAGTTTAGTCCTTCTCCAGGTAGGGAATGAGTCCTTACCCCAAGTGAAGGAGTTCAAGTACCTTGGGGTCTTGTTCACGAGTGACGGGACAATGGAACGGGAGATTGGTCGGAGAATCGGCGCAGCGGGGGCGGTATTACATTCAGTTTATCGCACCGTTGTGACGAAAAGAGAGCTGAGCCAGAAGGCAAAGCTCTCGATCTACCGGTCAGTTTTCGCTCCTACCCTCACCTACGGTCATGAATGAGATCCAGGGTACAAGCGGCCAAAATGGGTTTCCTCAGGAGGGTGGCTGGCGTCTCCCTTAGAGATAGGGTGAGAAGCTCAGTCATCCGCGAGGAGCTTGGAGTAGAGCCGCTGCTCCTTCACGTCGAAAGGAGCCAGTTGAGGTGGTTCGGGCATCTGGTAAGGATGCCCCCTGGGCGCCTCTCTAGGGAGGTGTTCCAGGCACGTCCAGCTGGGAGGAGACCTCGGGGAAGACCCAGGACTAGGTGGAGGGATTACATCTCCAACCTGGCCTGGGAACGCCTCGGGATCCCCCAGTCAGAGCTGGTTAATGTGGCTCGGGAAAGGGATGTTTGGGGTCCCCTGCTGGAGCTGCTCCCCCCGCGACCTGACCACGGATAAGCAGACGACTATGGATGGATGGATGGATGGATGGACAGTTTAGTCACAGAGAATGACATCTGTAAATTGTGTTAACACACTGTTTGAAAAAGACTTATTCAAATTTCTTATTTACAGTAAAGCATCTTGTAATAGTTTTCACAAGATAGACATGTGGACTTAGATGATGATGATGATGATTGATGCTGCTGTATGAAGTGAAACATACAAATATATATTGCATTCTCCCTGCGCCTTCTCATAATGCCTAAAAACGTTGTTTAGCGGCTGGAAAAGCTTCAGGAACATTAATGTTTCAAGCTCTTCAATATATCATAATATCCCGTTTAAAGAGCTGCACCCTGTTACCTATCCGCTGTGATAACTCACAACTCATCATTCACTGCTCCGTAACTTCACATGGCCATGTTGCCATCTCACAGCCGACACAAAGGTAAAATTCCTTTAACTTAAAAGATTTCAAGACCAAAAAGCATAAGGGCTTTGAGGTGTTCACTGGCAACAACAAAAAAACACAGCACCTGCTGTGGAGCTCTGCATTCACAAGACATCAAACCGACAAAATGCTGGAGTAGCGTCTATCTGACAGAATGCCCTCAGGTGTCTGCAGTGTCTGAAAGCGCAGGGAGAAAGATTTAGAGGAGAGCGGATAGATGCACTCTTTGGCTGAAAAAGTCAAGTAATTTGGAGAAGACAAACAGTGGTATAAAACAAAATATCTTGCCCTTTAAAGCCTATGGTGTTCGTGACATAGCTGGTAGATAGCCATTTTAACAGCACATGTATATGAGTGCAGTGAATTCAGGCGTCTGCAATTCAAACCAGAACCTGACTTTACCACAGAACTACAGTTACCTGACCATTTTCTATTGGCTCATCAAGCTCTTTCACATTAAAAGTAGCCATGTAAAAGTATTGCCACTTTAAAGAAGTGAGTTAAGAACAGAAATGTCTGTATCTATGTATAAACTGTCACTGGCTATAACCTATCTTTAGAATGAGATGCTGACCTCCTGATGCTGATCCCTGGAGAGGTGACCATGTAGTTGCAGAGCTGACAGGGATACGAAATTAAACAGTGAATCCTAGAAACAGATTTCTGGCCAGTGTGCTGGTGTCCCACAAGTGCAGGTACATGCATGTTTCACTAGAGGAAATAAAATATCTTGCAGAACATTCAATAATACCGAAAATGTGTTACTTTAGGTGTCATCATGCATCAGTGAAGGGTTAGCAGGGCGACACAGATGGGCCAGATTTATTGGAGCAAACTGAGAGGGTAAGAGACCTACGGTATATACAGATGACTTTTAGTAGCTCTCACCTCTTTCTAGGCTAGGCTAGATCTGCTTAATTAGAGTATTGTTGAAAAGAAGGGCTGAGTTAGGCATGTGTGTGAATGTGTGTGTGAAAGGCAGTGATACTGTATGTGTGGGTGTTATTATGTGTGACTTTGGACAGGTCAGTGTACGGAGTAAGGGATATGGAATGCGCGGGGGAGAGAAATCAGGGGAAATAGTATAATAACATAGTATTAGTAACATAGAGGACAGTAGTATTTACTGTATACTTACTTTACTGTATAGTAATAAACATATACTGCAAAATAACAACAGCAAAAACAGGTGGGGTGTGTCAGCAAAATCTCTCTCTCTCTCTCTCTCTCTCTCTCTCAGTGAATTGTTTTCCCCCAGCTTTCTTGTGCTTTACTACTCAATGTCTGTGTCCCCCATGCATACCCTGTGTTCTCTATTTCTCTTACTTTTTTTCTCTTCCTTCAAATTATGGGAAAATAAATAAAATGTATTTATGATGGGGGGGAAGTTTGACACAGATTGTGGGACCATATATATTTGTGTGTGTGTGTGTGTGTGTGTCTGTGTCTGTGTGTGTGTGTGTGTGTGTGTGTGTGTGTGTGTGTGTGTGTGTGTGTGTGTGTGTGTGTGTGTGTGTGTGTGTGCGTGTGTGTGAGTGCGTGTGTGTGTGTGTGTGTGTGTGTGTGTGTGTGGAGGTGTAAATGTATGTGGCAATAGTCCAGTGATTGATGTGTGGTGAATTTTGAGTTTTATTAGTGATTGTTTTCTTTATCCGCTTACCTTACAGACAGCCTGGATAAAATGTCAATGCCCACATATTTGCAACATGAGAGAGGGGCAAGTCAGTAGATGTATTCCAATTCATTGTGTAATTGGATATTTGTTTGAATATTTCATTGAAATTAAAAGGTTTCTCAGAGTGAGATGACAGGATCCTGTAGGTACAGTAAAATGTTTTCTGCATACAGGCTAATTCCATGTTGTGAGTTGGTGGTCTGAATTCTTCATTTCTATTGTTTCCTCCCACTGCTGCAGCGAGTGGTTTAATGTAAACATCAATTAGACAGGGAGAGAGTGGGCATTCTTACCTGGTTCTGTAGTGAAGTGTGAAACTATGTGAGGTGACACCATTTGTGATGGCTTTAGGTGAAGTGTACACCTCACTGTTTCATCACTCTAGTAACATCAAACAATAGCATGGATTATGGCACTTTAAATAGGGCAACTCATTTGTAATGGAACTTCACACTATATGGTTCCTTGCTTGAAACGTATTCCCCAGTAGTGTCTTTCTCAGCAGTCCTAACTTCATTAGATATCTGGATACAAGACACTTTTAACACAATTTATTCTCTTGGCTAAGTATATGAAATGTCTAATTAACTTGAAAACAATATTTTCTTAACCATATCCCATAATGAGGCTTTGAGCCAAAGCTTTTTTTTTCTTTTTCTAATCCTTATTCCATTACGTTTTAATTAACACAACTAGGATTCAGTGTCCTTTAATGACATCCCTTGGAGGAGACATTCCTACTCATTAGCAATCAATAACTCTTAGAGAAAATGAAAAGTGTGCAGAATGGTCTCCAGCATTGGCATATAGTGACAAGGTGTGCATTAATGTTATTTCTCTCATAATTTCCTTTTCAAAATGTTATTGGGGAACAGAGGAAGAAAGACATCAGACAGAGTATGAGACTGAAGTATAGTGGGACAGAAAAATGGTTAAAACTGGACCTCCTTAACACAATTCTTTTTTTTTCTTTTGGGTTTTGTCGAAGAGCAAGCACCAGATAACAACATGTCCAACAACTATGGAAATGTGTTGTTACTGCAGATTTTACATTAAATTAGGTTGAAACTTTTGCTTAAAAATTGACCACTTTGACATTGCTCACACCTGAAGTCACAGACAACTTCTTTCAAGCATGATGTAACTCATGAAACACAAACTGGTTTGCTAACATTGAAGCTATTAGTATTTTCTTGTTTAAAGGAATGACAGTAAAAATTAAAGCATTCAGATGTGATCCTAATTCAAATTTAACAACTTGGACAATTCTGATGATCTAAATCAGGTGTGTCAAACTCAGTTTCCCTAAGGGCTACACTGGAAAATGAGAATCACATCAAGGGCCAGACATGTAGAGATTAATGACATGCTTTTATTTAAGAGAAAAAGTCAAATATTTTGACTGCATTATTAGATGTCTCATATACTGTAGTCTTCTCACTTACATTTTGGGCCTCATAAAGCCCCAAAAAAGTTCCTCAGCCAGCCAATCTAAATTGAAATGCGGGCCAGATTAAAACCTGCGAGGGGCCGGATTTGGCCCTTGGGCCTTGAGTTTGACACATGTGATCTACATGAAATGTTATTAGCACAGTAAAGTTACAGCTTAGCGCAGAGGAGAGTGAGGTGGCGATCCATGGTGGACGCCCTATGCTCCAAAGGGGGCCAAGAGGATTAAATGAAAATGAATGAAAGTTACAGCTGGTCAAGACATACTGTGTTGGTCTCGTCTGACATCTGGAAATGTCTATGTGTTCAGTGGAACTACAACCAACATTTTCACTCATGCTGCTTTTCACATGGCAGTCATTGTAGCAGGTAGATTTAAACTGATTTTCACATGGATTTTGTGTCCCTAGGCATCCAAACAATGGTGTGTTTTCTGTTGCAACAACAACAATCACATGTGGTCTGCTTCCAACAAATAAGGCTCAGAAAATCTTCTAGTTACAGAACGAGAAAGAGAAAAAATAGTAGAAAAAAACAAGTTACTTGCCAATTATGGGTGAGCAATTAAAATCAATGTGAAAGTATACTTGATTTGCCCCATATGTTTTTATTTAAACAAGTCTAAATTTCCTGATTCTTTTGAAAAGTAGAAGATAATGATAACCCATGTAGGGGATTGCCTGTATCCCCTGCATATTTCACAACAATTCAAAATGCATCATGTCATTAAACATCCACACCTTCAATAGGCTGACCTGAATTAGTAAACTCCTGACTGTGGCTCAGTTTAAGGGCTAAGAGTGACAATCATGAAGCCATGAAAACAATGGCAAATATAGAGATATACTATGAAATAAAAATCGTCATCCCCACAGGACCTTCTCCACAAAAAATAAATAAAGCTTGATTTTACTTTAGAATGCCTTTTCAGCTGACAACATTGTTAGGCTTTGTTCTGTTATGCAGGTATTAGATTAGAAATACATCTTAGGGTAGCTTTTACCAGGGCTGTGTTGATGAAAAGACTAATGCATTTCGACCGATAGACAACTATCGACAAGAAGCTATACCATAAATAATTCCAAGTTTACAAAATGTAAAAAGCCTGGCTTTATTTCATATTTTGGGTTCAGACCTCTCTGTGTCAGAAGACAAAGTTGCTAACTGTAGAGGTTGAGGTTGTCTGGTAAAATACATTTTAACTAGTCAGTTTAACGTGTTAACGGCGTTAACGCAAACCCATTTTAACACCGACAATTTTTTTATAGCACAATTAACGTTCTTTCGGATCTAGCTAGACCGGAAACAAAACAGACACGGCTGGCAAAATTACAAAATTAATCCCACGATGGCCACGCCATGCCCCGCCCTATGAAGCAGCTCGATTGGTTGGGGTTAGGCATTTCACCTCGAGTGGTTAAGGTTAGGATAGCGGATTGGTCAGGGGATAGGACCTGAACAAATGGGGTTAGGCTACCTTGGACGCCTAGCCAATAGCAGTGATTGAAGGGCGGGTCATGGCGTAGCCGGCCGCACACACACTTGTTTGGGCTTGCGAGCCGCGTAGCTACTGTAGGCTCGTCACGGCGATTAGCTTCGGAGCGAGTAGCGACTCTAGAGTCATAGTGAGAGAAACAAAGTGTCTCCCCTGTTCTTTCTGACCACGGTGGGAAACCTGGAGCAGGGAAAGTTAACCCTCTCCTTGATTTTACGTTGTTTATGGAAAAGGACAACCAGGAAATGAGTCGGGGGAAACCATAGTCGCTATGACGACGAGCCGCGCTCGCCTCAGGCATGAGGCAGTACTATCTGTAATGGAAAATCGAGGTAACAGTGTTACATTGTGTGAAAGATTATTAGCTCCAAGTGTGAATGTTAGTGTGAAATTGAACACTACGTATATGCCAATGTTGTTTTCAATAAATTAAAACATTTGCACAAAGCAAGCCGATCCACTTTTCCATGTTGATAAGAGCATTAAAATGAGAAAATATAATGGGACAAAAAGAATTAATTGCAATTAATCGTGAGTTAACTATGACATTAATGCGATTAATCGCGATTAAATGTTTTAATCGTTTGACAGCACTAGTTTTAACACGTTTTGTCAAATACAATATTTATTGTTTCATTTTGTGTAATTCACAAATATTTTGAATATTTTTGATACATTTGAGATATTTATGTCATACTTTATACTGTATTATCTGATGTGTTGTTGTATCTGTGCTCCCATTCTTTGGAATTGATGTCCTTTTTCATTTCATTGTATACTTTTTAAATTGTTAATCATTTTGAGACATTTATCACCTTTGGGTGAACTGGACAGCCATGTCATCATAGAGCATATCAATCTATTTGCATATAAATAGTATGGGTGGGGTGATGATTTTTAGACATTGTGACCTAACAAAGACCCCAATTTTGTTCAGTGTCCAGAGAGACGTTACTCTTTTCACCTATGCTGTTTTCCAATTGCCTTTTTGCCCATTTACATGTGACACTGATGAGCGTATAAATACGCCCCATGAGTGTATAAATACACACCTTTTGAGTATAATGGCTATAGTCAATACTTTAGTCAGTCCTACTCCAAATAGCAACACTACAACATAATGCATATTTCCTGTCCTTACATACATATTTTCTTAAAGATCAAGGTGCATGATTATTTTGTGACCATGAATAGAAATCAAACATTAGTAAAATTACTCATAGATCGTTCCAAGAGTCGAATAAACATCCAAAGAATAGTTCCAGAGACCCAGCACAGTCATGGGTAGTATAGTGCTATACAGTAATCTAATTTCTGTGCAGTCAAGGCCCTTTAGGTCTACACTACGCCATCCAAGCTTCCCTCTCATCTAGGTGTCCTGAATGTTGCATATTCTTGAATATATTTTCTTCCTTTACTGTATGTCTGTCCATCTGCCTATGGTTGCCCTGCCTCTCTCTTAGGAGATGGTAATGGGATTTTAGCAGAAGTCTGATTAAAAGGACACTTCCTCCTTGGAGACCACCCGACAGTTTCCCTTTTTTCATCCCTTTTCTTCCTCAGAGCATCAGAAACCTTGGGTATGGGAACAGAAGGGCCTGATAGCAGGCTCACGCAGTGCAAGCTAATTAAATTAAGCCTTGTTTAATAAAAGAGGAAGTGAACTTAACACTTTTATCCGAGCTCCGCCATCAAAGGAAGAGGGAAAATAAGGGAGCAGCAAAGGGGAAAACACACAACCTGAAGATATGAATTTCTTCCTGTTACGTTACATACACGCTATCCCTGAGCTACATTCAACCTCGTGCGGGGGAAAAAATAAAAAAATAAGTAAATTGTTTTTAAAGAGTGAAAGATTTCATGAGCACCAGAACTCTTGAGAAACCGTCACAAACTTTTCTCGTCTTGCGGCTCAGGGTTGTCATTGTAGTTACAATTATTTCTGTGTCTGGTTAAAACTCTAGTGTGTGTGTGTGTATATATATGCATGTTTGTGCTCTGGAATCACACTTATTAGGATGAATGTCTTATGTCACCAGGGCACACTAAATCCTGCTTGTGTTAATTGCAGCTCTCTGTACACTTTTCACTTAGCAGCAGTTACTGCTGGGAAAACCAGGATTTCAGGTTGATGAGTCTGGTGATGAGTGATGCACTTTTAGCATTTCATAACAAAGAATAGCAGACTAAATATGTAATGAAGAGACCTAGTAAAAATCCTTTAATCTTTGCCAAGTAGAAAAACAATGTGGGGCAGTGATGGCCTGAAGATTAGATAAAGGAATGTGTGGTTGGAAGAATTCAGTGTATTCAGTGTATCGCAGGGGAAAGTGCCCCTTTAACCTGTAGTTATGGAGAACTAGAAGTATGCCCTTCAACACTTAGCGGTTTGCTTTCGTATTCGGACTCTTTTCAAGCAAAAGGCTTCTGGACTTAAATCTGAGTCCATCACTTTCCATATCTAGGAAGGAGGAAATGAAAGGTATTGGAGTGGGGCAAAGGCCATAAAGGAAATAAAGGGATTATCATAAATTTACATAATCAAACTGTCTGCCTTATAGGCAGAGAGTTTGCAAATCTGAGAGTAGAAAACAAGTCCAATGTCTAATGCATATGGCAAAGTGCGAAAGGATAATCAATGTTTAGGGTTTGATGTCCATTTAATAAACCAAATTTGAAAACCCATTTGCTGTCATTTTCACAAGTCAGTCCCACTGAATACATGTCTTGGTATACCAGGTCAATGGGAGCTGTTTGACATTGGTCATGAAGAATAGAAGGAAGTGCTGCTCTGCTTTGGTTCAACAGGCCAAAGACAGAGAATGAGAGAGAAGCAGGGAGAAAGAGAAAAAGATGAGAAAAAGAGCCTCTCCTCTCATCCTCATTATGTAAACGAGGTGCATGACTGTTCAGTGGGTCCCTCGAGAGTTAATTACCAGTGGCTTCTCAGCCTAATTGGCTGAAACTAAAGAATTTGCCATTTCTTATTTCCATGCTCACTCCCCCCCCCCCCCCCCTTATTCTGTCTTTCTCCTTGTTTCAGTCTCTCTCACAAGCATATTTTCCCTCTCTTGCTTTTTCAACCTGTTTTCTTGTTTTCTCCTCTTTCCCTCTTCATCATCGGCCTTCCAGCTTAGCTTCATGCCAGTCGAAAATCTGGCACCGATGCTTAATTTGAGCATCTGCTCCAGCTGGCAGTGGATAAGCAGAATTTTACATTGCTAATTCCAGCTATTTGGCTAGACTAATCACTACTGGATAAAGAAGAGAAACGGGGGCTAAGAGTTGCCCATCACTTAGAAACAAAAAAAGAGATAGTGAGAGCTGGCATCTCATCTATTTCTAAATGGATGCAAATTAAATTCAAAAAGACAGGGATAACAAGTTTGAAGTGAGAATGAAAGTGGGCAACACTGTGAGGAAATATTAATAAAATAGGGCATGCAAGGAGAGGAACCGAGGGATCCAAAAGGCTTTGATTTTTTTTTATAGGATAGTGCAAAGTAACCAACAGCTATTTTGGACATGTCGTGCACCAATAAATACACATACTCTCTCTTTCTCTTACTGTCTCTTATCAAAAGGTAATAAATTCATCCAGATATTGCCGCTCCAACTATCATAGTCAAGGCTGACAGGCCTTGTGGATTACTGATGTGACAGTCAACCTCGGTCTGGTCTACTGAAAATTTGAATGAAGTCAGAAGCACTAGCCATATGTTTGACTGTTTTATATAAGAAAGCTGAAAAGTTTTGACCAGGGGTAATGAAATCCCTTTATAGTATATTTAAGATATGGGCCATATAACATACAGTAAAGCCATGAACATTAAAAACACTGACTTTGTATTTGCATCGTCAAAATTAAAGCTGCAGAGGCCAAGATATCCTGACTTTTGTGAGCGTGTAGAATTCTACACTTTCCCATTATATTTAGTTAAGCAAATTATTAACTTAAACATCAGATACTCTTTATTCTGTTGCAGAAACTAAGATAACAGCACTGCTAAGCTTGACGACCATGACGGCTGCTAGAATTTATCTGCTTTTCCGTTTTAAATGTTGGTGGACAAATGCTACACATTGTAAGAGAAAAACACTTTCTCACTCTTCTAATCTCAAGAGTCATTTAGGCAGAGTATAGTAAACAGGGACAGAGAGGGTAAAAGGGAAATGACTTTCAACTAAAGTAACAAGCTGAAATCAAACCAGTTACATGCTGGCCCTGACCAAAAGCATGTTAACGTGGAATTAGGAGGTTTTCACCTGACAGCAGGTGCTATACAGCCTGCTTCACAGGTGTAACTGGTTGGTCGAGGCATTTTGAGTAGGACTGATCGTTGGAAAGGCTTGTGTTCAGACAAACAACTCAATCAGCTGACAGCTACTGGCAACTAGCAGCATCTGGGATTTCCTCTGTTGCATGTAATTCCCCCTCATGCTTTCCTGCACTTTTGATCTGTTCTCCTCCAGATGCTGTCATCATAATACAGCATGTATTAGTCAATTCTATAGTCGACGATTGATGTCCAATTCTATGGCCACAGTGACAATGGAGGAAGCACTGTAGTGTGCCGTTTATGTAGCGAGGAAAAACGTAAAGGTATGGCATTAACAGGTTATGTTTTCATAAGGTAAGACATGTACTGGGGCTGGACATGGATCAGAGGCAACACAACAAAACAACCACACAAAAAGGTGATTCATAATGTAGTTTGTAAAATGACAGTAAATCAGAGCCTGACTGTTAATGGTTAATAAACACAGAATTAAATCGGAAGCCAGCCAATTTGATGTCCCTCCATTAGCTGGAGAAAATGGAGACATCCAAACAGTCAGAAAAACACTAAGAGACTTAACAGCAATACTTTTGTATTGTATAAACACTGATCAGGCCCTGGCAGTGGAGCGGACAAAATATGATTAGCTGTGCTTGTAGTTCAAAGGCCCAGCACAAATTCTAGTTGCTGTGTGCATATCTGCACTTTCACAGCTGTGTTTTAAAAGATAACTGCCATATTCAACATGTGCTGCACAGTAACACTATTTATTCAGTGTAATGAGCAGATATTAAAGAGAAAATGAGAAAACACAAAACAGAGGGACACAGAAGAAAAGAATGACAGAAACATAATAATGATAAAGGTGGAATAAAGAGAATAAATTAATACATTAAGCCCATGAAAGGGACAGGGTTTATTTTTTTGTATTTAAAAGAAATTGTCATTAGCAACTTTCTTTCTTTCTCTGTCCTGAAAGTGTCAGACACTAACAGGTCCCTCAGGTCTCCTAACCAGCGATTACTGGTCCCACGCACTCGCTTTAAAACTAAAGGTGACCGTTCCTTTGAAGTGATTATTTTCCTTGCTTATTTTCTGTTGGATCCTGCTGTATTTTTACAAATGTTTATCTTGTGAAGCACTTTGTGACTTTGTCTGCAAAAGGTGCTATATCAAATAAACTTATTATTATTATTATTATTATTATTATTATTATTATTATTATTATTATTATTATTATTATTATTATCATTATTATCATCATCAGACAGTGTGGCTTAAGCAGGCTGACAATATTTATGAAGGTCCTTGATAAAGACAGCAAAAGCGACCTGCATGCACCGGAAATGGATGCTGTCCAAAGAAGTGAAGGGCAACATTTTACAAATGCAACTGTTTATTCCCTCAAAATCATCCTTCAAAAACATTTCTATGGAATTTGTTGGAAATTTCTTATAATAAAAATAAATCTCAATCAGGAGAAGCACAAACAGAGAAGCGGATAATCTGGCCAGTTCACAACATATTTTGACATCCCAGCAATAACTAAAGAAATCCCTGATCCCCAAGACTTGGTTGGGACCACCTGACCAGTGAAGGCCAGATCAGTTTGATCATAAACAAATTGACCTGATTTATCTCTAGATGGGTCCTGGACGGTGTAAAACTCACAAGTCCAACACTGAACCTTCAGCAATTAACATATAAATCAACAATCTGTTTACAGTGAAGTGAGGCAGAAAATAATATGTCATAATAATACTAAATTACAAAAATAAATGTATAATGATGGAGAATGAATATGTTGTGAAATGCATGTCCTATTTGTCCTGAATATAATTTACGAGCCACAAACTGCTGTTACATTTTATCCCAATACACATACAGCCAACGCTGGTCTGGCCTTACAGCCTCTCCTGAGTCTGTCTCTGTCTTTTACAGAATGAGACACATTGCATTAATACATAATTATAAATGCATCACAACATGAATCATTTATTTATAAATTATAAATGAATGAATGAATGAATAATGCAGATTCCCATAAGTTGTATGTGAAGTGTAGAATTTGGAACTCCATCCAACTGACCATATTTATAATTTAGACAAAATATTTAGCAAAACATGTCGCCATATATGTGATTCCTAATGTTTTCATAAAGGCATCTTTTGTCTCCAGATTGTGTTTACTGTTTACAAGGGCTGTCAAAATTAACGTGATAACGGGTTAACGCAAATTCCTTTTAACGCCACTCATTTTAATGCGAAGCTATGGCAAGTCCTACACCTTGATAAACCATACCTATATCAAGCCATATAAGCTCAACCTCGCTAAGAAAACAATCCAAAAAAAAGGACAAAAACATACAAAATGTACAAAACGGGAGAGGTTTTAAGGCTCCTCAGACTGTGAATGAATGAAATGAATGAATGCATGTGGAGCATTTAAATAGATCTCCTGACTTTGTCACCAGACTGGAGTTTAGTTACAGTGTGTTCCTCCAGAGCAGATATTTGACAGTCAGACTAGAGGAAGATGAATGAGATTTGTCTTGCCAGCCCTCAGTAAGCAATCCCCCGTTATCCTTCCTCTCTCCTTCCCTCAGTCCTTCCTGTCTCTCGCTTACTGGAAACAGTATCTACCTGAGTGGAGGATGCTGGTGGTGGCATTTAGGAAACGGCTCCATACCTCCCACTTTCCTCGCCCTGCACCTATTACAGTGATTATCAGTACTGTCAGTCAGAGGCCCCTCACCCACCCACCCACACACACACACACACACACACACACACACCTCAATCCCACCCTTCTGTGGCCCGGAGGGCTGTGCTGATAGAAAGATCCAGCGTTCCCCTGAGTTCCCCTGAGTTTCCCCAGGGAAACGGAGGTAGATGGCAGCAGGAAGAGGAAGCTTTTCAACAGGAAAGAAACGCAGCAAGGGAGATGGAGAGAGGGACTGCTGCTACTGCCGCTCTCTGCTGGTGTTCTTCTGTGGAATGCATGTGATATGGATGAGGTCCACCGAGCACTGAAAGGAAAAGGTTGTGGTCCATGTTGTCAGGGAGTGTCTGCTGAGTTAAAGAGCCAAAATAGACTGTATAGTGAGTGCAACTAGTTATTTCACATGTTTAACAAATTGTCCATGTGCGGTCATTTCAGAACATTTACTATGTCCATATATTTAATCAAACCACTTATTTTTTACTTCTCTACATGACATACATTCTACAATCTTGTATCAATCACTCTATCACTCTGTCTGGGCCTGTCGCTTAACTGCCCTTTAACATGCATATCACACATTTCCTAAAAAAAAAAAAAAAACTATATACAATTTACAATAAATAATTAAATAAAATAAAAAAATAATAAAAAAATTATATATATATATATATATATATATATATATTTGATATTTGAATTACATAAATGTAATGCATGTATTAAAACAGTATCTTTGTGTTTCTAATTGAACATGACATTAGGCCCAACGGTACTGTCAACATTACCTTTTAGGTTTAAAACATACTCAAACATCAAAAAGAGGAAGAAAAAAAATCTATGGTGGCCTCTTTTACAGCATGCCCTCCAGTACATCATTAACCCATGTCACTGGACCAAGTACTAAGACCCAGTGACTAAAATAAAAGGCCACCCCAAAACCTTTGATCTTTTCTTTTGCTTATGCCATTAGTGTGGAGAGCCACACACAGTGGCTCGCTGCCAGGAGTTTGTTAGATCTAGCTAACGAGGAAGGCTCAGGTAGTCCTAATAGAATCTTTCCTGCTCTTATCTGTATTGACTTCAAACAGTGTGGAATGAATGGAAAACAATCGGCGTTGGGACTTTGAGGGTGAGGCTGAAGGATACTTATGTGCTTGGGCTTTTTTACAGGCTAGGCTACCAAGCCCCTACTACACTGCGGCAGATCAAAGTTAATTCCCCCCTTAATTAAGCCGAAATTGGATGAGAGCAGGCAGGGACTAGCTTTTGTTTTCCTTTGTGCCAACAAACATTGTGAGCTGTATATCTGAACGTGTGTGTGCGTGAGGGAATGATTTCTTGTATCTGTACCCAACCATAGGTGTATCCAGGCCTACTTACATGTGTGCGTGAATATCCTTGTCAGCGCGCGTGTGCGTGTGTGCGCGTGTGTGCGCGCGTGTGTGTGTGTGTGTGTGTGTGTGTGTGTGTGTGTGTGTGTGTGTGTGTGTGTGTGTGTGTGTGTGTGTGTGTGTGTGTGTGTGTGTGTGTGTGTGTGTGTGTGTGTGTGTTTTAGAGCTGGTTGTTCTCTCTCTCTCTCCTGACGGCCAATCTGCCTGCATGTGGCCCGGCATTAGCACAGTGGTGCTCCGTAATGAGACTCCTTCTGCCGCTCTCTTTTTCATGGCCATGTCCATGTGTTGTGATGCTAATGAGCCCTCGCTACCTCAAACACCCCCCCACCCCTAATTGTCCTCTTTGATCTACCACTAATTCTGCTAATTAGGAGCCCAACTTACAAAGTTAAACGTTTTGCTTCCACCTTCAAGTGTGCCCCTGCATATGTGTGTGTGTGTGTGTGTGTGTGTGTGTGTGTGTGTGTGTGTGTGTGTGTGTGTGCGTGCACAAGGGGAAACAAAATAAAATGGCATAAAGATGAAGAAAATTGTCATCTTTTTTCACAACCCATACGTCGCTCTGTGAACTCGGCCCGGGTTATGTTGGGTGAGTTTGGTTGCAGGGCATGCAAAGAGAAAAAAAATTCACCTGGCATGCCAGATTTATACATTCGCTACATCACCAGCAAACACACACACACAGTACAAGACATCCGCAAACATATACTGTATCATGCGCCGAACAGATGTAAAAGCATAAAGCCTCCTTAAGCACAGATTACCACAGACGCCTCAGTTTGCATCGGTCTGCACAAACACATCTGTACATGCACAAACAGATGAATGTACTGTATGAGCAAGTTCAGCTCAGAGACACAAGCACAACATTCACTGACATAATCAGAAGGACACATCCGGCAAAGCGTCTTCTTTGCCCACCAATTTGTTTGGCTCTGCCGCCTCACACATTGCACAATTACGCAATAAGCTTTGCAAACCATCCAAAATTAGCACAATTACAACATGAGAAATCAGATAAAGGTATTTAGCTTTAGTTGGAAAGTTCTAAGGATACTTAATCAGTATAATCCTTTGAGAATCCAAGGGAAATTCACTGTTTTAAATGACCCCTTTAATATGTTTAGCACTCTGCTAACAGGTGTGGATTTTGTATCCTTAAAGATTCAGATAACATCCCTACCGGATTTCACACACATTTTAAAATTATTTTAATTAAAGAAGCCTGGGAGGTGTGCTGTGCAGGGATTTTTGGCACAACCACAAATAGCTCCAGTGTTTGTCTGGTCAAGTTGCTTTCACGGTTCCTTTGACAGCACTTGGCCTGCTCTCACACAACAACAGGGATCCATCTACCCTTAGGGTACTTCTTCTGACCGCAAGCACACATATCCGTTAAAATACAACACAAAAGCACACATATGCATAAGCACTTGGACACACACACATACAGTAGATCAAATGTGAAGCTGCCCTCTGTGGCATGTGCCAGTTTTGGCCAGCAGCGTCGTCCCTGCTCCATATGTATGAGGGGAAGAGACAGAATTGAGCACAATCAGTGGGCATGTCACTGCAGTAGCCTGCTCCAAAAGCAACTGACACATCTCTATCTCACTGACGAGAGTAAATACACTCTAAAGGAGGGCAGCTAGATATCGTCCGAAGCCATCTTCAACATTTTTGTGAGCTTCATTTTTGGATTTATTTTTTGAAAGGGTCAAAATGTGGTGTATTAATATAGAAACACAATATACTGCTGCATTTGTGTTACAAAATATAGTTAGATACATACTTGAAGTGTTCATATTATGCTTTTTGGCTTTTCTCCTTTCCTTTATTGTGTTATATATCTTTTTGTGCATGTTATAGGTTTACAAAGTGAAAAAGCTCAAAGTCCACCCCAAAGGGACTTACCATCTCCAACAGAAAACACTGTTCACAAACTGCTCCAAACAGCTCTGTTGTGGTCCAGCTTTTACTTCTGTGACAAACATGCGTCACTTTGTTACACACGTTATAATGCTTGCCTAGCTGCTAGCATGGCACGCCCTCATACTCTGTGTGCATGTGCAACTCCCAACAAAGATGCTACAGAAGTGAGATGTCTCACTCTGTAGCTAAGACAGAGAGCTCAACACACAGGGTGAAAAGAGGAGCTGCAGCAATAAACAGTACAACAAATATATGGTGTTTTCTGAAAATGAAACCACATAAACCTATTCTGGTACAATCTCTAAATACAATTATGAACCTGAAAATGAGCATAATATGAGCACTTTAATTGAGGAAACTACAGCAACGTTTAAACTACATTTAGTAGTGGGCCAAATGAATTGGTTTACACTTAATTAAAAGAGAATCCTAAAGAATACAAGTGGCCCTAACCTGCATCCAGAGTCACAAAGGAACTCAGCTTTATTGGTTTCAGCAAGTAATCAATATTAATCACGGGCAAAAAGAAGAAAGAAAAGAAACCCAAGAGAGGACTCCCTCGACTATAAACAGCCCATGGTCACTTTTCATTCTTATCAAATTGAATTGTGATTAGCTAAAGGCAACAGATAAAGCAAGAGGAGCAATTAATACTGGTGTTAGCCCACTGAGAGAATTCCAGCTGCACTTAATTAGCAAATCGATTGTTACAATACAGAGGATGTTTTCTTTGAAACAACAAGCATGAAACGGTTAAAAAACAGATTGTGTATACTGTGCAGCGGTTGCATTTTGTGACTGATTTCATATATTTGCAATGCCTCTCATATACATCTCATCTACATATAAACTTGTCTGAGAGGTTGAAGTACTCAGGCTCCAACAAAAGAGGACAATAGAAAAAAAAAACTTGGTTGGGAATGTTGGAGGGAGTCGATATCTTTCCATTTGAGATTTGAGAATGCTAATAATTTGGAGAGCAGAGGAGAGGAGAGAAGACACAGCACAGCCAGGGGATCCCATGCCAATCGGAGCATGGCCTTTTAGCCGAGTGCTCTGTCAGAGATGCCAGTTTGACGGACAATGCTGGCCCAAGTGACATTTCTCCAGGGTAGGAAAGAGTGGACAAAAGCATGAGACATCACAGGCTGTTAAAGAGAAAAAGGGTAAAAAGCACAGAAAAGCATCCATAAGCATTAATGGGGTGAGGGCAAGATGGTTATTTTTAAGTCCATTTTGTGTTATTTCCCCGGTGTGAAGTGTACCAAAATGTCCTACTTGTATGAACATAGTATCATTTTCTTAAGCAGTAGTATTTGAGTGCTTTTAAAATGCACTCAAATACACATGTACATTATTTGTTTTTTTACATTTAAAATGCTGTTAAATATCAATTACCTGTTTACATCAATAAACACCTGTTTGTCCTGTACATAATGGATAGATAATAGTAAAGGGTAATGCTGAACATCAGTCAAAACAAATAACTGACCGTACACAAAGAAAGAAAGGTTGAAACTAAATTTAACAAGCTCCATCCATTGCTATTCAAGCCCGTTGTTAGTTTCTGTCAACGCGGCTGAATTCACCTCATTTTACCTGTGAGGGTGTTAAACAAACAAGAGAGGAGATCACAGGTGAGGGGAGGGGAAGGGAGAGCTTGTTTATTGTCTCGGTGCTCATTAGCATCGCACCCATTAGCGGTCTGACGGCTTCGCTGCCCCTCTCTGTCACTCAATCCTCTGAGACAGACTGGCTGTCAGTGCGGAGAGGCGGCCAACATGCCCCACAGAACAAACACACCCACTGCCAATTTTTGCTCAGTCTTTATTTATCCATTTGCTGCCTGCCTGTCTCAGGTATAAAGGACAGGTAAACAGATGGACAAGAGAAGTATTGTAGCAAGATGTACTATGCCAGGGCTTGCAAACATCCTTTTATTTTAATTTATTTTAAATCAACTACTCCTGGATTGGCAGGTTGGAAGGACTGACTAACCTAATCATTTTAGTGAAATACAATTCAATTTATATTAACTCTCATCCTCTCATTTATTCTCTGTGCATCCTGATTTTGTCAAGTTGCCAGAAGCTTCATATCCTCATGTTTAATAACCACTTCCAAACTTGAGGATTTTAAAGAACATTACAGTAACAGTTTCTGATGCTACATTTGATGATGCTACTTGTTTCTACTTAACCTTTCAGCATAATGGATGTTTGCCAAGAAGGAACTAAATGTTGTTCCAAAATAAATCTCTTGCCTTCCATCCACTGTTTGCCAAAACAACTGAAAATAAATATTACACAGTACTACAGAATACAATATAACTGTGATTATATCTTGTTGGTTGTTATATGATTATGAGAAAATTGACTCTTTGGCACACTCGGTTCTTCGCAGCCACGCTGTAACCAGCCTATGCAGAGCAGCAGAATTGTGTGGACTATTGTTACTGTTTTGGCATTTTCAGTGTGAATGGTGAACTTTTAAACAATTTGAAAATACTTGAAGTGTAGATTGATTATGCTATAACTCAAAAGAAAAGACTGACTAAAGGAAATGCTGTTTCCTGGAGCTCTCATCGTTCTCTCATCCCCTTGTCTTTTCAATAGATCCCTTGAATAAACCCACATGCATGCCAATCTATGTTTTTTCACTTACAAGATCGAGCTTTTCACTATGCTTCTTCTCTGTTTTTCTTCCTCAATCATGTATTCCTCTCTCTTTTACTCATTTCCTATCTGCTGCATTCATTATCATGTTGTGGTTTTAGAAAACTGTTTCGAATTATCTCTTCCAGTAGTCATTTTTCTTCCTGTACTGCATATGTTTGTCTGTTATGCACAGCTATCTAGGCTAATAGCTTACCTCAGGATGAACCACACCTCTGAACTTTGTATCAATGTCTCCCTCTCTCTCCTACTGATGGCATGTTCAGATGGGCCTAATGATAATGCTTGTTTCAATTACAGTAAGTCAGTTAGGGAAATGCTGGGGCAGATGGTGGGTGGGAAGAAGAGGAGAAATGACAATACATCCTATGGACCTTGCCCTCCTGGCAGTTGATCTGATGTCTTGGGCCAAAGCATACGTAACCTGTATGTAATGTGTGTGACGTACATGTGTAATCAGTGGTTTGTATGAGTGTGCACAGAAACATATACACTATATCTATGTTGTGTGTTTTTGTGAACCATGGTTTTCAAAGCGCATGTGCATATGACTCCAACGAATGGAAAACACTGTGGTCAGTATAGCATTAAAGTATAAAAGGCAAACTACACACACTATTTCCCTGCTCAATACTTTGCTTTTTCCAGTGTTAACAGCAGAGTTGTGATTTCCACAGCAGCAGGAGATGGCGGGGGAATAGAGGTAAGAAACAGGCACTGGCATGGAAGAGTGAGATCTGTGCTCTGGTTGGCTACAGCCTCCTGTTTTCATCCAAGAGGATTTGTTCAGAGGGCGGACAGCCTACCTTTACACCAGATGGCTACAAAGAACCAGCAGACCAATAACAAATTTGCTGAATAAGGAGAGATATGTGCTGCATTAAGCCAAGTTTGAGGACAACCATAGACCATTCAGGAGTTATGATAATGTAAAATCAATATTTACGTGTGCAAGCTACATAGAGTTTACTGGCTGTTGAAACAGGTTGGACTAGAAGTTGGACTGTTTGTTGAGTATGAGTAATAACAACAAACACAGAGAAGCTAGGAGCATTATACCTAAAAAGTCATTTAACGCGATTAAAAAGTCTAACTTCTCTGCTACACACACATTTATGCACAATCTGCCTCACCCTAACTTCATCATGTCTTGATTATTAGTGGTGTGTGTGTGTGTGTGTGTGTGTGTGTGTGTGTGTGTGTGTGTGTGTGTGTGTGTGTGTGTGTGTGTGTCTTGGTTGGCATAAGGCAGAAAGTCAGGCAGGCCCCCGAGGGCCCTCAGTGTTTGAGTCTCCATTAGGCTGATGAGGTTTGGCAGCTGAAGTTGCTGGAGTTGGTGTTGAGCTTCAAACCTCCTCATGGCTAGGTCTAATTAAACCTAGACCTCAGCCCTAATTTAAAGATAATTTGCTGTAGGGGTTAGCTACCACCACTAAAGGCAGAGACGAGTGTTGTGTATTATGTGGAGTAATGCTTGTTAAATGATAGTTTTTTTAGTGACAGACCAGTTCAATGAAATGCACATGAGCAATTTAGAGGATGTTTTTACCCAAAAGTGGTTTGCAGTGTCATAGGTGCACACAAGCTTTTACACAAGCCCCAGTGGAAACGGAATCTCTAACTAAGCGAGAACAAAAATATTTTTGCTTACTGACCTTAGAGACTAATTAGTGTGTCTCTCAAACACGATATATCATTACAAGTAAAATTCTACAACAAATATATCTACTAAATTAAAAAACACTTTATCTTGGTCATTCATAAAATGCAAATGCATAAATATAAGTGGCTTTTGGAGTTTTTGTATTTGTGATATACAAAGAAACCAATTGGAGTGGCTACAGTTCTGTTGGTACTCTGCAATAAACTGTCCGACCCTTGGGACCGGTCCTATGTTTTCCCATTAAACTATACTGACACTTTGACATTTCCCAGGGTAGAGGGCTCTGATTCTGGTAGGTTTTATTCATCCTATTGACTTGACATTGCTGCCAAGCCAGACAGAGAGCAAAAAGCCCAAAGTGGGCTAGGCGGCGATGAGAGGGGGAGCAGAATACACCTGTTGTTGTTGTTGTTGTTGTGTTTGCTGCTCAGATAGCCAGACACAGCTATGAGACAGCTGGGTGATACATACACAATACACTCATCGTCATGCAGACAGAGAGATTGGGAGATATTGCCAGCGCTGAGAGGATGAAGCTGCCTATCTATTAGGAAGACTTGAGGCAGGCAGGTACGGTGCAGAGGCGGGATAACATCCCTCAAGGAGTTTTGTACTTTGTTGCATAATGCCTTAAAGGGTAACTACCACTTTTTTTCAACCTGGACCCTATTTTCCTGTTTTTGTGTCTAAGTGACTGATGGGAACAACAATCTTTGACATCCAGTATTAAAGGTGCTCTAAGCAACGTTGGGTGACGTGACTTCTTGTTGACGTTCAAAGTATTTTCAAACAAAATACGAGACTAGCTCGCCCCTCCCTCCTCCTCATCCCGTCCCCTCCCACTCCCTTCCGTGCTTCAGCGCACTAACCCCCCTGCCCCACCCCCAACTCCTTCTTGTCGGTTATTGGCTGGAACGCTGGAACACTGTTTGTGTATGCTTTGTGGTGCAGGTTGGCACAATTTGTTGTTGTTGCTGTTTGTGGACCCTGGGTTGTCTACAGAGGCCGCGTTTTTTTACAGTGTGTTCTGGGGACAGGCAGTTCATGGATAGTGAGATGTTTGCTGTATATGACAAAAAAATGTTGTAGCCTAAAAACCGCGTAACATTGCTTAGAGCACCTTTAAGCAAGATTGCTGCAGTTGGCATCGGCAAAACAAGCTACAATGTAAGTTAATAGGGCAATTGCCCAGCTTGTATTTACCTTCCCAAAGTGCTCGTTTTGCCACTGACAGGCTCAGATTAATATTCTAAGTGTGTGGCAACATTATGGAAAGGATCCCTTCAGAGACAGACCTTTAAAACCTCTTTGAGACCTTTCTGTTGAACCAAAAACTGCTCTGAAGTTGCTAGCGCTGAATCCACCAGACTCCATTTAAAAAAGCAATCATTTTGGCGTATATAGAGCCAACATATTTTCACATGTAAATCGGTAAACTATGTGTTTATTTCATCCAAAACTAGAGTTGTGATGGTTGGAAAAGTGGAAAGACGACCCAAAACGGCTTTTCATAGTTTTATTTAGTTTCTGTTGACTTTGAATTAAGTGTATTTTACAATACTAAAATGACTGTTTATTTACATGGAGTCTGGTCTGGTGTTTAAAAAAAGATCGGAAAGGTCGACCTCCTTAGAAATCCTTTCCATAATGTTGTCAGACAATATTAATCTGCCTGTCAAAACAAGCACTTTTGTGAAGGTAAAGGCAAGCTGGACAATTGCCCTGTTAACTTACATTGTAGCTTGTTTCGTCCCTGCTGATTGCAGCGATCTTGCTTAATACTGGACCAATTTCAAAGATTGCTGTTCCCATCAGTCACTTAGACACAACAACAGAAAAATAGGGTTCAGGTTGAATAAAATGGTAGTTACCCTTTAAGAACCTCAGAATACATCCACACTGAGCCAGCTACATTTGAAAAGGCATCTTCTTCTCTACATTTTGGCCCTCTGTCCACATAAAGCTGGAGTTTTTTTTAACTCAAAAGCTGAGGTGTTCTTAATGGTCTCCAGAGTGTGTTAAACTGAAAATGCCAGCTTTGTATTTTAGACGCTGTCAGGAACTGTGGGAAAAAACTTTTCCTGATAGTATATTTCTTAGATGTCATTATATCCTATTACACAGCACTTTCTTTTTTTATGTCTCAGTACAGGAGTGTAAAATATGCAGTTCGCCTGATTAATAGGTAGCATTTATGAGATATGATCTGATCACAGTTTGTTGTTCATTTAAAACTCTGCTTTAATGCTATACACTTTGTGAATGTCTGCTTTAGAGAGTTTGATAAATTGTTTGATGCAGCCCCCCAAATGCTGACATTGGAAAGGTGGACTGAGGCAGTTTCATACACAGATGTACCATCCAACAAGCACTGTGGTTGACGACGCCTTGCTGGATATTGACTGTGATATGCAGTATATCTGTTATGTGGAAGAAGACATTTAACTATGGTATTTTCCTACTGGATATTTTTACAAAAAAACTGTGCAGGCATGTTGTTTTCATGCATATACAATTACCAGTATGAGAATAATTAAAATGGCACCTGAACAAATATATGAGTTGTCAAATCAGAATGAGGCAATGATTGCCTTATGCAGGAAAAATTGTTACAAAAACAAAACAAAAAAACTGTGCTTGCCCTATTGGGCTCACTGAAAAGAATACACCTGCACTAAGATCATTGTTGAACATTACAAATAAAGATAGCTCTCCAATATTATTCATGCTTCCATCATTTTGTCCACCAAACTGCTCTTTTAAACTTGTATTAATTAATTTGGTTATGATATAATTTTGATAATTCTTGCTAAAAGAAAAACCCAAGGGTTTCTGCAGTGGCGGGTACCACTGTGCTCAGCTTTTTCTTTATAAATTATAATAAAAAACGATGCTGCATGAATTTGGAACTTCAGAAATTCAGATCTATTTTGCCCAGGTCTGACTTGTTGAATCCTGGAGACAGACAATGTTCATGAGACAAGTGCTTGCCTCATCTCCAGGCCTGTCACGTGGGGTTAGGAGCCGGGAGCCACGGCGAGAGTCTCCTCCAGGACAAAGCACTTGGAGCAGGGAGACAGTGCGGGCCTTGTTCCCCTTTGCTTGGCTCTATGTCAAGTGGGTTTTTGCTTACTGCGGAGGACCAGGACCCCCCTGGAGGGGAACGCAGCACGCTCGATTATACTCGGAGACATACATACACTGGACTTACTGCACTGTAGGTACATTAATGATCCGACATTGCCTATGTCTGATCAATAAACACAACAATAGCTACAGCTCATATGTCTCTGTTTAAAAGAGGAGAGGTAGAGGTTGAAGATGAAGAACAACTTGCATTAAACTGTCATTCATCTCCAACCAATGCAACATAATATGAGCGGTATACTCTATTATCTGTTTCATGTTTTGAATTAAGCCCTGCTTTTTTTGTGTGCTGTGTATTAAGAGTGTAAATGTAACAGTATGATTGGAATCTATAAATTCAGATTTCAAATTCCTTAATCCCCTTTAAGACTTACACTGTATGTGCTGAGAAAATTCTACAATCTTTTAAAACCATTGAAATTCCCTATCATAAATGCAAATGCATTGGTGTTTAGCATTAAACATTGAGCAGTGTCAATGTGCTCTC
Organism: Gymnocephalus cernua; assembly: GCA_023631565.1. Lineage (NCBI taxonomy): Eukaryota > Metazoa > Chordata > Actinopteri > Perciformes > Percidae > Gymnocephalus > Gymnocephalus cernua. The sequence goes on from CM042434.1 coordinate 12,977,779, forward strand.
AATTCCATCAGGAAAACTATCTCTACATTTTTCACTTAGCAATAAGGTTCATGATTGAAACCCATTAACTTTAGTGCACATTCAGTTACAATCATATTATTTTATTACAGGGTGATGTAATGGAAAACGGAGAACGGGTGCACCGTTTGAGGAAAAGCTTCCTCACTCTGGCAACCTTGGCAACGCATGATGGTTAACAATGTCGAGTAGGCTACACCCTCTTTCCTTTTTGTCTTTTACTTTCCCTGTCTGCCTCCCCCCAGCATCTGGCTAAATCTCACCAGTGTCCTTGCTAGCGCCCTCGGGTGAACCAGGCCATGTCAAACCTGAATCCATCAATCACTCTGCGCCAGCCATGGGGGAGAGAGAGGGGGTTGAAAGGCAGAAATGGAGAAATGAGCGCAGGGAAGGATGAAGGGGCGGTTAGGGTGAAGTATAGCCACCAGTCCACCCTCTCTCACCTTATTTATCCTTTGTCCCAACCTCCCTGTCTCCCACCATAGCCGCAAGAAACTCAAACTCTTATAGAGTTTGGAGGCAGCTGTCAGGTCACAAGAGGGATTCTCAACTCATCCTCACCAAGAGGTTCACAGACCTAAACACATCTGAGCAGAGGAGATGAGGACAAGGAGAAGAGACCGAAAGAAAGAGACGAGAAGAATGTCAAGGGGAGCAGAGAAGACGGGGGACATAAGAAAAGGAAAGAAAGAGAGGAGCATTAGAAGGGAGATGACAGAGGAAAGGACAAGGAGGACATAAGATAAGCCATAAGAACAGAAGCAAAAAAGAAAGAGGTGAGAAGAAGCTACGGGTGAGCCTGTCAATGTGTGCGTGTGCGTGTGTGTGCGTGTGTGTGTGTGTATCCTGGGCAGAATGAAGTGTCTCTGTCAGAGCCCCAGCTCCCCCTCTGGCCCGCTGCTGATTAATTGTCCGTCCAGCTCCTGTGATAGCGACCACTTTAACCAAGACTCCCGAGACACTCACCCTTGTCCCATCCCCGCCAAAAGACACCTCTCCTCCCATGTACACCGCTGTCTGCCTGCCCTTCTCTGGCTAAAATTAGGAGAATTGTCTCTTTTTTGCCTCCCATCTTTTTTCTTTTTTCTGTCTTACCCTAGCTGCTACAAATAATCTTACATCAGCACCCCATTCACCTTGCCATCGGGGGATAATGTCTCTCTGTGGGAGAGAGGTTTTGGAACAAAGGCGGGGGGGGGGGGGGTAAAACAGCATGATACACAGTGTTTCCCCCTGTGTGTTTACATGTGCAGTTGTGACTGGCTGAGATAAAGCACCCCTGTCTCAGGTAAACAGTCTAGCACAGCAGGGCGAAATGGCAGGGTTGACTTTGGACCTGGGTTTCACTTAGTCAGCTCCTCTCACATTTGATATACACTCCCATCCTGCCCACCCATCCCTTCACACACACAACCTCACACACACAGTGTACCAGGCCATTACAGTTCTCTAATACTGTATGTCTGATGAAAGATTGACACATACATTGAAGACAATCTCATTAACTTTAGTAGAGATGATACCAAAGAGAAGATGTTTCCGGGATAGTCATTTTTGCACAATGGTTTACATATTACAATTATACTATAATTCAAGAGATTGCATTCTTTTCTACACTGTGAACAATAACTGTCATACTCAGCATTGTCCCTTTGCTTCCTCTCCCTCTCTCTGCCAAGCTGCAGAACCGTAGCATCTATCCGGACGACTATATAGCCAGCCCCCAAAAGCAGCCAAGGTCAATTGCCTTTCCTGCTCCTCTCATCCTGTGCTTTATGTACCTTCACATCCAGGGAAAGAGAGCTGCACTATTTCTGCTCTGCTGCAAGGTGACTGCTGCTTCACACCAGCAACAGCCACTCTAGGCTAGGAGGAGTACTGAACATTTCCTTTAACGTTGAAGGCAAATGTATGAAAAATCTATTCACAAAAAAGCAAAATATAGTTCATGCTACTTTTAATTCTAAATTCATAAAGATTCCCATATTTGTCATTACTTTGATCTAAGTAGATACTGATCTTGTTAAAAACCTGAATAAACAAGCTTACAAAAGGATTTATTCTGTAACTATGGATGAGAGTATCTTCGACTAATGTTGTAGGGGCATTAATGACCATAATATGGGCTTAGAAAAAACTGCTGATCAATACTAATAACTCAATGATTATTCTACCAAGGACTGAGATCCCTGCATAGGAACAAAATCAATATTCCAATAATAACTTCCAAAGAAGTTTTGTGAAATCAACTGGCATTTTAGTATTTACACAGTAACGTCAGTGGTCATGTTGTAGAGGGTGGTATGTGTAAAAAGATTTTAAAGCACAAATTAGATCACTGCCTTAAAAAATACTCAAAGAGTACACAGAAAAGATTATTACAATTATTAGAATAAATGTAATGTCCAACGTGTGTTGGGAATTGAGGTACTAAAGACTAAAAAGACCCTGGTGACTAATAGGAAAACTGAACACTATTTTTCACTTTTTATGTGCTTTCTACTTTTCATTTCCTTTGTCTCTGTCTGTTTTTCTTTTCTTTACTGCAGCATCTGATTATCCTCATCCCTGATGAAAAATAACAATTTGCCTAATATTTAGACAGAGAGTTATTATGTGCGACACTGCACTTGTTGTAGTCAATTTTACAATTTTCTGCTCTGGTATTCAATGGTGATACATTGTCGTTTAATATTAATCCTGATGGTAAGACAGTAGGATTATCTACCGTATAACCTTTCTGTTTCTGCATTCTCTGTCACATTTTTATATCAAACTGCTAACATTTCACAATTAGGATTATTATTTTTTTTAGCATGTTTGGTGCAGTCATTTTTCATCCTTGCATAGATAAACTATTTTTCTGCAAAGTCTGAATATCTCTCTCTCGCTCTCTCTCTCTCTCTCTCTCTCTCTCTCTCTCTCTCTCGCTCCCAGATGTCTCCTTACAGCTGCCATGACTGACTGCAAACTCATTTATTACAGGTCACAAACGCCAAGTGCTTCATTTAAACGGACGCCACCCCCCTCTCCTCTAACACAAGTGAAAAATCGACCTGCAAGAATAGCATACAGGGCACACCGCACCATTAGCACTAAACAGAGGCCAGCAGCGCCAAAAAGATGGGAACAGGGGTTTGAGCAATGGGGGCAAAACCGAAAGACTGAAAGGGATGACACATTACATTTTGCTGGAGCTATCATAACAGCATCAACCTAGACAGTGACCAATTCAAAGTACCTCCTTTCAGATGCAAGGCCCCTATAAATAAATACTAAAATGTAACATTACATTGTGGGTTCTTGACATGAAAAAATGGCAACTCTTGCTAGAGTTGCACTGACTAGTTTAAAAAACTTTGGTTTGTTTGAACTTATTAAACAATTACTCTGAACCTGAACCCCACATGACACACCCCAAGCCTGTTTCGTATTTATTCAGGCACACAAAATCACCAAATCAAGATTTTGCGTGAAGCGTGTGTTCCGCCGGCCATATCCCATATCACTCAAAAGCCCGTCTGTAATTACATTGTAAATGCAGATTAGCTATGAATATTTTATAAAGGGATTACTAAAAGAGGAAAGAGACAGAGAGGGAGAGAGAGAAATCAGGCCTCTAAAGCACACCCACATGCAGAACTGCATGAAAAGCTCGTTTGAAGGTGGAGCTAGTCTTTCATGCCCAAGTTGTCAGCCTATTATCATCCTTTCATATGTTCGCCACCATTATTAACTTTGAGCGGGAATAGAAAAGTTACACAAAAAAGTGAGAATAAAACACATCACTCCAATATGTCAGGCTGTCGCTTCGGAGCGAGAGAAAAAAACATGGCAGAGCAACTCTTATCATTGGACTCTCATTCTGAAATGTGGCGGTAATGAGTGTGTCTTAACAAAGATTAGCCATAATTTCCATTGTCATTTTAATGCTCCCACATTATGTGGAGGCTTACAAAGCCACAGATGAAGGCAGAGGGTGGGTGGAGGAAGAGGAACAAGCAGACACTGGAGCAGAGGGAGGGAGGGAGGGAGAGAGAGAGACAGAGAGAGAGAGAGAGAGAGAGAGACACACACTCTGGAGCTCGGTTAGTCTGTCAGTCACCCTCTATCCCTCCAACCATGCAGCCGTAGAAACAAACACTGACAGACACAGTAGACACACACACCAACACACATGCAGTATGTGCGCGAGTTTCCCAGACCCTTTGTCACCACATTTTTAACCCTCAAGATGTGGTTGTCATAGAGGTCAGCGCGTGACAGCCTTCTGCAGCCCTCCAGGAGGATGCGGAGGATAGACGGGCTCACTGTGAGAAGAGGAGCAGCAACAACAAAGGGGATCAAAAGTCTCACAAACTGACAGACATACTGTACACGATGCGTTCAAACTCCCGACATCTACATTGTCTAGTGAACATTGGAGTGAGGGCTTTCGAGGGCCTGGATATCACACATTTGCCTAATGCTTCAGAGTGATGGCCCAGGGTAAAGGTAGTATGAGTATCTGTGTAAGTGTGTAGGAGTCTCTCAAAGACTCCTATTAAACAATATTATGCAAATTTCATATAAAATCTTTGTCAGTTTAGAATATTACATGTTGCAACAATTGTTTGTTTGGTATCTTGCAATTGTCTGTTTAATTTAACTGTATAATAATGTAGCATCATGTTCAGCTAAGCTTTGTTTCCATTTCTTTGGGAGTAAAGTTGGGTGGAACAGAGATTAAGGTTTTGGTCAATGTTTCACTTGCTTGCTGGCTGAGTAAACAGAGCCTGCTATTTTTTACTATTTCCATAAATAACCTTTGGTGCAAATAACTTATTTACCCTGAGAGCAGACTCGAACCAAGCAGCCATGGTGATACAGTGAGAATAAGTCTAAGCAGTGATTTTTGACTGACAGTTGTCTGCACTGTGCATGACACCGCATCATTTAGCCACTTTTCTTGGTCTGTTTGTGTCGATCCCATTTCAACACACTCAAAAATTGTGAATGGTAGCAGAAGCCCTTAGAATTTGATTGTTTTTCATGCTGCAAGCACCAGATTGGTGGCCCTAAACTCACATTTGCCAAACCTAATTAAAGCGCAGTGGATCGATTTCCCCGCTACTGAAATTTAAGTCCCCAATCTGTCTAATCTAGCCGTGGTACTCTATATGGTCAAAGATATCAAGCAGGACCTCGCTTGTGTTTGTGTATATGAGTTTTTATTGCACTACCTTGTTAATGAAGGACTTTTGTTGCTGTGTTGCACAGAGGCTATCAGTATTTGTATCTGCGTGTCTCTCACTTGTTCCCTTCCCTTTCATTCTCTCGCACACAATTTCAAAGCTCGCTCAATTTACAGAAAGCAAATACAAAAACCATAAAAAGCAGAGAAACCGGGGGAGTGAAAAACATTATAAAGCATTCCGTTTTTCAACAAAACCTGTCAAATCTAACGTAATCTAATTGCTTGTAAACCATGCTTCAAACATAGTATTTGCATTTGGAATACACACGCGATGAACAACTGGCAAAACCAAACATGTACACACATGTGCGATGCTCCAATCCAATTATGACATCCTTCACAAAAAGGACATTTATTAGCTGAGCCGACAGTGATGCATGGCAAAACACATGCACATGCATGGCGCATTTATAACTGCAGGTGATAAATGAGGGTGCAGCGCTGGTAAAGGTCACACAGGATATGATCCAATCACTTCTGCTGGCTGCAGACAGTCTGACTGGTTATAAGCCCATTAACAAGTCAGAACTGGAAAACAATGTCTGCAGTTGTGTCTTCAGAAAGAAATAATAATAATACAATTCCCTCCATCATCCTAAACAAACAAATCTGTGGTAATCTAACACGGTTTGTAAAAATATGATCCTGTGGTGGTAATTAAAGAATATTAGAGAAATATCACAGCAGATAAAAAGCAACAACATTACAGACAATAAGGTCATAGACTCACTATCGAGTAGGTCACTGCACACAGCACTTTCAGTCCCTGTTGGAATATTAGAAGGATTTTTCATTAGGGATTCTTGGGCTGCATTGTGGGTGCTACACATGTATTATTGATGCCAGCGGTTCAAAAGCAGTTTGTTTGTTGAGAATTGGAGAGATTTATAAGAAACTTAATGGTTTCCACTCCTCTCACAATGAAACTACAGTCTAGATTACACAAACAGAAGGCTTTTTATTCGTTATCTGGCTGCAGGGTGAAATCCCCAGGAGAGGGAAACACAATAAAAATGGTTAGAATTTCTTATCTGCAGCAAATGTCTTTTGGCTATTTTTTCCTTTTCTTTTGGCTGTCAGTAAGACATGGCACGGTATGGACAATAGGAATGCTGATGTAGGCAAAAACTCACAAGAAAGCTGGAAACAATAATGTGATCATCTACATCTAACTACACACCCTGACTACTTGTGAAAGCAAGGCAGTTCATAAAAGGTAAACAGATTTTTGTTCATATAGTAGATCAATGGCCTTAAGTTGCTCCTCATCTCTCTCAGAGACAGAGGAGATGAAAGCACAGAGGTTCACATTCCTTTTTTCCAACAAATGGAAGTGGATCACCACCTAATCAAAGACTGCCATTCTTCTAATAGAGAGCCTGGTGGCGGTGGAGGGTCAAAGCTCCTTTATCAGGCGACAGCAGGCAAAGATATGACTGTAAGAGGGCTTTTGTGATCAAGCAGAGCCGTGTGGGCCGCTAAATGTGACACCATTCCTCCTTTATACACAAAGAATGATGTACAGGTCTGCAGCACAGTGAGAGTGCAAAAACACGAGAAACAGAGAAGGAAATCCTCAAGTCCTTTTTCGAGATGAGTCTCTCTCTCTCTCTCTCTCTCTCTCTCTCTGTGCCCCACTCGATCCCTCGAAAATTTTGATATACTCACATATCAGCCACACAATGGAACTGCACTTTTAGTCCAGTAAATAGCGGGTTCCACTATAAACAAAAAAAAAAAATCCTTAACAATCAAACTGCTGCTGAGAGTTGTAAAACAGGGTCATTTAAGGATGTAGTTTATCTACATGGTAATTGAAAACCCACTCCACACACACACGCACACACACACACACACACACACGCACACACACACTTGCATTGGGACCAGACCACCGCCTGTACTGCTCATAAAAAAACATGAATATTCATCAACACAAATAGAGTTTTGGAATGTGGCCATGCGGCAGCTGTATGCATTCCCCACCTCTGTCCTCCAGCTCCAGTGTATAGCTGCAGTCACATGAAGAGCAGGGCACAGTGCAGGGACCCTGTCACAAACTCGCATCTTACAGACATGTGTGCTGCTGTCATGTGAAAAACCTATTTACTCCAGTTTAGGTGGTTTTGTGTTTGATTTAAGGATTACATGGTACTCTCACGTGGACTCGGGTGCTCAAGAAAAGGCTCTGATTTTCGTAGTTGCTGAAAAGGTGCCATTTTGGAGATCAGAGATTTTAAACAAAAGGATGGAGCATGACTCATTTAGGGAGATTTAAGCAACTATCAAAGAACCTCATGACAAAGCTCTGGTGCAAGCGCAGTCTTTAACATGCGTCATACAAAAGCGATTCCAACACACGCAGACAACTCGTTCGCGCGCGCAGGTGCACACGCGTACACACACGCACTAGCGCACACACATTTCATCACTTTGCCCTTCTCTGTCTTTCCTCTCACAGACAGAATTTAATCCGCGTGTACGCCGATTCTGTATTTGTGTTCCTCTAACTTCCATATACATTTTACAAGACTGTGGAGCTCCACCAGGGGATGGGATCAGCCAGACTGTGTGAAAGGCAACAGCCACTGTCATCTTCCCGTTTCCGAGAAAAACATTGCATATTGACACAGAGGTAGTCCTAAACGGAATAGGAGTTTAAGTTTTTATTTTTGTTCTGAAAGGAAACAAATCGGTTTTACATCGTTCCATATTATACACCTTGTTCGATACGCACTGTAAAACATTATTGGCAATAAGATAGTTATTGAAACTTTCTCAAATAGGCTGTGTGAAAAATTACAATAATATGTTTTCTGAACCGACCAAAATTACGGACAAATCCAAAACCACCATTTCCTTTGTACAAAGTGGAGTCACCTCGAGACAGAGATCAACGTCTCTCCAACGCTCCTTTAAGTGAAACAAACAATATTCTGTTTTTTGGAACAATATGATTCAGGAATAATTCATTTGACCATGTTTTCATCATTGTAACACGTGGCAATGTTCTGTGCGTAAAATGACAAGAACACACGCATCCCTCTCTCTACCCCCTCTCTCCAAACCGCATCCAGCCTTTTAATTAAATCACTCCCTTTTTCCCTTTAAGGCTCTACTGGACCCGGATCTTATGGCACAGTGGTGGGCCTGCGTTAAGCTCTGCGCTTTCACTGGTTATAACTTAAATTTGCAGGCCTTCATTGAAAAATAAATGACTCATTCAGAGTTTTTTTCTTCATTTATAAAAGCTGTGCTAATAGGACTGACATTGTCGGAAAACAGTTTCACTTATTGTACGATGTTTAAACAGCAAGACAATTCGCAATGGGACAGAACGTTCCAGTCATAAAAAAATAAAAGAGACAAAAAGACAAAAATTATGTGACACAAAATAGTTATAGTAGTTATAAGTAGAATTATCTCAATCCAATTGTCACACACACGCACACAAAAGACCATCACTAAAAGCAGAGAAAGGAAATAGATGAAGGATGCGAACATGTGTGAATTATGGATAGCCCTTAGTCTGGTCCAGTCTCATTTCAATTTTGTTTGAAGGTGACTGAATGATGAGGAGGATGGTGGTAGCTTTTGCTTTTGTCTAATCGGCGAATAGCCTACTTGTTATTTACAAGCATCTATCTATCTATCTATCTATCTATCTATCTATCTATCTAACACACACACACACACACACACACACACACACACACACACACACACACACACACACACACACACACACACACACACACACACACACACACACACACACACACACACACACACACACACACACACACTTCCCTTTGCGTAAAGAGCGCCGCTGCGCTGTACAAACGGTACTGCCACAATGTGAAACTCACATGCGCTACAACGCTGATTGTCAAACTGCATGTGGTCCACAGGATCCCTGAGGGAACTCAATATAAAATGAGAAATAATGTAATTTCACGGTAATCCGCTTTGCTTTATCCTGATTACAGAATTAATATGGCTGAATGTTATCGACTCCACTGTTATCACCCTTTGCACAGGTGAGAGTTACACAGATCGTTACCAAACACAACTGTAGACTATTTCCAAACCAGTCCCTGGCTGCAGGACTTACAACTTAAAGTAGGTAGTTGATCAAATGCCTTTGGAATGGCAACGCTTGTATAATTTCAATAAAAATAAAAACATGATGCCGGGATTACAGCTCCCCACTGTCATTGCTATTTAGGGATAAACTAGTCGGAAGAGGAAGAGAGAACAGAGACGAGAAGGAACTTTTGAAACACAGTCGTGCATTAGACAGTCTGTCTAGCCACAGGAGGGAAGACAAGAGCACAGTAAAGCGAGGCTGTCACTCCTCTGTGTTTGTTCACACTGTGTCTAAAGGACACGTGCGATGGACAATAAATGCTCTCCTTTCCCTCTAAATTCAACAGTGCCGCTCTGTGCACGAATAAGACAGAGCAAGTCAGTGGCATGGATTATCTGTTGCCATCTTCGCAACAGATATGTCCTGCTACAACCTGCCATCTGCTCAAACCAGCACCTGCGTTTCAGCATCACAGTGCTCTGTGCGTCAGCCCCTTTTCAGGTGAATATTAAGGCTGTGACTTAGACGTGTCTTCAACATTAAGATGCTGAATGACAGTGAAAAAGACAGCAGGAGGTGCGGATGTTTTTCTGTCAAGCCCAAATACAATTGTTTCATGCATGAAAAGAACAACAGTGATGGAAAAGTATGCTCCATGGACAGCTATGCGCACCGAGCAGCTCCACAGAAAACTGCGCACCGGGGAGCAAACGGATGGCGTCCACTCACCTGATTGTGAAGAGCTCGACCCGAACAAGATGCAAGTCAGGAGAAAGCCGAAGTAACACAGGGCAGTCGTTGGTTTCATTGTTGTGCTTGGCAAGTATCTCCTTTAAATTCACATGTCCAGCAGCGTATCCTTCCTTGAAACAGCCAGAAAGGATGAATCGTTTGCGTTTGAAGCCTCTTCAGCCTGTGAGTTTGGGGACTTTGGTCGCTTTTGACTAAGTTTACAGTTTGTCCGAGAGCGTTCCGCCTCTCTGTGCCTGCAGGCCTAATTAGTGACTGACGTGAAAGCAGAAAGAGTCGAATGTTAGTTACCAACGCGCGCACTGTAAAGCTTGTCTAAACAGTATAAAGCAGTACTCATGCCATTACTCCCCGACTTGGATACAGTATGCAGCTGTAGACTCGTATTCTTCAGACACACCTCCGAGTCCCTGAACTCCTCCTACTGACTCTGTGATTGGCACAGGTCTTGACAATCACCCTAAACCCCACCAGCCACAACTCCGTATGCGCTGCCATTGGTTGAGACAAGATGCCAAAACCCCATGAATTAGTGCGTCGGCTCCGTTGCACCTGTCACACGGAGCACAGCAGAGATGAATGCTGCCTGCGAGGAGAATTAGAGGTGTAATGGGTTAAATAGAGCTGAATATCACTTGTAGGTATCTTTCCCATGCGCTTTTGAAGATTTGAACCATATTTGATAAAGTCTCATATTGGAGATGTAGTGAATTTAATACATCACTGCACTGCACTTTCAGAAATTTACTTTGAGTTTAGTGAGAATGATGACCAGTTGTAGAATATATTCCATTATATTATTATCACATTTATAGTGAATTAATCATTGTTAATTCTGTGACTCTAAACGTTTATTCCTCTTATCTAAAGTTACTTCATTTTATACATCAACATGATCAGGCAATAAAGAGAGAGAGAGAGAGAGAGAGAGAGAGAGAGAGTTTTTCATTGTGCATCTTAAGCAAATATTTCTATTTTTCTTTAGTTATCAAAGTACATTACTGTTGACGGCAATATCTCTCCATACCCAGGGTAATCATTTCCCCAAGAGGTGGTTGGGTAAATGACACAACTCAAAGTCAAATAGAACGTTTAGATAGTGATATTATTGTGCTCACTGAGCTATTTGTAATAGTTTGAAAGCAGTGACTTTGCAATGACAGAAAAATAACAAAGATAATGGAAGCATTGGAAGCATAGGAAACAATGTAATAAAAGGTTATAACTTTCTGAACCAGCTGCTGCCTACTTTCGCACTTTAGGAGAAAGGTGAACGCCTCCTGGAGTTAACAATATGTCCAAACATCTGGAACGGAAATCATCTACTCTTACTGTCCTCCCACCCCAAGTTCTTTCTCTCTCTCTTGCGCGCACACACACACACACACACACACACACACACACACACACACACACACACACACACACACACACACACACACACACACACACACACACACACACACACACAGAGTGCAATATTCTTGTTTCTATTCATCAGATTCATATTCATATTTAGAGTTATACTTGGGTAAAAGTGTAAAATAAGTTAATTTCATCTTTATAGTCGCATAATTAAGCCACCTATTCAAGCTAAAACACAGTATACTCTTATGATATTATATTTGATATGTAAGCACCATAACAGGTACATTCAACTATAAGCAAGTGCAATAAGTATAGGAGCTTTTAGGGGACACAAGTATGATATTTTTGCTCTTCTGAAAGTGGTTGTTATGACTGGAGGAGGCAGTTACTGTTGATTTTCCATTACATCAAAGTATATTCCTGAGCAATAATCTACTCAAGTACATAAACACCCTTCTTTTAGGCAGGTCACTTCTCCCCAGAAATCATTTAAGGCTTGTGTTTGCTTCTAATAGGGAGGCATACCACTCACTCACCCCCCACACGCACCCACTGCCTGGCCTGGTGCTTTTTCTGATCCTGGAACAGTGAGCTGAACTTCCCTGAGTCAAGTGTACCCAACACTTTAAGAAAATGGGATGCAGACAGTTTTCACTTTGAAGAAAGTCAAAAGGCTGTGTCTTTTTCAGCTTGGTTGCAGAATGAATAGTGCACTGAACTGTGAGGGGCACTTCTTGAACCTCCACTGCAGTATTGACCCTTCACCAGTGGGGGGCAGTCCATTTCTCACCTTATAGGTCATAAAACCAGCGGCGTGACACAGTGGGGGGTGGGCGATCCAAGCTGCCACCATCTAGTTTCCTGACTCTCTGTGTGACATTGGCTTCCTATCACACAGAAGCTATATTAAATATTCCTCAGCAGAAATAGGCTTTTAATATCACTGACACCACAAATTTATTAAGAAATATGGAAAAATGAGATCTGGCAGCATGCTACGAGGGGAGGCTCACTCTAAATATGCCCCAAATGGCTGCCATTTATCATTTTTAATACCAAAAATGCAATTTAGCAACGTTGTGTATTTTCATTATACATTACGCTTTAAGAGGCACCTTCTGACAGTATCACCCTAATGCTGTCAATTAGGTAATTTATTCCAAGGGATTATGAGAGGGAATGAGACGAGGTTTCATGTGTTCTTCTCGGCGTTCCCCGGTGCCTGCTGTACAGCTAATCTAATACATAACCCCCTGATTTGTTTAATGGATGAGACTTTGCTGCTGCAAGAGGCACGCCAATAAAAGCCCGGGCCCTCCAGAGGCTATTGTGCCTCATAATGATGCCAGACACACATTGTGAGAGTTATGAAGCAATTTTTTATCATGCGGCACATTGTTTTGCTCTGTTGGTGCCGAGCAAGTAAAGGCAATCTCTCCCTGCAGCACAGCACTTCTCCCCCACACTTAGATAAACCTTCAGTATGATAAACTGTCCCAGCCACATGTTGCAGAGATGAAGGAAGTTTAGGATTGAAATGCATGTGATGATTTGCTAGTTAGTCTTTAGACTTTTTGTTCAAGGTTTCTTCATTTTTCAGAGATTTTATTCGACTGTTATGTTAAATGAGACTCAAACACAAGAAGACATTTCATACACTCGCAGTAAAGAAAAACATTGTGTTTCATAGCTCTGGTGAAAATGAAAAGCATGTACTTATATGTGGTTAAATGCCACCATTGCACTGACCTCTGTCTGTTTCTGCACATTGTACAATGTTCTCCAAATAGGAGTTTAGGAGTGGGATTTTAGATCAACTTACGTCTCAACAGCAAACACATAAAAGCCAGCACTCAGTACTAAACTGCCTCTTTTTGAGCAAAGCAACACTTCAGTCAAACGCATCTATACAAAAGACTGTCTGATTGCAGATAGCACCACAGGTCTTCTTTCATGCCTCAGAGTGCTCCTATCTTTCCAAAACAATAAGGGAGAAAGAAGATTAATACTTATTTCATATATACTTCTATTTCTTCGATGCCAGGGCTGCAAAAACCTTGAGACATTCGTTATTGTCAAAACAAAATTGTTTATTGAACAGATAATGCTGAAGTAGTCTTAGGAAGGTAACCAAAGAGCTAAAAGACTATCACAACACTTCATAGTATATCAGTCTTTTTACACAGCGAGGGAATGCTAAATCAATATCAAAATGCCTGCAAGCATGCACTAAATATAAATATATTTATCACTTTAAATCACTTTATTTCATGAAACCCCATGTGTAATGTTCTTTTTCTTGCTACATTGCTTTTTCTTAACCTGGCTAGTCTTATATTTGTCCTATTTGAATATATATATATATATATATATATATATATATATATATATATATATATATATAGTGACTAGTCTTATATACTTAATAAGCAGCATCATTATCAAAATTACAAAAGGTTGGGTAATGGGTGGTTCAGTTAAACCAGAAGAATGTACCAGATTCTGAATAACTTACCAACAAATACTTTAGAGCACCACTTTGGAACTTGCCGTTGGCTTGAATCATAAAGAAAAGTGACACTGTTGCTTACTATTTGCATCAGCTTCAAATGCATAACTAACGTGATATGTGCAAGATCAGTAGTCATCATGCAAACCAGGAAATGTGTAATAGAACCCAAATGAGAATATTTGTACAACAAACCAGTCTGAATCCTTTATGATTCACAGAAGATTATTTCATCATAGACAAATTCAAAATGCAGATCAGTGGATATGATGGCATGAAGATGGAAAGTGTTTTTACACGCAGTACATTTAATTATCTCAAATTGTTGCTGCTAATGATAGATAACTTTGTTATCAGCAGCCACAATGATGTGATTAATTGCCCTCAGGATTACATGGCATTAGCCTTGTTGCGTAGGTTCAGACATGAAATCCTCATGCAGTCAAATGCATGTCAATATCAGTTTTGGATGACTTTTGAGATAATCACTGACAGGCATTTTGCCTGGCTTATCACTCCACTGTCACTATAATCTTATGCACAATTTCTCTATAGGGAGTTGTTTTTAATAGAAAAATAATGCTTTTTGCAGCTGGTGTTAAAAAAATGTATTCAGTATCCTGTAGATTTATAGGCAGAAAAGAATTCTAAATTGTAAGATTAGACTTTGCCCTGACAACATTGATATACTACTAAAATACAAACACCTCAAAATCTTCATTCATTCAAACTACTGAAGACTACTGAAGGATTGACTCAAACTTAAGACAAATAGATTCTGTTAGTGTAAGTTCTAGTTTTAAGATGGCTGAAGCAGTCATTTTGTAACAGAATATATCACCAAAGCTAAAAACAATAACCCAAAAACCTACTTGAAAGAGTAATTTCGGTGTTTGAGTTTACATCAGTGCAGTAGTCCAGCTGGGTATAAATCACAAAAAGTAGCTTTTTCCCAGTGTAATCTATTCACAAAGTCACTCTCCTGAGAAAGAGGAAGAAACAGGAATGATTTGGCTTTGTGGGAGACTTGTTTGGACACATTTAAATTGACTGCAATAGAGGGATTTCTCTGGCTGTGCGTGTTGTACACTTACAGCTATTTCCCTTCCCATTTGTCCTCTCATCAAACTCATGTGGTGGCTAAAGAGTCAACTGAAACTCTGACTGGCTCTGCACGAGCCTGACTCAGTGAGCAATAAGCAGCGTTAGCGCATTACACACACATGATTACGTGGCCATTTCCTCAGTGAATGAGTCTCATCAGAAGTCACTGAAGAAGCCACTGAGTGTGTAATTGTTTCCCATTAGGGGAAACATTGACTGCCATCGAGTTGCATCTCACTGCAGAGTCTGCTGACGAATGCTCGCTGTCCACTGAGTGGAGCGGGCTAATTTTGCTGTGGGTTGTGATGGAATTGCTCAAAATCCCCAAACCACCAGATCAGTTTCAGGATGAGGGTGATGCATCATATGTCTTTTTTTGTGTGAAAGAAACTGCAGGGCAAGAGTTCATATGTTTGTTGATTCACTGAAGTGACACCAGGCATTAAATATTATTATCAGTCATACCAATGCCTGCAGCACTAATGTCTCTGTAGCTCAGATGCAGTCTGTGCTCTTTACGTAGCAGTGTGACTGCATGGACCATGTTTTTCTGTTGTTGTTTTTTTTTACATGTGCTGCTTTTGCTTTTAGAAAGTTTCAAGTTGGATTATCACAAGAATAAAAGTGTAGTGTGCTTCTATGCAATGGTGTTATGTGGACATATGTATTCTTTTTTTTGACAATTATGTTCCTTTATAAACTAATAGCTTTTATACAGTGTTAACATATATTCAGCATCATGCCCACACTCTACACACTCACACACACGCACGCACGCACGCACACACACACACACACACACACACACACACACACACACACACACACACACACACACACACACACACACACACACACACACACACACACACACACACTCTCTCTTTTTGAAGCCTGCACTGCAGTGATGTATAATCGTTAGCATGCACTGTTGTGTAGGTGTTGTAAATTGGATAGCTTACATTGCAAATTACTGGCCGGTCAGAAGTTCAAATGAGGCCGAGCGTGTCAAGTGAGACATGAGGATGAGGCAGAGCGAGGACTTTTCTCAAGTTATTAATGGCTGCCTGGAATGGGCTTTGCTACTGCACCATTAAGTTGATGGGGATGGGAGGTGATCATCGGAGAGAAGTGGGGGTTTTCTGTACATTGCTGCCATCTACAGGATTGAGAGGGAAGTGTCATCATCACTGTTGGGGAGGTTGGAGGGGTGTCTCTATAGCTGTTGTGGAAGACAGACAGACAGACAGACAGACAGACAGACAGACAGACAGACAATATATCATAGAAAATAATAGAATAGCATTGGCCAACTCAGAAATGTTAGTGGGGGCCATTCTGTCAGAATATCTACAAAATATCCCCAATTATAAGAACCAAAACAAAGACTGGTAAACATAATATATCACAAACTACAATGCTAAATATAATATTGTTTATATTCAAGAATCAGAGAGATGGCATGCTGCATTAGTTTGGCTTTTCATGTTTGATTGCAACAAGTCACCACTGGATGGCAGTATGACAAAAGGCCTGAAGTTGAATACAAAAAGGACCTTCAACAGCACAGCTAGTGCAAAAAGGGGAAAAAAAGAAGAAGAAAAAATTACTATAACGTTTTGAATGTGTTTGTGCGTGTCTCTTAAAGTGTGTTTCTTGTATCGGTGGGTGGATTGAAGGAGAACAAGATACAATAGAGTTGTAATTGAGACAGCCAGATAAGAAATCCTGAAAGATCTGGGGAAAAAATCATTCATAAAAACAGTAAAGTCAAAGTTTTCTTTCTCACTTTAGTAGCACCAATCGTAAAAGTGAGATTTAGTTTTTTGCAAAGAAGACAAATGCAAGGGTAATTTATATTACAAATGTACAGCAGCCTTAATAAAAATTCACGGCTTGAACTAATAGGGCTTCCTTTTCCTGTTTCTACAGAAACCAAAGCTTTTAGGAGGAGCTTAAACTCACTGTACAGTGGATGGATACATGGCTGCTCAAGTGCAATAGTTCCATAAATAACGATGCCTTGCTGTATCTTATGTTCTTGTAAAATCACTCAGCATGAAATGTAACAGTTCAATCTCTCCTTTCAAAGAACCAAACAGCAGAAAAGATTGATCAAAGTGCCTGGATGTGAACTCCATTCACATTTAGGCTATTTTGTCTTGTGGCTTTCCCAATGGAACCTATTTCCCAACATAACTTTGTTGGGAACAACTCAGTACTGCATGCAATTCACAATTTTGTGCTGAGTTTAAATTTACATAAACAGGAATACAACATACTGTAATAAAAACAAATGAGGAACAAGCATTGGCTTGGTTTTTAAACCAGTTTGCCAAGCAAGATAGCAATATATGACAATCATAAATTGCTGGATTTTCCAGCCTATTTTCATAGCCACACTGGGGAAATACTATACATGAATCTCAAGTGTAGAATCTCAAGTGTAGTGTAGTGCTAATGTTGGTGACTTGATATAATGCCTGTTAAATGTTCTGTCACAGAAATTTTAACTTGAGAATAGAGATGTACATATACATATAATATATATTGCTGTTCCTTTTGTTCTGTTACGGTTCAGTTTCTCTCAGCCCTTGCACTGCCGTCGTGTCACCTGTGAGAGAACGTTTATTGCGGTCTCAGAAAATGGGTGATAATGAAAGCAATGCATGCATTGAAGGTGCACTGACATTGGTTCACCTCACTGAAAGGATGACAATTGATAAATTGATTAATACAATAACGGTGAAAGGAATGTAGAAGGTACATTTATTTGTATAAAGAATGAAGAACATTGCAGTTAATAATGCTACAGAGACATTACAGAGTTTTGGTAAGCAGGAAGATACAGTACCTCTGCACAATTACCTTTTAAAGTGGGTCCTCTGGTGGTTTTCTAATCACTGAGACATCATGGACAATGTTTGTGAAAGAGGCCCAGCCAGGTAAGGCCTCAGCACTGGTTAGAAGTGTGTCAGTCTTTCCATCTGAGTCTTCTCCACTGCTCTCTTGACCTAAGCGCCTGCAACCACAAGAAACGTGCTGACATTTGAAAAAAAAAGGTGAGATATGTGCCAAAAGTACTTGCACCAACTGTTGTATTCTTGACTTTCTTTCTCTGTTTTCCCTGAGTTGCAAGCTGAATAAGCTGAATGTGTGAATAACAGATTGGCAGAGTCTAACAAGCAGTTTCTCCACTAAATAAATAACAATTAATCAACAGCAAGAACTTCTTTAATTACTGATAAGTTATTTGATTACTGTTACTGTAGTTTTACCATGACATGGTGTTTATATATATATATATATATATATATATATATATATATATATATATACTTTTGATAAATTAACAGCTTTACAAACATCATATAATTTGTATCTTTTAGCACAGAACTTAAGTTTTTTTTTTTTTGATAGTCCCGCCTTTCATTTGAGAAATCATTTACATCATGATTGCAGGGTTACCAGCAGTGACAACACTTCAGTTTGAGTAACAGTACTGGCCTCTTCTGAGAAGTACAGTAATGCCAAACCTTTCAGAGTCACGGACGACAACTCGTCAGCATCGTTGTACAGAAACAACTGTGAGTGTGACCCACTGTGTTGAAAACGTACAGATGATAAAACTACAAAGTAGAACAAAAAATGCATTTCAGTTTGAGTGTTACGGTTCTGTCATCACAAAAGGTAATATACTGTAAAGACAGCTGAAGGTGTTATGGTGGTAGAGTGAATGTAGTTTGATGTGATGTTGACTGATGACAAAGTGCAGAAAATGACAGGTAGGGCCCAACACGCAGTGTCTCCCCAGCCCACATTCAGCACTGAATGTGATGCAGATGGGATAACAAAGGGCTGACATTTACTTTTGCACTTTGGTTTACAGTATGTGTGGCTGCCCTTTAAATCACTTGTGATCATTTTAAACATGATTCCTTCAGTCAAACCTTTTTAGGTCCCACCCCCGAAAAACTGAAAACATACTCTGCAGAGGAATAGCAGCTTTGTCACAGTCACACTGAAAATGATGAAAAAAAAAATATTTACAGTCCAAGCTAATCTATTTTTGGAAATGGCACTGATCATACATGCTTCTCAGTCAACATCTGACATTCAGATTAGGCTTATTGTACGACATTTATGAAACTTCCTTCTCTTTATTTGTCTGTGTGAAAAAAAACAGGTTTTGTCTTCACATTTATTTCCTGTTTTCAGTTCAGCACACTGCAGCTGTGTATCCACTTATGTCAAACCACCAGTGCCTGTATCCCCACATCCCAATGTCAGGTTCCTACAATAAGCCTGTGGCTGTTTGCTTCATGGCAGCCCTCAAACTGTATCTTGCTTCCCAGTATATTTTCACAGTTCAAGCTGATCAGCAGGTGTGCCCTGCCCTACAAAACCCCACTTTCTCTTTTTCTGTCACGTTCTCTATCTTCCTGTGTCAGATGCATTCATCCCTCTATCTCTGTCTCTCTCAGTTTCTCAATTAGTGTTGCTCTCTGTCTCTTTCCCACTCTCTCAGCCTGACTTACCATGAAGCATCTGATGTGTGTGCTGATGTCCTTTCTTGGTTACTTTCCCCACTTGCCCTTGTGCCTTTGCACTCTTTTTAACTGTTTTGCTCTTCTCCTGACTTCCTTTTTCTAGGGTCAGATGCAGAGGCAAACCATTGTTTTAGTCTTAAATGTCTCTCCCCGCTTTGTCTATCTCTTTGTGCGTGTTGTTCACCCCACAGTTCCTCCCCACTAGACATGGCTGCATAACGCGGGTAAGCAAAGGAAGGAAAGTGGAAGTTCCCCCACAGTCCTACTTCCTCCCCATTGCGACCTCGCTCTTTTAAGCGCCCTGACCGCAAACCAGCCCGACATTACACTTTGGAGGCCTTTGCACAGGGTGTCATAAGCTTGGCCTCAAACATAGGTTGATTTCCAGCTAACCTGCAAACCTGCAAACATAGATGTAATTTGCTTAGCAACTTTGTGGGATCTCACCTGTTAATTTGCATGAATTGAAAATATTTTGAGGATATTCCGTTGCTGACAATATACCAGCCCTCCACTGAACATCTTACTGTAAATCATTAAAGTGGGAAGATCGTAGTAAGAAAACCACCCATGCCGGTTTTCAGTATTCCCCACAGATTCTCAAGCTCAGTAGCACCACTCTCTCCCCTCTTTCACCTCCAATGTTTCAACACTGACATTACACAAATCTGTAACGGAATTGCATTAATCATTTTTTGTGTGTCTTACATGATCAAACACATGCAGCGAAACTTAACAAAGCTACAGCATGTGATACCACATTGCTGCACTGCTTCAACTAGCCACACTAACTTCTAAAATATGGGTGTGTAACAGAAACAACCTGGGTGTGTGTGTGTGTGTCAGTGTGGGTTGTTGTTGGTGTGTGTGTGTGTGTGAGTGTGTGAGTGTGTGTGAGTGTGTGAGTGTGTGTGAGTGAGTGTGTGTGAGTGTGTGTGTGTGTGTGTGTGTGTGTGTGTGTGCATGTCTTTGCTGGGGTGTGTGAAGTTTTAAGGGCCAGTCCAAACATCCACCACTACCTGGCAGGAAAAACAGGAATAGGACTTGTCACTGTGGTGATTGCACAACCTTGCTGTGGATTCTCACTGGGCTGAAAAAGATCTGGAACTGCTCCCTGCGCTGTAACCTGAAACCCAGAGGACAGGCTGCGCCACTTGTAGCTTAGACAAAAGCCACATTATTCTTACATGCTTAAAAGTTACAGTGACAATCCATGGGGTGATTTTTAACTTAACGACCATACACTATTCTTATGTGCTGGTATATTACTCACTATAAGTAAGGAAATGTATGCTTTTCTCGCTAATATAGAAATTACATTGTATATACTTCTATACAGTCAACATGGTGTACTGGCTGAATGCTTGTCAGACTCCAGCGGCTCTATCAGGTATGTTTTGGTGTTAATCTGAGTGGGTAAAGTGTGTCTGTACATAGGTGTGGCTGCAGTAGTTTCCAATGCTTTTGACACCTCCAGACAGCTAACAGGAGCTGCAGAAGTGTCACATCGGAACCTGACAGAGAAAGTCTCATAACTAGAGCAACAAAGCAGTCTCAGCGATCTGTCCTGAGGAGAATATAACAAGTGAGTTTATGTGCTATAACAATTAATAAATCCAGCTTTCAATAAATTCCACACTGCTGGAATGCAGGAGAATGTCAAGACTTCTTCTAACTACTTACTAATTTAAACCTTTCATGTCGTTTGCATCCCGTTATGGCCACTGTTGGTAGGTGGTTCAAGCAGGTTCATGTGCCATTAGTTTTACTGAGGGGTCAAAACCATGACATTAGGTCAACAGTTCATTTTCCAGATGTCAGACCCCAGACCCAAAGCACACAAGAAATGATTATTGTGGGAAATAATAGATGACCTTTTACTTCGCACTTAACACTTAACAGTGAATTACTAATAACTTGGTTAACAGCTATCTGCTTACTTATTTCATACAACAATCATTTCTTTAGCACAGACTGTTCTTCGCCATTCTTTAACATGGTGGGTATTTAATTACAGCTGCACATCACATCCTCACCTGAACCACAAGCTGCAGTTGACATTTGGGATTTTTTAATGAAGTGGTGGTTTGTCTCTCAGCAAGAGAAAGAACATGCATTACTCTAATGGTTGACTGCCCCCCAAAGAGCAATGTCTGGCCTCTATATGAAGAAAAACATTGATTATTAACAATTTTTCTCCTAACAGAATTCCTTTACATTCTCCCAAAAAACCTTTCATTTTCCTTAACTCAAGACTAAAAAGTTAGATTAAAGAACATGAATAACAGTTCAAAATGAATGCAGTTATCATTTTTTTTCTTTATTTAGCAAATGATTGTTTTCCTTAATACGTGCAATGTCTGAGAAAAAGTCTTTCTGTCAGAAGAGAAAGTGAGGGCAGGTGGATCACCCCTGTGTTGAAAGTATGAGTCAAACAGAGATATGATCTAGATGGGAACAAACAATCAACTGACAGGCAGGTAAATAGGAATCTGAAGATGAAAAGATACAGTTTGGGGTCTGTTCAGGCTGTACACTTCTCAGTTTTGCTACCGCCTTCAGGCAGCTTTGATTTTGTGTGTGTTTGTTGTTTGAATGTGTGTGTGCAATACACAGATTAAAGAAGTAAGGGGGTGAAGAAGACTGCTCTGACATTTAGAGGCTTCAACAGGCTCTAGCGCCCACCTGCTCATAGACAAAGACTGGAGAGGAACAAACACCACAGTCATTACATTGCAAACTAAAAGTCACTATTGTCTAGAAATTATTCTTTACATAAAGATAGAAGATTTTATGGAGAGAACAATGTATTTTGCAATCAGCTTTCTCCGATTTGCTTGTCACTGTACTAGAAATGAAGCTTTTAGTTATGTATTTTCATTTGAAGCCAATGAATGACACAGCATCCAATGCCTTAAATACAATAAACATCAGCTGGCTCTACCAACTGTTACATTGTCGGTGTAACCCCAGTGCTTTACAATCACGGTTTAATTGTCTCAATCTGATTATGTTTTTCTTTTTTCTCTAATTTCATGATTAATGGCGAGGAAATTGGCCTATTAAGGTTTAAATGGAAATTCGCCCTCAAATAGACTTTACATACTGTATGCTAGTTTTAGGATATTGTACAAAGCAGTTGGTAATTATGAGTAAGTCTGTCATCAAGCTAAACAGAAGAAAGATGGACTGTGGTGCTGCGTGGGCAGTGCATTATCCAAGTTACTACGACCTGGGTTGGGCTAATGAGGAAACATTTCCTGATAAAAACCTGTCATACAAATAAAACACAGTGGGACGGAATCTCAAACAAATATTCTGTCAGTCCATAGTTGTTGATCCTTGTCTGTGGACTTTGACTTTACAGCGCAAAACCAATATCATTTGAATTCTACTGGTGCTACTTTTCTCCCTGCTGATTATGGTCAAAGTCACAGTTACAACAAGAAGAGTTCAAATCCAAACAGTGGCAAAATAGTTATACCAAACATAAGTGGTCAAATCAGTTCTCCAGACACCTTTTCAGTTTTACAACTTTGCATGTTTTTCACAAGATTCAAGAATTGTATTTTTTAGTCACAATACAATCTTTTAATTGCATGGAAGGATACAGTTTGCACGTTTTGAAGAAAACTATATAACAATCTGTCTGACTTCCTGTTTCAAAACGCACAAAACAGGCAAGGCAGTAAAATCATGTCTTTAATAGAGGGAACCCCATGCCTTACAAATATACATTGTATTCTTCACAGCAGTGTGTCTTCATGTTATGTCATTGATGTTGAAAACAGGGCTGATCAATCATCTAACTTCCTTCACCACACTCAGTGTTGGACTGATTTAAGTCATGAGAAATTACCAAACAATTTCAATTACTGTGCATCTTTTTGATAAATCACATATTTTAGGACATAAAAATACACAACCTACGCAAATACCTGAGAGCCCTCACATCAGAAAGTTGTTATCAATATCAGAGATGATCAATCGGCAAATGTTTCTGGATAATTTCAATATTCAGTGCCAAAATATACACCTTTCATATATTATTTTTTATAAAATACAATTCACCTGAACCAAATCTTTTACATCTTTGTAAACATTTTTAAAATTAAAAAAACACACAAAAGTTCACAAAACTATTTGCATTAACATTTCAGCAGAAAAATAGACATTTAGCATACATATTTTCAAAATTTACAAAAACATCCCGCAATCGGAAACAATAACAATGATTTTGATATTCAAGTAAACTCCTCACTCACAAGGAGGGCTGACAGAAGACCTTTCTCTCTATTGTTTTTGTTCATATGGCTGCTTCATTTAAAGAATGTGTAAGGCTGTCCTTATTACAACGTTACTATGAGAAAAAGAAAAAATACTTCTTACCAAATATAACCTGGAGGAAATAACATTTCATTTGAACATCATATATCATGGCCAGCTAAAGTTAATAAAGTTCTGGTGTGTATATTTGTATTCCTTTGATAGAGGATTAAGGAAGAAAAATCAGAGTAGCATTAATTTACATTTGATCATAGAGTTCTTTAAAGGATATACTGTTTTAGGAGGCCCCTGTCTTAACAGATAAGGCTTCAGATAACAAATATATACAGGAATGATATAATAGAGGAATATATAGAGTCAATATTACAGCTGCGAGGTGTAAACAATTCCCAGTGCCAATACTTTCCAGACAGTAGGTTTTTATGCTAGCTGGGCACTAGTTGCGCATACGAGAAGCAAAATGTAAACAGAGAAAAAGCTGCCTTTTTATCACAAGTAGACATTGAACATAGCAGGGTAAATCACTGAGTTTAACCTTAGAGAACAATCAACTGTTTATAATATTGAGCAAAACTCAAACTGTAAAACTAGCAATGCCAAACCGCTTGTGAGTGCTGTTACAACAAACATAAAATTGTCTATCGGACTGCATACAACTTACTTTGCAATGCGCATCTCCTCCATTGTTCTTTCAGAACAATCTTTCAGGTTAAACGACTAACCTGTGTAATTGTAAATTCTTTCAGGTTAAACGACTAACCTGTGTAATTGTAAATTCTTTCAGGTTAAACGACTAACCTGTGTAATTGGCAGTTCTGCCAATTATTGTTTCCCACTCTACCTACACTTCAATGTAAAACAAAACAAAACTACAATGCTGTCTATAGTCAGGGTATGGGTATAAAGTGCAGGGTCTTATCTGTTGAAAGACATTAATGAAAGAGCTGCAGCCAGCCTTATTGATCGAAATCTGTTATCCTTCAACACACTGTAGATGATGGACAAGAGATTTGGAGGTGGAAAGTGGTTAATCTTAGTCAGCGTTTACATTTTGCATACATGCGCTAGGAATGAGGAATGCTACAGTTTTGGGTGCCTTGGAAGTGCCTTCTTCAGAGTAAAACTAAATGGTAACTGCACTTACTTTCCTCTTACTCATGCTGTCTTGTTCTCGATGCACTCTGTATAAGTTCATACATGAATGTAGTGACATCATGGCAAGAATTAAACATGACAAATGACATTGAAAACTCCCTCAGTTCCCATAATGCAGTAAAATGTAGGCTTTCAGCCGCAAATAAAGCAGCGCTACGCAAAATCTGCTAAGGACAAAGCAGAGTTTTGTGGTGAGTTTGTGATGTTTCCCTATATTTGTCATGACATACAAAATATTATTAAAAGATGGCATTGAACTAGACATATAAGCATGTATTTACCATGCTAGAAAACAGCTCTAATAATGCAGACCCTACCTGACCCCGTACCAAAGCAGTGAAAAAAGCACAACACTTACACATTAACATACTGTACACAGCTATCCAGCCTAAAACACAAAGTGGGTTTAGATTAAATTGAGCAAAAGCATAAAGTGAGGTACATCAGAGAAGAGCAACCCATGCAATATATTTAGCCTCCTTTATGCCCTTGGTATCCATTCCCATAGTCTGCCAGTTTCAAACCATGATACTAGTTTAGGAATCTAACTGTACGCTCAAACTGCAAGCAACACATAACCCACGAGTCACCAGGGGATAATCATTTTCTATAGGAGCAACCATCAAAACAAATAAATGGCTATTTGGTTAAATGGTTATTTGTCTGAAAAATACATTACCTTGGCAGATGAGAAAAACATGGCTATTGAACATTTTGGGGGCACAGGGCTGACAAATATCATTAGGCTACACGTTGTGCACTTCCTGTACTTGTGTTTTCCTTTCATTGTGATTTTAATTCATGATCAATTAATAGTTCTACCTTGTAAGTGCCAACTAAACAGAGGCTGATAACCATGGAGATAAATAAGTGTCAATACAAGCAACAAATGCAGTTTCATGAGACAGAAATATAAAGATTTACAAATGTAGGCCACATGACACTTTTAAATGTATAATTCTTTACTATATAAATAAAGTTGAGTTGAGTATATTTTATCATTTTATTAAATGACTGAACTCCAAATGCATTATATTTAAAAGTTGAATTGGAAATGCTTCTTGCGCAGATTAATGTAAAAATGTTTGTGATCCATTTGTGATAATTGTAAAAAATATTGGGTGGTGATGGTAAATACGTATAACCTCAGTTAGCTAGCTAGCACCGCTAACATTGTCTGCTAGCATAGTCTGCTAGCATAGCTGTTCCATTACTCAAGTATAGCAAAGACAATGAAAAAACAGCCCTATTAAGCAATATGTCAGTCAAAGTGTACTGATTAATGCTATAACATCAGCTGGATTTTACAAAGTGGTTGTTAAGAGGTAGTTTTCTGCTACCAGCTAGCTATGTAGCCTTTTTAGAGTGAGTGTTAGCATTAGCTGTACGTCATAACTTTGGCTAAAATTAAGGCTTTAACTTCACAAACTTTGGTATTAATATGAACATGAATAATTTAAAATGCATTGTATGTATGTTACATGTATTTACATTTGTGCATTTATGATTACCACAAGTTATGTACAAATTGTGATATACATTTGCAAATCTAGTTTATTTGTGTTTATTGACACACTTGTCTTCACAGATTGCATTTAAAGCCTCCAAGTTATCTTAACTTATATTTACAAGACTACAAGAATAAAAAGTCTCAAAAATTTGTAGGCTATTTATTGTTT
This sequence comes from Gymnocephalus cernua, assembly GCA_023631565.1. Taxonomy (NCBI): domain Eukaryota; kingdom Metazoa; phylum Chordata; class Actinopteri; order Perciformes; family Percidae; genus Gymnocephalus; species Gymnocephalus cernua. The sequence goes on from CM042434.1 coordinate 13,004,525, forward strand.
TATCTATTATTAGGGGTAGAGTCTAATTGTTTATTTTTAATTACTGCTAGCTTGGTGGTAACCTATGTATTCTAATTAATTTAAATTATGCAGTTATACACGGTAATACTAAAGCAGAACTAAATACTGAAGATGATGGCATGACTGGTCAAATTTATACAGCTGCAGATAGATACAACCACAGACAACCACACCACCGGCAATACAGTCCAAATAGACAACAAGTTGCTTGCAGCTAGAACACACAGCACCAGATGACCACAACATTATGTGTCTCCCACCATTGTTCATAGGAAAAACAAACATTACAGTACGGCCCATGGCAACATCATAAAAAAAGAAAGACAAAGAAAACTGCACAGATACTGTGTTATATGCCACAGTAAGTAGGCCAGTTCAATGCCATACTCCTATTATTATATTATATTATAATATTAATATGGTAGTATTATTATTTACTTTAATTAGAAACTACCTGAAGTCTTTACCTCTGTCATCATTCTTATGCGTTCATTACTTCTTGAGAGTGAAAAATATGCAAAAGCATGACTGGACAAGCACAACAAGAGACATTTCCAAATAAGACTAAAATGGAAAACTAGTCAACGTCGTCTGACAGCTGCTCTGTTATACAAATCATGAACATTTTGAGAGAAAAAAAAACTTACCATCCTTCTTGTATATGAATCTTATATGATCCTGATAATCTTAAATATGTAGAAAATGTGTTTTTGTCTCATACCTTCATTTGATTGTTCAATTGTTCAGATTCACAATAAGTAGCTTAAAAAGAAGTCTATGCTATGATTGTGCTACACTTGTCCACAGTGCCGTTCAACTGTGCAGTCTAAGAATGAATATGAGGCTGTTGCTCCTTTCCCTTCTTTGTCTTTCCCTTAATTCCTACCCATCCTCTTACTGGAAGGTGTGTTCACCACGGACTATGTGAGAGGAGAACTCATAGCGGTCTTTGCTGCGGTGACCACAGATGTTGCACTCCAATGGTTCTCTGTATCCATGGCAACCCATGTGGATGGTGTACATGACATGGTCCAGGAAGAGCACCTGACAATGCTCGCACTGGAAGGCTCGCAACTCTTGGCCTTCTCGTCCAAACACCCGGACCCCTTCCTGGTTCACAGGCCTCTCTGTGGCCACTCGTATTATTCCAGTCCTCATTCCTGCCACACTTCTGGATGATGCTTCTGTCACCCGCTCACCTGAATAAACCACCGCTGGACTGGCTCGAGACCTAAAGCCGGGAGTGGGGTTGGTCCCGTGGTAGCCCTGCCTCTCGTGAGGGCTGCTGCGAGCTGAGTCAGCAGAATCAACTCCACTGTTGCTGGGAGATTCTTCTTGCCCTGGCTGGCGCAGTTTGCCCTGCCTGGTTAAAGCAGCGGGGCCATTTGTGGTGGGATGGCTGGGGAAGTCATGGGGCTGAGGTGGCTGTGGTGTCAGTGTGTCACAGTTTCCTGAACGCTCTGTTCGTTGGCCCAATGGCAGGACATGGTGGAAGAGGGGGGTGACCATGGGCACACCTTCAGCCATAGAGATGGGAGGGCCTGGATGGTGCAGCATGGGCCGAAGAGTCTCCGATCCTAGGTATGTTATGGCATTGCTGATGGCCTGATCCATCATGTGGGCCGACATCAGCTCATGCTGCTTCTCATACTTTAGGCCCATCTCATAGCCTAGATCAGGGTACCTGTAGTGTACCTTCTTTTCACCTGCATGAAATAGAGCGGCACTATGACTGTCTTGAATTAATTAATTTAACAAGAAAATGCCAATTCAAAACATAAGACACAAAACATAATAACTATAAATGCAATAGCTCAAGGGGAGGGCAACATTCTTGCTTTTAGCTACAAACTATGGAGAAAAATAACGTGCACAAATATGAGCATTATGTGATGCCTATTCTATTCTGTCAAACTTATTATCTTGCTGATGTTTCAGAGTTTGTTTTTCATATTTTGTACCTGATATTCTGTGTGTATGAGTCTAATGAGGTGGAAAGCCCCATCCATCTACTACTGCACTATTTAACCCCTCAATAACAGGGATGCGGTGAGCTGTTTTCTCTCGATAAGAGCAATGGCAAAGTTACAGGTGTATCAAACCACAGCGTGAAAAACATTTCCTTGCCTCGAAGTCAACCGCTTGCTCTAGCTTGCTCAATCACTTTTTCTTAAAGTGTGGCAAATAAAACCAAATTCAGAAAAAAAATCTGTTCTTATAAGTAGGGCAGGGCTATTGTGTGACATTATATAATATGGTATGATGCAAGACTGAAAAGGAAAGGAAATCAGTAGCAAATGGTTTTACATGATGCTAATTCAACTAATGCATTCTCAGACACATGCACAACAATTGGCAAGTATAAATTACTTACTGTCTGCTTGGACATATAATACATTTCTTTCACATAATTTGCATGGTAATTCATTAGTGCAGAACACAACACAACAAATCATTTTCAACCACGACCTCCATGTTAGACTCATATAAAGCAAATGGAGGAGTTGAAATGTAATAACATTATATAATACTGTGCATCAGGCTGGTCCTCATGGACATTACACACTAACTTAAGTAAAGAAAGCCGTTGACTGCCTGGTTATGTTTAAAATACCCACCCACAAATTTCTGAGGCGTGGTGCTCTTCCTCTTGCCCACGTTGCTGTGCAGCCTTTCAATAACAGGCGGCCGATCAAAGGTAGCCATGGTGTTGGGCTCTGCCATGGGCCTCGCCTCTTTAGGGACCTCACCTTGAAAGGTTGAGAAAGGAAGGGGGTTAGAAAGGTCAAGAATATATTTATGTGTGTAATGAGACGGATTCCTAAACACTGAAAAGTAACATTGCTAAATTGAACAGATCAACTTTTTTGGGATGTGGAAACAAAAAGGAAATCAGAATTTTGCTTTCACAGTTTTTTTTTTTTTATCATAGCCTGAAATTGAACCATCACCTCAGTTTACCTTCACCCCATAAACCTTCCTAATGCCATAGGAAATGCTGTTTGTGTTGCTCAGTTTTCTTAAAATAATAAATGATTGAATTAATTTACTTAAAAAAGCAGTTAAGTAATTATACATCAATTACAAAGGTTATACAAATCTTTCAAGAAATGAATACAAATCGGAAGAAAATAAATTGAGTAAATAATAAATAAATAGCCAGAAAAAAAATATGTAAAAGTATAGTAGTAATGTGTGCTTCATATCAAACTTTGTTAATGTCACTTCTCTTTTAAAGATATTCTTTCCATACTGGACCAATTGGAATAACTCAAATAACAACACATGAATAATTCATAAGTAAACTTCACAGTGTTATTACTGATTTTCTCTTGTGAGATTTCTTTTATTTTTCTTTGTATTGTAGTACTTTTTCCATTACACATTAGGCCACCTTAATTCTCATGCTTTTAGTTTTAGTAAAACAATTTACCTGTGTAAGGGCCAGTGCTGGTGTTGGGATTCAAGCCGATACCCTGCAGGTAACTATGGCAGCGCTCTTTGTGTTCCTCCAGGGAAGTGCGCTGTTTGTAGCTTCGCCCACAGTAGTTACACTTGTGTGGTTTGCCAACTAAAAGTGAAGACATTCGAGGGAGAGCATATTAATTTCATTCACTGCTTCAGAGCGAGAGAGTGGGTAGCGTCCAATGAGATAATGCAGTTGCTGCAGTGCTCAGGCGGTGCGTAGTAGTAAATACTGTGTCAGAGTACAAACAAACCAAAAGCAAGCCTGTGAGATCATGGATGTTCCACTACTAGTGTGAGGATTCCACACAACTGTCGCCAGACAGAGTTGTGGGCGACAAAGAGAGAGTTGAACCATTTTAAAACACTTTGGTCTCTGAAATATACAGCTAACTCCCACAGCAGAGTTGATCACGCATCCCATGGTGGTGGTAGGAAACTAACTCCAATGTTAAACTGCTATGGAGGTGGAGTGTGATTCATTGTGCCATTTCTATTTTATTCAATTCCTTCCTACCTAGACGAGTGGAAAGATGAAGACATATCCTATCTATCTTGGTCAAGCCATCAGCCCATCTACCCTTTCATCCATCCAACTTGCTGTATCACTTAATCAACGGATCAATGGATTAGTGAAATATTTAATGCTTAAAAATAATAATAAAGGCATTAAGTTATGAGTTTACAGGGCAGCCTAAATACAGGCCAATATTTGTTACGGTCACCAGTGTTACCACCTTTGTGCGATGGAACTACATGAGCTTTTTCCATATTGAGGTAAAAGTTGAATTGAAAATAGTGTATTAAAGTGAAAATCCTATGCAGGCAAACACTGCTGAGGATATAAGTCTGTGTCCTGTGGTTGAGTATTCTTAAAACTAATGTAATGACTCATAAAGGGACTGAGTAACTGCAGGCCACATAAGCATACCAATGTGACCCAGACACCATCATTAGCCACAGTATGTGATGTAGTAAGACTCACTGAGATAATGATGACAGCTATTACTAGAAGAAGATGATGATCCAGTGCTCTTGTCACTGTGAGAACAGAGAAACCAAACATGTTTCAGTCTGAGGCATGGAGGCTGTAACACACCACACCACACACACACACACACACACACACACACACACACACAGACACACACACACACACACACACACACACACACACACACACACACACACACACACACACACACACACACACACACACACACACACGGTGAGTGCACCTATACTTCTCTGTGCGTAAAGAGCGCCGCTGCACTGTACAAATGGTACAATATGTTCAATAAGAAGACAAGTTACTCCGAAATAAATATTCCTTTAGCTGAAATTCTTCCCTGGACTACTTCGTGATGATTTGTGTGAGGGAAATAAAATCCACTCGTTACTGAACCAGTCGGGGCCAATCTTGCATCAGCAGGAACTTTTCTTTTTACTGAATCATTTGGAATGATAATAGGTGTTCTGCTTTGTCTGTCATTCAGTACTCTTGTGGTCTATGAATGACAATGTATCTGCAGAACTCGAAACTACATGTAGGGTTCATTGTGACGAATGTGTAATGAATTGTAATGAGTATGAACAGATACAAAAAATGGTGGCTAATGACAAAAGGTTTCAATATTATTAAAGTGTGGGTAGTTGTACCTATAGGGTGATTGCAGTAATATTCATTCTGAGTAGTGAAAGAGTAACTTCTAAATGAAACGTCATCATGAAAATCATTTCCTATGCTGATTTCCAGTCGTAAAATTAAAACGGTGAAGTAGGCAGTATTCACTCCCGTGTTCTTACTGTAGACTTCATTACTTCTTCATATTTATATAACCACCCACACACGACCTTGCGCAGATGTTGGATGGACCTGACTAATCCACCTTTCAGACGCTATTCTTATTCATGCAAATGGTCCACACTGTGCACTCAGACTTACTTGACTGATTTAATTTGGCTAATAAACGGTAACTTGATCGAATTTCAATCTCCTGCCTTAGAAAATGTGAAATCCTTTGCCTCTCAAGCGTTAACTGCATTATCCTTTCACCAATCAATTGTGCCTCAATAGATAGTCATGTTTTAACATTTAACCTGGCCTTAGGGATAGCAGCCAAATCCAACACCCTTTTCTGCTATCACTCTTTCTCTCTTTTCACATTTTTCCTCTCTTTCAATGCTGTATTTCCCTCTTTTGGCTACACCTGTTCTTCCTGGCAGGGCACCAGGCCAGAGCTGCCAGAGTAATAAGTCCCTGTATAACATGTAAGAGAACATCATGACAGCACAACTTAGAAACATCAAATTTCTCACATTCCCCATTGGACGACCAGAGGAAGGCAGGTGTAGATTAATACTCATGCATTTACAGGAAAAAAGAGGTTGGGGGATGTGACAAACAAATTCAGCTGAAAATTAAAGGAAGTGAGAGTAGGAAAAAGACAGATGTGGAGAGATAGATTAAAAGAAATGCCTAAAAGAAACATGTGAGTAACAACTGGGACAGAGATTACAGACATGCTCACACACAAAATGTGTATGCAAACACACAGACGCATGCCCAAAAACACATTGCATCTATCTTTATAAGAGAACTGTGTATGAGTAACCCTCTGTGGGGGCATCACTAGCAGAAATGACGGCATTGTCTGACCTTGATTTGGTGCAAAAGAGGGGAGAGCACATCCTCTCTGATAGGAAAGTGGGTTACAGTTAAGAGAGACAGCCAGCACTCCCCATATGTTTCTCAACAAACAGATAGCTTCCTCCTTAGCGAGTAAAGCAACTAAGGAACAGCATGTCCTTGGTACCTAACCACAAAGCACTCACAGCGCTGTCTATAACATGCACATTAAAAAGATACCAATGCGTCTATCTAGCAACAATACGAGACAGAGAGTCACCAACCAGCATGTATGGCTACTGTGGCTACCATAGTTTTGCTCGTTCTTATGTTTGACACTCAGTCACACAAAGCTTTAGAAGAAAAAATATCTCTGGAAAATATTTAAGAGGTTCTTACAAAGCCTTTTACAAAGTGTTTTGAATAATGGAAGAATTGCACTTAAGCCAAATACTGGCATTATGTTGAAACACACAGAGATCTCTTACATTCTTCCTGTATGTGTAGGCCTATATAACATGTATTGTGTCTTAAAATAAAAAAGTCTATCGCAGCTTTAAAAGGATTATGGGTTGATTTCCCCCCCCCCAGATCTCTGAAGCACTTCTGATGAAATAATTGAAGTTTCTTCTGGGCAACAGAAGTGGATGAGTAAAAAGGGAAGAGAAGAGAGTGAGGAGGATTCTTACCAGCATGAGTGCGCAAATGCCCACTGAGGGCATCGCGCCGCCGGCAGGCATAGCTGCAGAAGGGGCATTTGAAGGGTTTTTCGCCTGTGTGCAGCTTGATGTGTCGCAGCAGGTTTCCCTTCTGGGTGAATGAGACGCCACACTGGTTACACTGGAACGGCCTGTCACCTGATAGAGGCAGGCACAGGAAGTCAACACCACACTCATTGTGGAAGATGTTTTTAGAAAGTATAAGCAACACTGCAAGTTATTTTTTGTAGCTGACTGAACTAAATTAACTTTTCTGTTTTTGTAACTGACAGCTGACTTTCTCTCCACATTTGCAGGAACCACTAAGCACTAATAAGAAATACATTGCACTAAAGTAAAGTAGTGGAGTAAGTGAACTGTGCTTAACTGAATAAAGACATCAAAATCCACTACTGTTAGACTGCTTTAAAATTAGATTAAACTGATGTTACTAATTATTAAAACGAAATGAACCTAACTGAAGTGACTCAAACTAGATTTAATTGAACTTGCATCTTCTCCTCATCCTTTATTCAAAATACATGCACATCAGGTGATTTGGGTATGTTGTGAATATCCTTCTAAAGACATGTAGAGCTTAAGAACTATGTATATACAATTCTCACAAAAAAAAGGTACCGCTACTGTATTTACTTGTGTACATTTTCCACAGTAAATGCAACGTTTTCCAGAGTAATGAATGGAAGTGTGCACGTGTCAATCTCTCTTGCAGTGTATGGTGAACTGTATATCAAGTGGAATGATACAGTTCAGTACATACTTCTGATTGTACATGGACTTACAACTACTGTAGTGTTCTAATGGGAAATCTTTTGATCTACAGCCAGTTGGAAAAGAGAAATATGATCCTAATGCTGTGACAACCAGAGTAGTCATGGCGTCAGTTAGAACAGGTTGTGGGGGATTCCAAGGATATTTTTTCCCTCATAATAATTCCAAGTCTAAGCTATTGTCTTTAAACAAAAACACAAAATAAACAGAAAGCATTCCACACCCAATGACAAGGAGAACAAATGGTTTCTGACTCACTCTAAAGATGGGGAAACGTACATACCGCCCTGATTTTAGTGATTAGAAAAGGAAAAATCCTTTGTTGATTGTCAAAGCCCAAAGATGTACAAGGCAGCTTTTTTAAAGCATTACACACTTTTAATTGGCATTTGGAAATGTAATGATCTGTACCATTTGGTTGTTGACTTCCTGCATCAGCTGTCATGTTTGGCTCAGATAATCCATCCTGTAAATTGCTTGGGCTGCCAGTCATGGATTCATCCAATGCTACTCCTTCCTCATCAGTTTGGCCTGTTTCACCAAGTCCTGGGCTTCTGTTGTCAACCTCCTCCGCTGTTTCTTCCTCTTGCTTAATTGTCAGTTCTGTAAAACAAAAACAATGATAGTCCTGAGATGCGCAGCTTACAATGTCAAATTTAGATGAAGAAGTTTTTATGAAGGTTTTATACCATCACTTCTACCCGAAAATGCTCTACAGCATACACAGTACGGTGTACGGCAACTATGTGGCCTAGGTTGGCCCTGGGTTGCATGACTTGGTTAAAAATGAACAGATTACACTAAAATGGTCTGTGTTTATTTGCAATGGATGGATTGAACTAGGTTAGGTTAGAAGAGGAGGAGTCTACATCCCAAGAGTGCAGCTTGTGGTTAGAGTTGAGGTTAGAGTAAGTAGCCTCTATAGACTTAGTAAAGAGTAAAACTGTAAAGGATTGAAATTACTATGCTGGTCTCAGGATGGACTGGACTGAATGGAAGTATAATGGGTTGATCTGCAATGGACATAGGGTGACTTAGGAGTGATAGCTTGCATAATGATATGTCATTAAATGGGAGGGGGGCATCCTAGAAACTTAGCAACTCAACTTGTTGACAGCAATAGGATGGACTGACACATTGACAAGACAGAGAAAGAGAAACAGGCTGGTCTGGTTCCTGGCTGTCCCTGGGGAGAAAAGGGAGTGTCAGAGGCCCTGTAGCTTAGAACACCTGACTAGCAATGGGAGACCAGCTGGATGACAAGGGCAGAATATTGTATAATTATGTATGTGGGTGTGTGGGTGGCTGTGTTCGGAAAACTATTAATCACCTGCAGTTTCTACTTATAAGTCACCAGCAACTAGTAATACTAGAAAAAATATATATATCCACAAGCCAGAAATACAAAAGAGTCACAGCTACACCTAGTTTCATTCACCTAAAGCCGTATCCCAGTAACCACTTGGATTATACATACTGTATACACTTCATTCAACGAGAAAGTCTTTTTTATTCGGTACAAACCACATGAGATGACAGTTTAAGATAGACGAGACAATGCTTGACCAAGAATTGCTTCTTTTGCCTAACAGCACTCTTAACTCTAAAGCAGCTTAATTTTGTCTTCTGAGGGAAAGGAAACAGTTCATTTGTCTTGGAATGTACCCCATTTTCAGACATTTACACTCTAAATGCTATATATACAATCAAATTGACTATTTTACAAAATACATATTGTGATCAGGCAAAATGCAGTATGTCATATTTACAGTTTATTGTTCATGGCTTATTTAGTCTTTAAACATCTGTCATACGCAACAAAATCTAAATATTTTTTTGTTGTTTGAAGTATGCTGTTTTATAAAGCACTCTGAGAGAAAGCTGTGATTCTGGGCCATATAGTAAAACTTAACTTACATTGATCCTTTATGGTAGACCTAGACTTTGTTCTCACAACAGCTGTGACAAAAGATTTCCATGAACCATACTTGGTAATGAACCTTACACCAAAAATCAATTCTTTGTCATGTTAATGGTTTAAATGTTTGTGAAAGGGGCTTTAGTCATAGTGCTGAAAAGAAAAAGAAAAATGTTTGGCCATAATCCAAGCAGAATTTACTGATCCTGATGATCCTGTTTCAGGATTTACTGCGGCAATAATCAGCGTGAGAATGTGTTGTTTTACTAAAGCCTCCCATCTGACTGCATCCATGAACTGTCCTCTCAAGCTTTGGAGGCTAGTAAAAGACCTTTAGATATTCAGGCAACATTTCCTTTTCATAGGCTATAGAGAAAAATATCCGCAAAGCAACTGCATTCTTTAAACTAATACCAATGCCACAGTTTGTACAGAGGAAACACTTATCCCAATACCCACATCGCGATCGAGCTTTGCCTTCAACAGCTGTATCCTGGCAACACGGAGCAGACCTGAATGTCCTTGCTATTCAGCTCCTTGCATCTTAACATCTGTCTCTTCAGTGTGGCAGAGTGGAATGCATAGAGTGGTCAGATGGGGGATACACTTGAGCAGCGATGAAAATCATTGAGATGCAATTATGGCATATTTCAACCCCTATACAGTCTGCAAATTATCTGAGTTTCCCATAACCCATAGAAGATCAGGGGAAAAGATCACAATTGATTGAGGGGTTTACTGAAAGCAACACATTCTCATGAAGAAGCCATATGTCCCAAAGGGTGTAATTCTACTCTTCTACCTTATGTTACCAGACAGTGCAAAATGCCAAGATAATTGCTACACAACCTGTGTTTAAGCTTGCAAGTTGAAGAGTCTAGCACTGGCATTTGACAGCACTTCGTGCTTATTTTCAACAGATGATATGATGCAGCCTTTCTTTTGTAATAAAACCTCAAATAGCAAATCATGTTAGGAAACTTCCAGAATGACAACAGCTTTTATTGGTGAAGAGTATCTTCCTGTGAAAACAATGGCCCAGCTCGCCTCCCAGTATCTCTAAACTTGTGGGAAATAAGCTTCGCTTTTTCACCCTGGACTGCCTCGTTGTCTCATTTGGTTTTCCCTTTCTTACTTTGCTGCTTCATAGTGACATCGCTAGAGCTAATCTGAGACATCAGGTAGACTTAAAGGAACCAAGCAACACTCATGGTTAAGGGCAATATACTGTGGCATAAGTGTGATATGACATTTTTGTACAAAAGCTCTCACTGTGGAAACTACTGTACTTCTCTACTCATTGTAACAAGTGTTCCATGTTTTTTCTTCTTTTCTTTTTTTTACTTGTTTGAGACATGACTTTATTTCTGTTTCTCTTTGTTTTTGAGTACCGGTATGTTATTTGGAGTGCATTTTATAGTGATTTTATGCTTTGCAGTTTGCTCCTCATTCACACACTCACACAACAATTGTAGCACACTATCATGCAAGGCATTGGCCTATCCATCAGGAGCACCTGTTTTCTGATCAGCTCACATTTGCCACGTTCATTTTCTGGTTCAACAAATCCAAACTAACCACATCCTTTGTTTCAAAAATAAAGGCCTTCCATCAGTTCATTTCCTTCCATCAGTAACCATTTCTACCCAGGAAGGCTTTTATTGTGAAAGTGTTGAGTTTCATTAAAACAAACTAAAAGACAATGAACTAAATAAACTGATCAAGTAAGAACAGTATGTTTGTTTAAAGGAGAAACAGTGTGTGTGCATACTGTGGTTGTTCTTGGCAGACCGCAGAACATGAGTATCTATTGACTGAGCACTCACCACTGGGGGAATTAGGACCCTGAGGAACTGTCTGTCCATTAGGTGTTGATGTATCCGCCAACATTCTCGAGTTCTCCTTACCGGGAGAGCATTGGCCGTTACCTGGGAGACAAGCAGAAACCCAGCAATCTATATTGTGCTGTACAACAAATACAATACAATGCATATTACTGCATGCAGTATGTGTTATGTGAAGAAGAAAAATTGATTGACTGATTATTGATATTATGTATGCAACTATATAATGATTAGGGTTCTAAAAGCAAAGACGAGGTTGGAGAGAAAGATAAAAGGTGGTCAAGTGAAAAAACATTGTTTCTAAAAATCATTTTGAAGATAATTTTTAAGAGGATGAGATTCTTACAGATTGTGATTACACACTGAACAAAGGTTAGAACAAAACGGGTCTATTCACTTTTATACAGATAAAAAGTAGATAAAATGTCTTGCTAAACAAACAATTCACATGCTATACAGTAGCCCTAATTCCTTCTCAGATTAACAATGATTCATTTCATCCTACTATCAGATGTCATTAAAGCCTAACCTGAATGGTCACTATGGAGGTCACCATACAGAATGCACAAGGCAACTAACTAAACTGTCTGAATGTACCTATGGGATTCTAATGTCCAGCAAATGTGGATCAGATTGCATCCTCTCAGCAGTCTGTACAGAACCCAGGCTATGGATAGCCCTGTGTCCTGTGTCCTGTATGGTTTGAGGGAGAGCAAACCAATCCCTTATCCCCTTACACAACGGCCCCGTCAGTGTAACTAGAACAATACAGTGGCAACAGGCAAACACCCCTGCTGACCCAGGTGTCAGATCCCTTAGGAACCAAAGTGAGCCATCACCTCCAGCACAATTTAAGTTTTTCCTCAAGCAAACTGACTGCGAAAAACTGGAAAGTATCCATTATGACACCAGATTGCCTCTTGCTTTTAAAATTGATGTAGCAATTGCCGCAGCCGGGGAAAGTTTCAGTTAAAACTAAAGGAACATCCTATGTGCTACATCTGAAACTGCTACAAGAAAGGCTTTGTTCCAATTTGTCAGTGCTGAACATGTCTGCAATGATCCATCATACATCAAAAAGAAATCTGTCAGATTTCCTCTTGCTGTGACAGCTCCTCTTAGTGTGACAACCTCCTCTATGGTATTGTTCCATTGTAGTGGCAGCCACACTGAGTGGGGCATACTGGGAGACGTTGTCCATGACTCAATCCCTGGGTCTGGGCTCGGATTGCACAGGTTGGGGTTGGAAGAAATCTCAGGTGACCGACGCTGGCTCTCCTTTGGCAATGCTGTCCTGGAGACAGTAGTGGCCCAGATTTGTCATGAAGGATTTTCCATTACTGTAGCAGATGCTGACAGCTTCTTAGCAGCACTGTGACTAGGCTGCCTCAAGCCTAAACTAATAGCATTGAGCTTCCTGGGTTCACATGCTAAAATAAGAGCTAAGAACTAAAAATAAGAATAAGATTTTAACAGTGTTATTGTAAAAGGGTCAATGCAAATTGCTGCCACTGCAATTTATTCAAAAGTTCAATGTATGAAGATGTATAATGCTTCCACTATGATGTCTTTTTTAATTAATAAAGAATGATGTCAAATAAATACTTGTGTCATCATAGGTCAAGTCTTTAGGAAATCACTTGCAATCAAAGGAAGCAGTGGACATTATATTATGTCTGTCTATGCTTATGATGGCCAAATACATAGCTAGTGAAGAAGATGCATTTCCATGCCTATTTAAAAGGGGACCACAAACCTTTAATGTTTGGAAAATAGGGCTTATTTGTGATGAACATGAATAAGGTTAACAATGTTACCACACGCTAACTTGCATGGATTGATGTTTGCGTTGGTGCCCCGCGTTTGCTGAGTCAATCCTGTATGAACAGTAAGATCAGAATATCAAACAGTCGAGACTTGCCGGATGGAAAGTTATTGAGTAACACACCAAATTGGGATAAATTAATACGCTGGCAAATAGAAAGGAACAAATGTGTACACATGGAACTTGTAGGTGTAGCAATTGCTGACTTCATCACTAATGCCAAATGAATGCATAGCTTCTAAAGTACAGTCATCCTTTTAGAAATCTAACAAGGCTCAATGCAATTTCAGGTCCTACAAGTTATTGAAAAGAGAGCACAACGATTTATGAATGGTATGTAGGTTCAGGAAGAGAATGCAATGACAACAAACCTAAATCAAACCGTGTTAAGCTCCATCTACCTACTTGTGATGGCAGAAATAAATAAAATACAAAGAAAATGGCTCAATAGCAAGCTAGCTGTGCTGAGGAGCTGAATAAGATGACCTTGTCACTCCGGAAAGAAATCTATGCAAATATGCAGATAGACAAATGAGAGCATTCATTCACATGAAAACTGTAAGATATTGTATTGGAAGTAGATAATGATTCATTTAACTTGGGCATAAAGTTATGTATACACCTTATTCAAAAGTATTACAGAAGCACTTACAGAAGCTGTTAATTGACAAGCCATTGAGTGCATTGGTGCGTTCCATTTGTGGTGGGGGTGACCTAGACAGGAGAGGAACCTGATACATCTGTAGATAACTGATCTTAAATTATCTGCACAACTTTGTGATCTGCATTAATATTACAGCATCCACGGAGGGATGTTGATGGAAGTTGCAATGAATGCAGAGCAAAGTTGGCAGTGCAACAAAAACTTTAGATTGTGTTTTACTGACAACAATTTTAATAATCCGATTTGTCTGATTTGCATTTTGGTCAAAAATCATACTCTGGAACAAACTTCCAATTCATATTAGGTCCTCCTCTACTGCCGAGATCTTTAATTCTCATCTAAACACATTTTTATTCTTTGGCGTATGATTTAGTTTAGGGACATTTGTATAGAACTGTGTTGTTTGTATGATGTTCATTGTGTCTATATTTGTATTGTCTTCCTTTGTTTTTATAACATAATATAACTTTGTACAGCACTTTGTTCAGCCTAGGTTGGTTTTAAATGTGCTCTAAAAATAAATTGACTTACTCTCACACACACACACATTGCATCATCATAATCACACACCGCACAACGTATTACACACCCTTGCATTCACAATCCTACTCTCTCACTCACATTACCATATAAATAATACTTACATTGTTAACAATGCTGTTCTTCCCTGGCTGAAATAACAAGTCACCAGCAAAGTTAACAGCTGGTTAAACTAAAACAACATTTGGTTGCAATTTGTTTAATGTAATTGCTGCTGTATTAATATTAAACTGAAAAAATACTACGCTAAAAGTAAAAGTCCTGCTTTCAAAACCTTACTTAAGTAAAAGTATGTCAGTATTATCAGCACAATATATTTAAAGTATCATTGTGCAGTAAAATGGTCCCTGTCCGTGTTCTACTTTTATGTATGATTATATTATATATGATGTCTTTGGATCAATATAACTGCTGCATTAAAGTGTATGTTGCATTTTACTGCTGTAGAACTAGTACTGCTCAGAAAAACACTTCATCGTTCAGTTAATCAGAAATAATAAAATTCAAAATCCCCAAATTTGGAGATACATGGTTTTAGCTGGACAGGAAGGGTATGAAACATTATAATCTAGGAATTAGTAACTAAAGCTGTCAACAAATGTAGTGGAGTAAAAAGTACAATATTTCCCTTTGAGGTGTAGTCGAACTATAACGTTGGATAAAATGGAAAGTGGATATAAAGTACAAGTACCTCAAATTAGTAGTTAAGTACAATACTTGAGTAAATGTATGTTGTTACATTCCTCCACTATTTATCTTTGGCCAAAGACTGAAAGATTGAAAGATCACATACTGAATGCGGAAGTGGAATTTGTTAAATAAGACCGAAAAGAAAATGAGTACTGTAAATGAGGCTGAGATTTTCGATTTGAAGGCATAGGAGAAGTGTTTTATTGTCGTTAAGATGATTCTGGACTCCATGTTTCCCCTGAAATTATTCAAGAAAATGTGATTTGTTTCACTGATAAACTGAAACTCTCCTGGACTGAAATTATGCAATCTTAATGTGATAGTTTGGTATGAGGAAAACTCATACTGCTATTTTTAATAGTTGCCACTGGCTTTATGCATCACACATTAAATGATTGCACCTGTCCATAATGACATTTAACGGCATTTAACTAAAGGAAGAAACTAGCCCTATAACTAGAGTAGGTTGTGTCTTTTCTCTGTTTAACAAGACCAACAAAGCACATTAATGACGACAACTGGAACTTGATAAAGAGAAGCTGGAATATCCAATTAACCCTTTCGGCATTTCAAATATCGTTTAAGGTTATCAACTTAAAAGCTCTTAAATTGGGACCTTCAGAAGTCAAGGGAGTGAAGTATGCCTTGTATTGTATTTATGTCAAACTAGCATAATCGTAGACGACTAAATTGTAAAGACTATGGGTTGTCAGATATTAAGCTACTTTACTCTGATAGCAATGAAGTGGACAAAACCTTACTTAAGTAAAAGTATGTCAGAATTATTGCATACTGTTAAGTATACTACTAATGCATTATCTTACTGAATTTGTTAAATGTTTTAATACTTTTTTTAATTTTGTTCTTACATTATAGTATACTGCTGTCCTATGAATTACTATCACCATGTATATATGAGACAGAATGACAGTGTGTACATGAATAAAGTGGTGTAATCTATGTGATAGAATGATTGTATCTGTAATAAATTATGATGGTGTGAAGTGTGCGGAAAGGTGTAACTGTGTGTGAGTATGATAACCTGAGAGAGACAATGACAATGACGGCGCAAGTCGTTACAAATAATAGTGTGAGAAGCGTTTTTTTTTATATAAAAATGAACGCCTGAAACGCAAATTAGTTGATTAAACAGGAAGGCATCTTAAATTCTTATTGAATGACCTTGTGACTGACCTTCTTATTGAATGAAAACGATTGTCCTGCTCAGCGGTACTGCTGTCAATATTTGGGCTGCATTGAAATCCAGCCACCGTGCATTTAGGAACACCATGTTTTGTCAGTGCAATAGCAAGGTTCCTTTGGTTTTTCAGAAACGTTACCTTTGTCTCTCTGCCTTTTGAGTATGTGCAATGTGAGCCAATCAGGAATTGAAACCACAAATATTGTCAATCACATACAATAATATACACTGTCAGGCTTTATGTCTCATACTACTATTCTGAGTCACAGATACTGTCATCCTTTCTTACATATTATAGACTATATAATACAATATTGAATAAGAATAGTAGTAATCTCTCTCTCTCTCTCTTTATATATATATATATATATATATATAAATATATAACATGCACACTAGGGATGGGCGATATAAACGATATGCAATATAAACGATAGCAAATTGCCCTATGATAGAGATAGAGATTTTAATTAAATTGCATCGCGATAATGCATGTTGATGATGCAAACTACCCGCAAAATTTAGAGCCATGAGCTGCAACCGGCTGCAACGCATCATCGTCATCTTGAGTAAACATGGCTGAAAGCGAAACGGAGGAGCTGGTGAAAAAGGCCGGTGCAACATCCATTATTTGGACTTGGTTCGGATTTAAGCCTGTGGTCGAGCCGTACCACGGAGCCTTTCATCAGCCTGACAATTCACTATATAACGGACGAATGGAATCTTGCCAGCCGGTGTTTGCAGACGTCGTCCTTCCCCACTGAACATACGGCCGTACGTGTGTGCAGTGGTATAGTCTAATGAATTTTAGCGGGTATACTGTACTATATAAATATATGAACTGAATGGACATATTAAAGTGGGGCGTCTGGGTATCCTCCCCCTGGGAAATTTTGAGCGTCAAAGACTTAATTTCCTTCATTCTGATACACTTTAATGCACCAATTTACGGTGGAAATAGCTTTATTTAGCCGATGCAAAAAAAAACACAGATGGCAATTCAAAATATATTAAACATATAATGGAAAGTAGGTTGTTACATGTCATTGTGCATTTTTAAGTGGCTATATGGAAATCCCGAAGCGTTCTTAGTGGGTATACTGCGTATACCTGCGTATCACGTAGATTACACCTGTGTGTGTGTGTGTGTGTGTGTGTGTGTGTGTGTGTGTGTGTGTGTGTGTGTGTGTGTGTGTGCGTGCGTGTGTGTGTGTATACAAGTGTGCTCTGTCACTGTTTTGCGCTTTTTACTGTCTATGGCATGATTTCAGGCCATATCGCCATACCCTAATGCACACATAGCTCGGTAGGTAGACACAAATAAGGCCCACCCGCATCTAGAAAATCTTAAACATTTCACCTTAAAAAACAATGTACCCAACATGATTGGATGCTTGGAAAGAACTTTGCCCCTCAGATATGTTCTATGGCTGAATACGAGCGAGAGATAGAAGATAAAGCCTCCTTCTGTTTTATTAGTACATGTATAATTAGGCAAACACAAAAGCTTAGTTACAGTTATGAAAAATTATCTCCACCGATTCTTTTGGATAACATTACATTAAAGATAAAACGTCATTTAATGAACAGATTTTTGTCACAAAGCTTTTTTTTTTAATCATATGAATAAGAATAGACGTTTCAACCTTGCTGTAATAAACTAAAATGACACTGGTCACCAGTTTTTAGTTACTGCATGTTGAGCCTACCGAACTCAGCGCCCTGTCAGTCTCAACCATAAAATAAATCACCCAATCAAGCGTAACATTTTTCAGCTATTTTTCTTTTTAACATATACTGTGGTGACTAAATACAATACAATACACTTTGATAAGAGAGTACATTCATGTGTTATATGATGGTGAGTAGAATAATATGTTTGAATGTAAGAGGGGATGTTATAGTAGTGTGTGTGGGAGAATATAGTGGTCTATGTGCAAGAATACAATTAAGTGTGTCACAACAGGTACAATGTTTAACTGAAATATTCTCTCACAGTCAGCAGTGTCTTCCTAATGTATTGAGCATATAGTAAAATACATGGGGGTAACAAGAATGCTTTGCATTCCACAAAGATGCACGTTTTCTGCAGTTTCATGCTAACGGAACAGACTATTATTTGTTCCAAACGTATCATTTCAGAAGCGACCCACAGGCGGACAGGGAGAGGAAGATCCTCCATGTCTTCTTCCGCCACCACCCATACCCCGCCTGCCAAGTGTTCCTATAAGCACAAACCCCCAATGGAGACCTAAAATCCCCACTGATGTCATAAACAGCATGCTACCTGATTTTAGACCTGCATACCAAAGCAAAATACAAGGGGGGGCAGGGAGGACCTGCCCAAAGGAAACCAGCAAAGGGCAATGGAGCACCACAAAGTGCGTATCCAATATCTGCTGCATTCAACAGGATGTTACATGCAATCATTTTCTCTACCTTAAAGGGGTGAACAGGAAAAAGCCTGCACTAAGGGAAAATCCCTCGAAATGTTTATGGTGTTGTGATTGCAAAAATGTTGTTGTTTTTTTACCAGCATTGTATCTAAAAGTTGGAAGAGATGTGAAAGTCAAAATAAGCTAATAACGTCAAAGCCACAATAACATATACTAACACACAGACGCAACTGTTGTCTTCATTACCACCATTATCGGTACAACAAAACACACACATTCAGATATACTGCATAAACTCTGACCTGATGTAAAGTATGGGTAAGCGAGTGTCAGTGTATAGTGTGAAAGCGATATGAGGACTTACTAGCACAGTAACCATCGGGAGCCTCCATTTCAAGATCTTTGGGAGTACTGCAGAGAATACAAATAATTATTACTGCAACTGTTGCATTACTGTAACAGAGGTTTTAGCATTATGCATATATTTCTTGTCTTATTCTTAAATTGTAAACCAAAGTTGTGCATTTGAAAAGCTGTGCAGCCTGAGCTCTGTGTCAATATAATAGCAAGCAACAATGATCTATCTTCAGATTTAATTTTGATCACAAATCTGTAAACTATTAAAAAGTTTAAAATCATATTAATACTACAATTTCAAGGCTGTTTTACAGTGCACAGAGGTGCATTACAGCAGAGACTGGTCTGTGCAGTTTTCTTATTAGAGAAGTAGTCCCGTATATCTAGCAAGCTACCCAATGCACTATTTTAAATGTGTGAACAGCCACGTTTTAGTTTCATGTCCTCTATAAAATTTACATTACATCTTTTTTACATTTGATCTTTTTGTGCAAAACTGGTTTAAAAACTATGGAACAATTAATAGAATGAATAGCATTAAAATGAAACACAATGCATTCAACTGTTAAGAGATATACTTTAACACACACCTTGTTTTCTAAACATTTATGGGCATGTCGATTACACATGGTGTCAATAAGCCTCTTTGAGGAAGTCGTAAATATGTTAGAAGTTACTAGTAAGTTGATTCTAATTTTCATGAATAGCAAAATCAAGTTTGGGTCCATCTTTATCCATCGGCCCATTGCTGTTGTTGTTGTTGTGTAGAAGCAACACATATAAAGCAAGTGTGTTATGGTCATTATAATTTGGAATAGCATTGCATATGAGAGAATTTAAATCTATTCAAATACTGAGTCAGATCACACAGCAAATTTGTATTATGTCACAGCACAACTGTTGGCTTCCTTGAAGACCATCCACAAAAAGCTTAACCTTTTCAGTAAAAGAAGAATAAAAAAACTCAAAGGTGTCATTACATTTTTCTTTTAGCCTGGGCCCAATGCAGATTGCCCCTAACTCCAGTCAGCTTCATTGTATGGAACTATTTTCTTTTTTACTGTATAACAAAAATGATGGTAATCTGACTCAGAGCCAGAGCTCTTAATTTAGTCTCCCCCTGTAGCTACATGGAGGAAACTTTGACCATTCTGTCACAGAAAGTTGGAAATAGGTGTTTTAGAATCTGGTGATTTCTTCATGATACCCATCAATTAAAAGTGAAACGTGAAAGCAAAACAATAAAAGTAGCATGCAATAGCCTATATAGAGAAAAAAAGGTGGATTCATATAAATTACCTTCAAGTGTCTCCCCTGTGCAAAATGAGTTGGTATGTTCAGTCAAGGACGGTGGGAGGGGGTGGTAAGTTGTCTCCACCTCCCTTTAATGAAACAAAAAAGTTAAAATTACCTATTTCGTTCAGTGATCTCTCACAAATGTGTGAAAAACCCTTTGTAGATTAGCATCTTTCAATAACAGTCCAATGAAAGGAACATGTGATAATTAATCTGAGCAGGTTCAGAAAGGCAGAGGTAAATTGAGGAGGAGAGCATAGTGTCCTACAGGTGACAAAGCCTCTTCTGCGCGCGTCCCGTCGAGTTTTCCCACTTTAAAAGCGACGCCGACACAGTCCCAACGAGCTCTACCCTCAACTTGATTCACACCAGCGACATTTCTTCAGAAGTCGCACAAATACAAACTGAGCCGTACACAGCGCACTTTTTTTCCCAGTAGGAACACCGTGGGGGGACGACTCAACAAGTTGGTGAAGGGAAAGAAAGAAAGAAAGAGAGGAATAGATCAAACTGGATCCACCGGTTCCTAAGGAATTAGCCATAGCGACAGGGAGCAGCCAAGCTATATTCAACAGCCAAGAGACTGGAAATCCGTGGGTAGGCAGGGTTGAAAAGCTATACTGTGAATATGTGACTCAAGGTCGGACCTGCAGAGCTTCACATGAAATGTAGAGGCTGTACCTGTACTGTACCTTCAAGGGACATTTCAACCAACAAAATGACAGACATTTCAGAAATTAAAATTAGTAGGCTATTCCCCCCTTTCTCAATTTCTATTTCACACTACATACCTCTACTGTCTAGACGTGGCTTTAGGTAGCCGAATTAACATTTATTTTAGCAGCAAAAACGGTGGGAGAGAAAGCAGCACTTTTCAAGCAGTGAGGACAAAGGTGCATTTACCTGACAGGAAAACATTAGCCTACATCTCTGGAAATAAGCTAACCATCCGATGCAGAAACCGTGAAGCCAGTTTCATTGTGACAACGCGCTTTGCTTCTCGTGTTAAGTGATTGTTTTGCTGGCTGAGTCGCCTGCATGGCTTTGGAGCTGACTGACAGCTGCAATTCAACAGGTTATCCGACCACCGCAGTCTACAGCACAGCCCGTCTGGCTTTCCATTCATCAGGCAGACGCTCCTTGTCTGCCTTTGCCGCAGACATGCGCCTCCAGCAGCTCTGAAGCGTCTAGCCTACTGATAGTCGAATTATATTGAATGGATTAAAGAAGCAACACAATGGTTAGTTAATAAGCTACAGGAAACAGATTCATGCTCGTATGTTGCTCTCGCTCTCTTTTTTATTTACCTTAAACACGTAGGAGTTTATTTAATCCCATGAACTTGCACATTGATCCCGACTGAATGTGTCGGTTTGGAATAGACTTCATTCTAGTCCGACATGCGCCATGCAGCGCGGACTGAAAGGTAGTTTGGTTCCGCAGCAGCAGCAGCACAAGCAACAGTTGTTAAATCCACCACTGACTTCCTCCTCCATCTCGAGAGCGAGCGGCAGACAACCCGCCCGAGTTGCTATTCTGGGAAGTTGGTCTGACAACCGATCACAGAGTGTGGACGCAGTCTGCCTCTCTGTTCGGCAATCGATTATGTTACAAAGGGGCCTCTTATTTCTGAGGCAGTATAACAGTCATACTCTTAAAGTATTTATATGGATTACAGTGTATAATGCGACCATATGCCTTATTTATTTTTTTACATATTTTTACATATCCTGAAGCCAATTTAAAACGTGGCAGACTATTATCATATTGTTATAATAAGAGCCAGACTGATACTGGATTTTTGAAGCCAATGTCAATAGTTGAGAGTTACAAAAAAAATGATAATACTAGGATAATACGATCTAACTACGATTTACGATTACGATTTAACTAAGATATAGCCTATACTGAAAACACTGTACAATGAAAAATAAACATCGGGTGAACAATCTATGTAATGGCGGCAAAAGTTAAAATCGGAGGATAATATCAGCCCTGCTGTATCGGTTGGACTCTGAGTCTGTAACTGTTGGATGATGACAATAATGATGATGCTCCTCAGCAGTAAAGTATGTAATAAATAATAAATGTGAACTGAAAGGCCTAATTGTGATATTAGCAGAAGGGTAACAGTGGTATTCTAACTAAAGTAGACTAAGTGTAACAGCAGTCTCTTCAGTCAGACACAATCTGCACTTTCGAATGCACCTCAAATTTGAGGGAGGTCTGACATATTTAGATTCGTCAACATCTGACAAGACCCTAAAAAGAGTCATGCAAAGTCATGCCCACTTAAATGTAGTTTCATCATGTAAGGGATTCATTCCCAACATTACATGTTTTAGGGGTTGTCATGCTGGCTATAGTAAATTAATGCTGCAGTGAATTTCAGAACATTGTATTATGTGCACTATGTGCACTGATGCCAAGCAAAAAAAACAACAGTAAAAGGCCCACGACAAGCACATGCCAGCAAATATGAATTACTTAGGCTACTATAATCCAAGAAGCAAATGACGCTGTGAGTTCTGGTAGTCAGGGACGTCAGCGGTTTAAATATGGATGTGTGTGAATAATGTAGTGTGGGCAAGGGAGAGTGTTTCACGCTGACCAATGGGCCTTACTGTATGTCTGATGGAGCAGTGGGCCCAGAGGCTCCAGATTTGGTTGACTGACCCACTGCAATCACAAACCTCGAAGACAGCACAGGTGACACATACACACCAAAGCACACCCACATAAATGTGTACATATAAAGTGGTAGTACTGTCCTGACTTGTGGGAAGTCCCTTCTACCAGTGGGGCCAGTGCAGAGAAGGGCTTTGCCTGAGAACTTTGGCTGAATTGAACTTTCTGAAAAATGAACAAAATGGGATTCATTTGCAACCAATGCAAATGCATCACACCCCATTTTTTGTTCAATTGAATCAGAGGCAATTCCTGTGCTATATGATCAGTTTGAGTCTGGGTGAGACAGTCACAGTTCTTAGATGTAGGCTGATAGTTGGAGTAGTACTAGCTGAAGTCAGTGCTGGTTACTAATGTACTAGTAGTCTGGATCAATGGAAGTACATTTCCAGGATAAAGCCTGACATCCAGAGTATGGCTCAAGCGCAGAATGTCCGCTCTATGTGTTGCTGTTCTTAAAATCCCTTCTCTAAGGGAAACAACAACCTTCAAGATAGCAAGCTACACGCTGAAAATGGCAAGTTTTGATTTGATTTGGATTGTGCAATAAGGCAGGCCTGCTTAGTTCTTTCAGGGAATGATTGTAAAGATGTATAAAGAATATGCTTACAGCATTCACTCTCCAACTGGGATATGTTGGGACCGATTGGCAGGATTGCTCTGGACGAAGGACACATGGCGATACACTGGTAACAGCAAATTACATTTAACCATGCATCCAGCTAATTTAAATAGCTCATGTTACTGTACAGTTAACTTTGTTTGATATTGTATGTAGCGTTTTTTTTTTTTTAAAGATTATTTCACCTTTATTCGACAGGACAGCTAGGTGAGAAAGGGGAAGACATGCAGGAAATCGTCATAGGTCAGATTTGAACCCTGGAACACTGCGTCAAGGCATAAACCTCTAATTATATGTGCGCCTGCTCTACCCACTGAACCAACCTGGCCACTGTAGCATTTTATTTTGTGGGGTGCAAATGTTCTACCAAAACAAGTACCTTCCCAAAACTCTTTTCCAGAGACACCGTCACTGCATCCGGAGCACCTTGGCTCCGTCCGGCGCCTAGCGCCACCCAGGATGATTGTGATTGGTTTAAAGAAATGCAAACAACCCAGATCGTTTTTTTCTCCTATCCCAGAATGTGTCTGTGGTAGTCTAGTCTTGCATTGCCAGACCTTCCTCCACAGTGCTGCGTAGGAGGGTCTGGCTAGTCCACACAGCATTCCAAAATGGGAGAAAAACGTGCTCTGGTTTATTGGCATGTCTTTAAACTAGGGCTGTCAATCTATTAAAAAATTAAAAAAAAATGAATTACAGACTGTGATTAATTAATCTAAATTAATCGCATACATAATTTTTGCTGTGAAAGTATTTAAAATATTTCAATTTAAATGAATCAATGAATAATCAACATTAGTGACATTAAAGTTAAAAAAAACTCTTTTATTATTATTTTCACTGTTCAAATAATGACCATAACAATCAACAATATGACCTAATATGCTGAGGAAATAAATTCAAAAGGGTATTTTACAATAACTATGAATGCACCGCGAGGATGTAGATTACCAGTTTCATTGAACGAACCATCTCCGTTTTCCGACAACGGCAGAAACACAGTCAAACTTTACACCATTTAGTGTTAGCTGTCAGCATTTTAACCGTGTTTAATCCAGCTACTAGCTAGAGGAAGGCTAACGTTACCTGCTGTTGAGTGTAGTGTTAACCATAGACAGTTAAAGAAACTAGCGTCACATGCAGCGATGTTTCTGTTGCGCATTCTCTCGTCTTCCTCCTTCATTTTACAGTCAGAACGGCTCTGGATGAAAGGTCAATATGGAATGGATTAATCTGCGTTATTTGTGTTATTATTATTTTTAACCGCTATTTTTTCTCAGATTAATTAATCGAAATGAACGCGTTATTTCGACAGCCCTACTTTAAACCAATCACAATTGTCTTGGGCGGCGCTAAGCACCGGACAGAGCCAAGGTGCCGCTGGAAAATAACCTTGGGAAGCAACTTGTTTTGGTGGAACATGTGTACATTCGAAGGTTGTTTTAGTCGTGCAACAGAAAACTCAGATTGGACAGATAGTCTAACTGTCTGGATTTACCCTGCAGAGATCTGAGGAGCAGTTAACCAGAGTCCTCATAAATCAACCAGAGTTTAAAATCACAACACAAAGAAAGCGGAACATAACGGACATCAGGCCGAAAAGAAGGAAATCCGGCAGAATTTCGGGAGCGTCGTGGATATGGACTAGTGGTAGTCAGAGTTTACGCCACAGCGCTGTGGAGAATTGACAGAAGGATGACAGCAGTTAGTTATACAGTCAGTAATTCACACTAATCAGGGCATGCGGTATATTTCTTTTCAAAGTTTGACTGAAAACAAATTATGGTAATAGAATATTCTCATTTCTTTCCACCTTAGGCATAACATGTGTATAAACACTGTTTATACAGTAGTAGTAGTAGTAGTAGTAGTAGTAGTAGTAGTAGTAGTTCGTCCAAGGATTTATGTTGTTAACAGAGTAAAGGAACAACAGTAAAAAGTACCAATACAACAAAGTAAAAAATACACTATTGCAAGTAATAGTTCTTCATTGAAAATCCTACTGTACAATATTACTAGCTATATATTAAATGATTGTTTACTTTATATTGATGCATCAATGCTTAAAGAGTATTTTACTGTTGTACTGTAACTGTATGCAGAGGAGCTAGTTTTTAAATACTTCATGGGTAGTTTAGTCTAGTGGTACTCAACCTTGGGGTCAGTCCCCCTCCGAAAGCCCCATTTACACGCACGTGTGTTTTTGTGAAGGGTCTCAAGTCAAATAGGTTGGGAGCCCATTGCAGTAATGCAGAATGGTTCCAAAACAAATATCCATAATCTTTCTCTGTAAGAAGAACATAAAGAAGCCACAGAAGGAACAGAACAAGTTTTTCACATCACTAAGATCACAGTGCACATAGTCTCAAAGTTAAGAAAGCGTACTGTATGAAAAATAAGCATCATGTGATCTTTCAGTCTCTGTTGGGCTGTACATACAAAATATACTTTTGAAATATATTTTTTCAAAAATGCATCTTTATTGCCCAATAACAGACAAAGCTCCAATAATAACAACAATAATAATAATAATAATAATAATAATAATAATAATAATAATAATAATAATAATAATAATAATAATAATAAGTTATGCTCTGTTGTTTGGAGGAAAAACATTCTATTATTCTATTCCAAATACTCATCATATGCACTTTACTCCTGACTGAGCTGCATTAAGGGCAACAGTGTATGGGTGTACCTATGATCCAGTCTACATCCCAGAACCCTGTTTGCAAAATGTGCTAACATCAAAAAATGTCACATTCGTCACATTTAAATTAAATAATAGAAATAGAAAATGATAAATAGAAGACTTCACTTATCCAACATATATAACCTCAAGATCCATCTTTTTTATCTATATTGTTTGAAGATAACTGGACACAAATAGTCATCTTTTTTAAACCATGAGGTTGTTCCCCTTATACTGGTTCCTTAATTATGTTGCGGTTAGTGCAAATACAAATGCCACGGTTGGTTATGTTGCAGTTTTGTTGTTGCTACAGTGAACTTGGAAACTACCCATCTATAGAGCATCACAGTGGTAAAAAATGTTCAAAGTCATTCAAACTCAGTGCTTTTGGGATAATCTCTACACTCAAATATTCATAAATAAATTTAGTGGATTATGCGGCTGTCACCTGTCCTTCTACACTAGCAGAGCCAATATTGTAGTAGTGATAGAAGTCATAGTTATTGTAGTTGGTGGAAGTAATGTTGTAGCAGAGGTGGTGGCATTTGTAGCAGTAAAACTGTAAAAAGAGGATAGTAGTAGTACTAGTAAAAGCAGAAGCAGAACTACTAGAAGCAGTGTAGACATGCTGTGTCATTAGAAGTAGCAGGAGTCATTGTTAACATTAGGCCTTATGGTTGACAGAGGGAAGACTATTAATTCAGCTGCATTTCTACAGGGTCTTTTTTACCTAAACAGTAAAAATCCTCCCATCATTGTTTCCATCCCTGCATCTTCAATCATCTTCATGTTTTCTTGTTTATTTTTCCAATGTTGTGTGATGTCAACCAGGGCTGCACCTCTTTAACTGCTGCAGGTCACCTTTCTTTTACTGCAGCTCCCTCCTGTGTTACAAAAGGGACAGCATCAGTTTACTATTGTTAAAGCAAAGTTTTATTTTGCAAAGTAAAAGAAAAGTGCTGCCTATGTCTTCTAATATTTTGTTTCATATGATATAGACTTGCTGTTGAAACCGTTTTTTTTTTTTTACATTAAGGCAAAGTAAGTGCTTAAAGCTCTCTTTATGCTGCCTCTCTCAATTTCTCACACCCAAACACACACCACTTATACTCACTGAAAACAGCTTTTACATTTTGCTATTTTTTTCAACATGAGATCATAATAAGTTAACAACCATGGAAAACATTATTTTGTGATCAACCCTTTTCATTTGTAAGGAACTTTTACTAGCCCAACTGGAAAGTCTAAATTCTACAACATAACTGCCACTGTGTAGTGAAACATAATAGGCTTCCCTAATATCAGCTATCAGAACTCTGCTACTTATCAGCATGTTGCAATGGAGAAGCAATATGTTACTCATTAAGTTTCGGGAGAAGGAATTGGATGATGTTTACAAGTGACAACTAATTCACATAGTGTAATGATCCCTTCACAGTAAAATCCCATTAACAAAACAATCTGGTATAACAGTTAAACGGTGAGCTGAAATATGTTTCTGAAAACATTTTAGGCAAGATATAGGAAATGCAGTAACACAAAAAAGAGAGAGAGGGGCGGTTGGCTCTCGATGCTCTCTCGATGCACTTCTATGCTGTTTGTGTCCGTATGCAGAAGTACAATCTGTAGTTACTGTACAGCAACACTGTGTAGTGCCATAAGAAACATCCAAGTAGTGAAAAAACGTGCCTTTTGGATTTTTTCTGCTGGCCTGTGAGTAGGGAGATGTGGGCACTGGTAAAATGGAGGGAAGTTAATTTACCGACATTATTATGATAAAAAGTCGGTTGAATATTGATAAAGTAGCCTATCAATTTAAGAATAGTGAAAATTTGACTAATAGAAGGTAAAGCACAGGTGTTACTAACAACATTAATGGTGGCCCTAATCCATTTTGGTGTGAGTGTAAACCAGAGCCCTGGCACTCATGAAATGCAATAAAATCCTTTGCCTTTCATTCCTACAACACAACCTGAGATCAATATTAAACTTTTTGGCTCCATGTCTACTTTTGTTTAAGTCGGAAGTTAGCCCCCAAACTCTGTAATAAGTTGCCTGTACATATTAAGCTGGCCCCTACACTGCCTGTTTTCAAATCCTGTTTTAAAACATATTTTTATTCTCAGGCTTTAAAACACAAAAATAGTTGCCTTTCTTTATTATTGTCATTTTGCTGTTTGTTTTCTTTTTGTTGTTTTTGTCTTAACTGTGTTCTTTCTATGTTTTAGTTTTTTTCTGATTGTACAGCACATTGGTCTACTGCTATTTTTTAAATGTGCTTTAGAAATACATTTGGGTTGGAGAAGTTCAGAGATGATTCAAGTTTAGTATTATAAACTTGTCTTGCTCTAAAATCAGGGTCACATAGACAGAACCCAGACTGGATGTCTGCGTGGCGGTCTAAAGTAGATGAAGATATCATCACCATGTCTGAAGGAAGGCGCTGGGTTCCTTTCCCACAATCAATTTTCAGTTTCACACACAAGAACAAACACTTAATAGCTGCCCCAGGACCATTTTACCTCAAAATCAGCCCATTGCCTTTACACCCACGGGTTTGGTTATCACATGACTCTGTGGTAATTAGTCATATCCTCATATCTACAATTGAAATCTGTTGGAAGAAATATAGATTTTATTTTCAATTGGCATACTCCTGCAATTTTTATTTTTTTATTTTCACAGGCATAAATAATAAAACTATTTCACTGCCAGAACAAACAACATCAAAACAAAACACACAAATAAATAAGTTTCACTTATATCATGGATCACAGCAATGCTGCAGTAAATTTTAAATAATATGCAACTCCCATAAAAATAAAAATAACATCTCTGCTTAAACACGAAGGAGCCAAACGAACCTCCAGAAGAAAAACATTAAATATGTGATATCCTGGTTAAGGCTGACAGAGGGCACTAGTGGTCTATCAAATATTGTACACAAAAGGCCATTCAACTGTGCAGGACTTAAAAAGATCTTATCCTGACTGCAAGTAACAACTCACAAGTACACAAAGAACATGTGATATAAAGCATTCAAACAAAAGCACAAGCACATTAAATCCCCTCGGTTGATTGTGGAATGTAGAATGCTGAAAGCGGTTTAAGATAAGAGAAGATTTTTAAAGGATAGATACCCTTTAAAATGAGTTAGTGCTTAGCACCAGCGGCGCATGATTTCAACACCACAGTTAACCTTCACATTGTGCATCCTGTTAAAACCAGAAGCTGGTTTGAGAGTATTATAGTGGCCTTAGTTTAAAACCTCATATTTCAAACGATTATCATTTTGAATGGGAAAGCACCCAGCATGTTTACAGTGTGTATGTGCTACAAATCTGATCATTAAAAAGGAATCAAAGGGGGAGGGGGGCGGGTTGGGGGGGGGGGAGGGGGGGGGGGGTTGTTTGTTTGTGTGTGTGTGTGTGTGTGGGTGGGTGGAGGGGGGGCTATTTATTTAAGCTGCCTACACGCAATATGTTATTCTGGTATTTCTTTGTAACCAGTGATATTGTTGTTGATTAAGGCTGGCTGGCTAGTCCTCTCTTCTCTTTACTCAGTGACTCTATAAACAGGCAAAGCCAATCCAGTTCTGTTTTTATTGTTGTTGTGATTGCTCTAATCACCCAGGCATCATGAACTACCCACTGTGCTCTGTGAATGCATGAATATTGGTGCAGTACTTCATATGAATATGATTGTGAATATGAATTCAAATGTAAATAATACTAATATGTTGACAGGTAAGCAACGTTGTAGCTAACATTATGCACATATAATGCAAACATGAATGCCACAGCATTGCAGTAGGTGGTTATTTTAGACAGCTGCCAATACTTGCTCCTTGTCCAACTGGTTGTCAGTTCATACATAAATGAAACTTTGACTGTGAGGCATGCTAGCCTTTAATACTAACTCCTATGCTAGGCCATCACCTAACCTGAGGCAGTTTGTACCCAGGTTGTGCAGGTATAGATACTTTGTCAATTTAAAACTTAAAACCCTGGGAAGATTTAGTAAACATTGGAGACTGTAGTCACAAGAAATACGTCAGCATTGGTTATTCATTTTTCCCAACAGCTTACAACAACTATTGTTTATGTTCAGTATTGTTACACTTATATTGCGAGAATCTGAAAAATTACCTAATTTTCTCTGAGTATGAGGATTTGTTAAACAATGTTATGAAATGCAGACTCCAGTCTTATCTCTGTATGAGTTAACATGGGTTGTGACAGGTTTGCCAGTGTTGCAGTTTCCTTATGCCAGATCTTAGTGATATATATATATATATATATATATATATATATATATATATATATATATATATATATATATAGCTTCTATAAATCATCTATCTATAAACTTTAATGAGTGCTCCCTCCATTTTCCAAATACATACCTGCATTACAGTTTGTTTTTTTTCACAGCGGGATCCTAACAACAGGGTGTTTTTATCCCAACCATCGACTCTTTTCATACCTATCTCTGTGTAGTGTCACAATCCAAATTCCAAAACGCTATGCACTGTTTACTGTGTGTATTTACATGTACAAGAAACAATGGCAAACTATGCAGCATATATACAACAGCAGCTGGTGCAATTCTCATAACATGGCAATAAATACTGTTGATGACAATATATGCATGTTATATACACTCCATAATGATAAAAGCTTGGACAGAAGGATCAGGACATATGCAGGGCATGAATACATTGCTTTTACTCACTGACAATCACTGGGTCCTCCGTGAGGGGCTTAGTCCCAATAGCAACACCTGCATGAATGACTAACTGTTCCCAGTCACAGCCACTCAACCCCATATAACACCAACACCTCTCAAAGCCCCACCAGGGTTTTTACTGAATCTATTAACTGAAAACAAGAGGTCGATATAAAGTAGAGTGCTCAACAGACCGCTGCAGTACAATAACAACTCAGCTACATCTGTTATTTTAGCAACACACGGCACACTGTAGACTGTATACAGAGGCTGATTGTGATTTATGTTTATATTGCATCTGATTCAACTGGAATTCAATACCCGGGTCCCGGGTCAGGTTTTTCAACCTCTCTATGAACACATTCATTTCCCCCTGCATCTGCAATGCCAATGGAAGCGACCCCAATAGTCAGTTTGATGGATATGAATATATTATATAAAAGCTTGTTTAGTTATCTAAATACATCTTTATATGTCTGTCCACAAACAAGCAGGATAGTTATTTATGATAATGTCCATTTGTATATGTAACACATAAACCATCCTGATGATATGTCCACATTCAGTTGACAAATTGTATGGGAGGTGGTGGTGATGTCCAAAGTTGAAATGAATAGATAATGACTTGCTACACTTTTTTGCTCTGCATTTAAAGGTCCTATGACATGCTGCTTTTTGGATGCTTTTATATAGCCTCAGCGGTCCCCTAATACTGTATTTGAAGTCTCTTTCTGGAAATCCAGCCTTGATGCAGAATTACAGCCACTACGAGCCAGTCCCACAATGACCTTTCCTTAGGACGTACCATTTCTGTTTCTGTAGCTTTAAATGCTATTGAGGAGGAGAGAGGGGGGGCAAGGTGGATGGTGGGGGTGTGGCCTTGACCAACTGCCATGCTTCACTCGTTTGCAAGCCATGATCATAGACCTATATAGAAAATGGACCGAGTGACTCCGTTGCTCTGGACGGAGACGAGTGTAGTCTATTAGAAGCACCTTTCCGTTGATAGCCGAGGTTAGTCAGATCAGGACAGAAACAGGAGGACGATAGTTAAACACAGTAAACAACAGTATACCACAACACATGTAACGTCCGCTACCTTATCACGTATTTGCCAGTGGTTAAACCAAAGAGTACAGGTAACCTCTATACTCGTTGGTTAAACTGTGCCGCTGTTAGCTAGCTAAGGTTAGCTAAAGCTAGCTTGATAGCACGTCAAATTAGGGTACATATAAACGTTATAATTCGCGGTACAAAAATCATCACCGATTGCAAAATTAACCACATATACATAAACAGGTGGCTTATATTTTATACAAGTACAGCAAAAAGATGAATGTTCAACTTACATTTGTGTTGCTCGGTCGGTCTCGTTGTTGCGTAGAAGGCCGCCATTATCCAAAGTTTTGGCGACCGTTGAGTGTGGAAAGTGTGCATCGATCCACACTCAACTTTTTGACCGTTTTGAGTGCACCATCCGGGTACTTGTAGTGCACTGCATTTACCACACTTCGACGAGTGACACTTTGAGTGCACTCAAATAGTTAGTATAAGTACAGAAGTGCGCGGTTTGGGACACACCTCATGTTTACATTATTTTCTCTTACCAGCTATACCTGTATTTACCCTGTGTATGAAAAATCCATTTTAGCGCCTGTCTCTTTAAGCCCCCTCCCGAAAAAGCATAGTCTGCTCTGATTGGTGAGCGTTTCCAGGTCTTCTACATCTGTGCTCTCAGTTTCTTTCCAAGGTAATTGCAGCCAGGGAATAAGAGTAAGAGAGCACTGTAGCAGCACTATACCTATATATAGTAGGCCTATAGTTGTGGCATCACAACAATACAGAAGCCGGACAACTCCTTTAAAGGCAGCTCCTTTAAAGACACAGTTTCTAAATATGGCCTGTGTGCATTCTTTCTGTGGATTGAGCGTTTTGATACTTTTACAGTATTTATAGCACCTCAACCTGCTTTATAATAAAAAAAGACATGGAAATATCACCTTTTACAATATGGGACCTAAAGTCTAAAGTCAGAGAGGAAAGCATAAAGGCTCAGACAGTTCATCACATGATTATTTTTACATTTCTTTTTCAATTTGTACTGCATGTGTCCATCTCCTGCAACTTCTGCAATGCAAATCTGGTGCTTCTTTGACATTTATTTGGTGCACTCTGATTCATTTTTCATCGAGTGCCATTCATTTTAAAGTTGGATGCAGACAAAGTAAGGTCAATAGACTAATTTATTCTCACCATGGCTGTACACCCTGAGCTCTGAAATTACAGAACAGCAACCGAGGAAATAAAGAGACTTTGAAAACATTCAGAGAGCACATCTGCCTGCAGAGCATATTCCGCACCACTCTTCACCCTACATTTATGCTGTTTCTTGTTGTGTGTGTGTGTACACGTACCAAAATGTGTGAACTTGTGTTTTGTGTGTGGGTGTCTGTTTTGTGCAAAAGGTCCTCCCTGCACACACACACAAACGCACACACGCGCGCACGCACACACACACACACACACGCGCACGCACACACACACACACACACACACACACACACACGCACGCACGCACGCACGCACGCACACACACACATACACAGGGTTTTGAGGGTATTACATCTTACCTGACTCTGTACTACATCAGACTCCAATCACACATGGCCTTGTAGTACCACCTCAATAATTCTTTGGATTTGTTATGGCGTTTTGATGCTCACTGTTTACCTGGGATTTATAATGATGACTTCAGTGCCCCATAAGGGCTCAGCAGATCCATTGAGAGGCTTAGATGGCAAAAAAAACTAATTACCATGAAGAGGCAGCCGGCAGAGAGAGAGAGAGAGAGACACACACACACACACACACACACACACACACACACACACACACTTCGTCATGACAACTTCCAAAGTAGTCTTTTTGTTTATTGGTGGGACCTTGTAGTCCGGCCATGGCAGAGTATTCTATCACCTCTCTGTCAGGCAGCTCTAGCAGTGTACATTACTATACTTTGTTCCGCAGTGATCTACTTTCTCAGATGACAATGACAATTTAATTTCTGTTGATCACTGCTTTTACACCTCAGATAGTATGGGCTGTAATGATCCTTCAGCAGCATGGCACTCCACTATTACAGTACCTTCCACTGTGTCAGAGTTCTGTAGTAGTTTAAGACAGAGTGCTGCACTCTCTTTCACCATGGTAGGAGAAGACTTTGGCTTGTAAATGTATAAATCCATGGTTTTGTGTTATAAAAAATGCATTGTTTGATTTAAATTGCACAACAGACCTTTATTCCATTATAGATAGGTAAACAACAGACCAA
The DNA here is from genome assembly GCA_023631565.1 of Gymnocephalus cernua. Classification (NCBI taxonomy): domain Eukaryota; kingdom Metazoa; phylum Chordata; class Actinopteri; order Perciformes; family Percidae; genus Gymnocephalus; species Gymnocephalus cernua. The sequence goes on from CM042434.1 coordinate 13,038,925, forward strand.
AATCTAACATGTCAATAAAAAGACACTTACTTTGTTTCAGTGTTTGGCATAATTTTGCTTCAACAATTTTAACAGTCCTGGGTCCCAGTGAAGGGAAATGTATTTCAAAAGGTCTGAGATTTAGCACGCAACAGTTGCTCAAGGGCATGAGATAAGCAATGCCATTACACTAGCATTGTAAATCTGATTTGTCACACCTCATATGTGGCAAAACGACCCTTAAAGTGTTCCACTGGCTTGTGGCGCTAAATGAGATCAATGGATTATTTAAATCAGGGAATTACCAAGCGAATAACATTCTATTGTTATATAAAAGTATTATGGAATATTATTGACACTGCATGTGCGATATACTGTAGATACTGAGGTTGTTTACATCAGTAAAATTTGAAAAATCAAACAAAAACAAGAGCATAACCAATTAGTGTAACTTAGTGAAATTTGTAACTATGGCCATAATTTGAGGGGTAAAAACGATCACAGATTGTGCCTTTAGAGTACTAGGACATGTTGTGCTTAGTTTTAAGTTTTAAACAGCTTGTAATATACACCTTGAGACAAGAAATTTTCCCAACAGTGCGGATGACAAACCAGCATTTGGTTCACCTCCAAATAACTGTTAACCAGGGCTTTAAATTGACATCTGCCAACCCGCCAAATGCGGGTAAAAGTTAGCTTTGGCTGGTAACATTGTAAAGTTACTAGCCAATTTGGCTGGTGATTAATGAAGCAAACAACTGTGCGTCTGTTTGAATCGGTAAGCTGCAGAAACGATGAGACAAGTCAGTGTCGCCAGATTGGTCTGTTAACCACCAAGAAATTTAGGCGTGTTTGTGTGTGTTTGGCTTGGAAACAATCTTTATCTGACAACACTGCTTGTAGAACTAATACTACCTTTTCCATGAGCACTTATGTCGTGAAGTGTCGTACAACCATTGGCTATGTGCATAGTGTGTGCAGTATCGATTACGAGCTACGCTGAAATGGAGAAGACAAACAGAACGGCGCAAAACAAACTAGAGGAGCTGAAATTAAGTAGTAAAGTTAGTTAAAATCTGTTAAAATCAGTAAGAATTAGGCTAGTGGAAAATCTGATTGGCTGTTAACTTTAAAAATCTACTAGCAATGTTGGCTGGTGATCAAAAAAGTTAATTTAAAGCCCTGCTAAACTATAATATAAAGCAAAGTATAAGGGTCTACAGCCATGCTAACAACATGTTTGTGTGTGTGTGTGTGTGTGTGTGTGTGTAACAGCTCTGTGAGGCTGTACTTGCTGATGTTTAGTAGGCATAATGTTTAGCATGCCGAACATTTTAGTTTAGCACATTAGCAAGCTAACATTTGCTCATTTGCTAAACACAAAGTGCTGGAATGATGGAATAGTTTAGCATTTATTCAGGCAATTAACTGTCATGCAATCATAACTGTTGACTCACTTTAAAAGACATCTGGTCTGACAACTGAAGCCACTCAGGACATAGACAGATAATGCTAATTTGCATCTTTATAGATAGATATAAATGGTTTCCCATCTGAATATGGCTGCAGATAAAGCAGTTAAAACTTTCTGTTTAAAATGGGAAAGACATTGTACATGAATCTAATATCATCCAAGGATTCATTTAAAATTTTTAAAACTACTCGTCATTTTTTGAAGAAAAAACATTTGTGAGTTCATCTGTTTTTGTATCCTTTAAATTGACAGTATTGTCAAAGCAATTGGATCTAACACATGTTGAAGTTTTACTTGTATCCTACTCATTCTTTTGTCAGACTAATTGGCAATAACTTGAAATAGGCAAAACTTTATATTCTCTGAGGTGTCATGTGTAATGCAGATGCTAAATTCAACACAGTCACAACTTTGCTCTGTGTAGGCGTCAGAAGTTATGCTCAGGTTTAGAAAATCTGATAACATGTCTACATGTCTGTGTTTAGAGAAATCACACTTACACTTACGCATTCAATAACCACAGAAACCATGCTGGAAATTTTGTCAAGTGGAGGTGTTTACAATCTGTGGACCACCATTTCCCATACAGTAAATTACTTTTTTTCCTACTACACAACTGGGAGATACTGTAATGACAAGTGAAACCTTCTCACGTTCTCTCGACTCCCCCTGCATACCCACAATGGGTTTGCAGCGTGGCAATTTTATCTTAAAATCAAAAAAGTCCTTTGTGGTCTGCAGGCACTATAGCGTGTGTCTGTTTGTGTGTGTGGAAGGAGGTGGGGGGTAGTTTTCAGAGTGAGAAACAGAAGTGAATCAATATAGTTTTTTTAAAATGTATAATATCGTCAGCTGTAGAGAGAAGTGGAAGTGGTAACTGCGTGCACAGAAAATAGCACTATGTAATTTAAACTGAATAAATATTTAAAAAACTAGCTAGTCACTAAAAGCTTCTAAACAACTCTCTGTCTTTATTAAAAGGGAACATTCCACTAGTTTCAATAAAATGCTTGAAATGCTCATTTTACAATTAAAATGTTTTTGACAAAATATTGTTTTAACACTTTTGCTTTTTTAGTTGTGATACTGTGTGATGCCACACTTACCTTAGCCTGTTTAGAGGACTTTATATCTAAAGATATTAAAATGATGATAAGACATTTGCTGTGTGCAGCTTTAAGACTGATCATTTTCTGTGCTGTACTGCACCTGGCTGCTGTGCTCTAACGGATTAGCAAAGAAATACAGATTTGAACGCGGATAATCTCATTAATGGTTTCAAGAAATCTAGGTGCAGGTAATCTTTTCATTACATTCCTCTAATCTTAATCCTGGGGAGATCATTCCTGGACTGCATAATGCTAATCTGATCCCATCGCTTCGTTCAAAAAGCCTTTTTTTTAATCCAAAGAATAAAAATAGCTCTACTTACAATCATGACATGTATCAGTGCGTATAACGTTAAATGTAGGTTAGGCATGAAACCCCCACTATGGTTAGGGTAGGTATTGAGAGGGTCTCAGCTCATTGTGTGTGAAGACCTCCGTTTCCTACCCACCTCTTCTAACCATACATTGTTTCACACTAACAAAACCCACAGACTTGTGAAGACCAATGCAAACATTTCCTTCACCACTGCAGCTTAGATATAAAGTAGATTCACTTTGTTTACTTATTAGCATTTTAGAAGAATTGTCAAATACTATCAGATTGTATTAAACTAAGGCAGCCAGGCCATACTATAACTAAAACTATTGCATTTCACTATGAAAACTAAATTAGTATTCACCCCTCAATGGACCCTGATTGTTTGTTACAGTATGCAAATAAAGAAACCCCATTCTTATATTTCTCATTAAAACCAACATAGTCGCTGACTGCATATTAATGCCAGGACTCACAGTTCATCAGACCTCAGGTAATGGTAGAAAAATATAACGTTCTCAAACAGTCAAGTAAAACACCATCCAGACAAATACAGTGCTATTTATGAGCAATAGCAGCCATAAAGGGCCAAGTCACTTTGCATCATTAAATAATTTGCAACACAGCTTGATGTACAGTTCAAAATGTATGTTAATGTGAAGAACTAACATGCCAGATATTACTTTTAAAGCCACCACTAAAACATGTTAGTGGCTCTAAGCATCAGATACATCACCCTAAATCACCCTTTAGCGTCTGTATGGGACGCACCGGGCAGAGCAGCAGCTCGGCTGCAGCGCTGTAAGATGACGTAGTATCAGTGGCGGCTTGTCAATAGAGGGCGCTGGGGCGCCGCCCCCATCAAAATTCCAGAAATATAAATGTATACAAAAATGATATAAAAATAAAATAAAAATAAAAAATAAAATAGAATAGTTTACTCATAGGAGGTATGCTTTGTGGAGGCTGGCTTACCCCCTCGTATCTGAGTCCTTATACTTTCGGCCAGCATGTGACCTGAAGCTGGTCTCTAATTGGGTTCTTAAAAATTCTTACCGCTCACTGGATCTTCACCATCATCATCTCCACTACTCACAGGGTTTTCAATTTGTTTCACGCCCAAGGTACGAGTTAAATGAATTCTGTGAGCAAAATGGAAAGCGTAGTACTGTTAATTAACATACATATGCAAGGTTGTTGTTCTAACTGAGAGGAAAGACAGGAAAAAGAACCAATAATATACTACAGTTAAACGCAAAGTTACTCTGTTGTTGGTGTGAGTTAAAAAAGCCTCAGTCAGAGGGGCAGTCCACACAAAGACATATTTTGATGCAAACGCACCTGTAAACGCACTGCCCGTAAACGCACTTTTTTGAAACCTGGTCCCAGGGTGAATAAAAAAAAAAACGGCTCACGTTTGGCTTCGTGTGTACCGCGAAACCGCATAAGTGCGTATCGATGATGTCATCCCCACACACCTCGGCCTCACAGCTCCGCCTTCAACCCAGCTGACGGCTCTAACAGGGACGCAATGCTGTTTATAAAGTGGAAGTAGATAACTTATCAACTAGCTAGCTAATCTGTCTGCTCATCAACTCCTTGAATGGATTATAGTAACTTTTAGCACGGCTTATTGTAGAAAGGCTACCGCAAGAAAAATGTGTAGCTAGATTATCAAAAAGACATCGGATCATTCATGTTTGTTTGACTGCCGATGTTAGCTAGCAGAGCTAACGTTAGCGCTAGCTAGCACGCTAACTAGCTAGCTGTGCTACCTAGTGCGCTGCAATCATGTCCGATAGCAGACAGAATTGCAAAATAGAAAGCAATCCAGCAGCACATTATACAATGTAACGTTTTCTAGCGGTGGACTTTATATTATGAGCAGTGGTGAAATTTATTAAAGTCTAGTCCATGGCTGTAGAGAACTATGGTATGTTATGAAAGGAAGTGACTGAAGGCTGCTCTTCTTCTTCGTTCCGTTAATTTCTGTAGCAATAACAGCGCCGCCTACAGGCCTGGCATATGAAGTAGCGTGTTGAGTAATTTACATATGGATTCATGTGTAAGTGAACTTTCTTGAACCGAATCCAGGGAAGACGGATGCGTTTTCATCCTAACGTCTTCGTCTGGATGGGGCCAGAGTCACTATCTTTTTATGTTTCTAACTTGAATTTTGTCTCGTAATGTCTTGATATTATTAAATATATCGTTGGTTAAATATAGTGCTGGTTGTTTTGCCCAGTTTCAAAGTACTGCTTTGAATTTATTTGTCCCTCCACCAAAAAAAAAGCGCCCCCCCAAAAATAATTATCGCCAGCTGTCACTGCGTAGTATTAAGAGCGACAACGGTAATGAGTAGTATGAAAGACCTAATGAGGTTGGTTGGGCTGCTTGATGGGTCAAACAACACAGGACTTTCACCCAAGAGACCAGGGTTCGTGTTCCGTTCTTGTCCCGCGTCTCACTGAAACGCACAATTTGTAACCCCCACCCACAATCTTTTCCTAAACCTAAGTGTCCCCTTCTCGTGCCGCATTTCAGTTAAACATAGGTCCTGACCCAGAGTCAAAAAGTGATGCCAATATAATATATATATATAATATATAATAATAATAAAATAATAAAATATAATATATATATATAAAATATGATGCTGAAGAGACTTTTTGCGTCAATAACAAACACCAAAGACACCTGACCAAGTGTCACTTTTTGACGCGATGAGAGTGAGAATTTGTTGACTCTACATGCTAAATAGGTTTCATTGCACATCCTTATGCAGCCGGTAACTGCATTCATGTCAGTGATCTGTAAAAACAGACAGCTGTTCCATTCACCTAGCTGTCCTCAGCAATTGGAGGGACTGTCTTGAGAAGAGTATGAAGGCTCACCTGACAGAACGGTCAGCGGTTGCTAATAGACAGTTATCTACCTAACAATTAATCTACCTGAAAGAAGTTGTAATTTGTACTCTATGCATGTGCACAATGCTGCATACCAAGTGTTGCTGAAGTGCATTATAGTTGCATTACAGTTATGTAAGAAGCAATTTTAAAAAGAAACCTGTATTCTTCGTATAACAGATGACCACCAGTCATTTAAGAATTACAGCAATGTGTGTTTTGTCTCAGTGCTTTGTAACGTAAACAGTATAACATATAAAACAAAATAGGACACAATGGTCTGTCTTGCACAAAAACAAAGCCCATACAAAATAAATGCATGATTATAGTGCACAATTAAATTGTTTTTTGTTGTTAGTCCCATGGACCATTTTTGTAGTTTTGATCCAGATAAATAGTTGGATGTCCACTGAACATTTACCGAAGTTGAAAGCTTTGCATTGTTTGATAAAGGCTGATAACCTTTTCTAAATTGTCTTCACAGTAAAATGAATGTATGATGCACATACTGTACATACATGTGTAGTCCAGCAGCATGCCTCAGTATAAGAATAACAAACAGTGAAAAGGGAAAACGAGATCAGGATACCTTGATGAATGCTTGCGGATAGACTGCAACACAGTCCCAAAAAGGAAGCAAATTCCAGAGAGATGAGAAGATGCCAGAGTGACCAGCGAAAGCCAAGCTCTAAATTCATGTCCCTGCCTGAGCACATGGAGAATGATGACCTTGTGAATCAAATTCTGTCAGATGTGATGGGAGCAAAATGAACCAGCGGTTCCTGGGATTGTCTTTGATTAAAATATTGCCATTGTTAAATCATTGACACAGTAATCCATTCTTAAAGCCAAGTGAGCACCAGCACTGAGGCATGGCTGAGACATGACTCTTTGAAATATTTACCTGTTGAAACACCGAAAATGCAAGAAAAGCAAGAATGAGCAAATTTACATCAGTACTAAACCTGTTTGAGTCGTGATTCACTCGGATCTTTAACCCAAGTCTTTAAATTGACTCATGATTTGCGAGTCTCTAGTATCATTAACTCGCATCAGTTGAGTCCTACTACAATTCAATCTAAAATGATAACAGCGCCACACACAAACCTCTTGCAACATTAGCTACTACTACTTCCTAGCCATCTCAGCTGCACAAAGCTTTATAACTTACAATTTCGTAGGCAACAACAACTCCACAAGTCAACTCAAGCAACTGAGTGAGCAGAGAGACAGTCCGAGACAGATTATAAACTTCCCGACCCGCAGACTCAGAGCCGGAAGCTCGCAGACCAAGGGATTCACTCATGAGTCCTCAATGACTCACGAGCCCTCAATGACTCGTGAGTTGTCGATGCTTGCGCGAATCAGCTGCCTATGAGTGGATCTGACTCAGACGAGCGAGTGAAGTCTCTCCTCGAGTCAGGGTAAATCACAACAAAACACATTCTTTCACTTCTGAAATACCATGCAATGTTCTGCATGTAGCCTAGCTAGGCCTACTGTAGGTTTGGTGTATAAATGTAATATGTTAAAATACAATTAGGTCAAGCAGACAGTCGATTTAAAAAAATTAAATAATGTATTCACTACAGGCATTTCTCCGTTCCTGTTTCTATGTCTACATTGAGAGCCTATATATTGCTTAGGCTACATTAAGTTAAGACAATAAATAAACAGTCTGGCTCAAAATGCTTTCTTTTCCGTGACTATATGGCTCTCCTGTGAGCAGCTGCATGAGGTGGCGAGTGGGTGTGTGCAGTAGGACTTAGTTTTCTTGGCGATTTAGCAATACTGACTAATCCTTAAAAGGAACCGGGTTTGCCAGGCCTAATCAGTACTGTATGTTAGTCAATGGTATGGACTAATTGGATTCATTTACAGAAATTGCCTAAATTACCAACTATAACTTTATCTGTGCCTTGTGCATAACACCTGAGCATAAGTAAGAAATGTGCCACAGCTGTCACTGGTACCGTGAGGTGAGAAATGCATGTTGGTCTCACATTAGCACACACACCCTGTCTCCTTAATCCTGCTCAGACAGATCACTACAGTGTGTCTGCTGTACCTTTCTCTCCACGGCCCTGTCAGCGCTGGTAATTGACTCTTGCAGTCTCCGCTGAGCCGTCCACTACATGGCCTCTCAGGCTCCACACACCCAATTACAGGCTGCAGCTCCCTGACGGGCTGAGGTGGATGACCAAGGGGGAGGCGAGGCTGGGGTGGTGGAGTGCAGTATTATTAGTCTTTGATGTGGAACTGAGAGTTAGGTGGATATACACAGGCACACCTGCATGTATTAGTGGCATACCCCTGTAAAACTATTAACGTAATAAATTAGTGATGCCACAGCATTGACAAGGGCCTCAGGATTGAACACATCAATATTTTAGAACCAGGATACATTGTTGACTAGTCAGTTTAATCAATTCGCTGACTCACAAGTTGAACGTGAAGGCAGCAGCAGTAGCTGTCCTGCTCCATTTATCTGCTATGTGTAAGGCAACAGATTAGGTTGAAGTCCCGTTCAGCCTATATGCCACACAGAAAGAGGTGTTTCTTCATGGCCACCAGGCACGACTCAAACAGCTAATGATAGGGAACCATTGGTCAGTGGCAGCCTGTCAAAGATAATGACCATCACTGGGTTAGCTGTGTTTGCCAGAGGGAATGCCTGAGCAGTAGTCTCTACATTATGTATGCAAGTGTCTCACTTAACTCCTTTTTCAGCTTAAAAATGAATTAAAGGAACATTCTGGGATTATTACAATTTTCTTTTGTATTTTTGTCTATTATTTCTGTCAATTTTGATAACACTGTACTGTAGTAATTGCTGATGATGAGATTGAGGTTGTATGAAAAAATGAATTTCCATTTAGGTTGCGTAAGATAGGCCTACAGAGCCTGCACATGTAGCCGCTGTAGCTACATGTATGTGTGTATGTATGTATGTATACAGGACACCACGTGCTTTGTTAGTATGCCTGTGTTTACTCCAACAAGTTTCTAATCCAAATGGAAATTGTTAAAGACAACATTTAATAGATTGAAGAAAGCCTTAGGAATCTGCTACTTTTTAATTAAACACATCTAACAAAGCCATTTCCACAGCAGACCTTCTGCTAGCTGCAATCACAGCAGTCTAATACAGTGAATCAAAAAAAGACAAACGCTGCACGGCAATGGTTTAATATTCGGAATGGCTACCTGGATGTAACTCCAGTTAGGTATGAGCAAAGCCCCCATCACTTCATATCAGAAAGTGAAGAAATGTAAACATTCACTGTGGACGATGTAATTAAAGCATGGTAAAGATACATCCCTGTTGTTGTGATGCTATAAGGGTAAAATCTTGTGCCACATTTTCACAGCATGTTAGCCTACGGCATGGTTACCTGATGCGACAGATGGTTTGTTAACAGAACCATCTGAGAAGCTGCTATTGGAAACTGTTTGGAAAAGAGCAGGCACTTTCAAAAAATACCTGGCAGGTGATTGTATGAACCATCTGTCTATCACGTTCGCCATTGTTGTTTGGAATGAACAGCCGCGGCCATCACACACACCTAAACCACGCCCATAGCTGCCAGTAGCTCCTCAAAGGAGGCAGATTGGTGCGGTAAGCAGGTAGTTCAGACACAAACACATTACTTAAAGCCGTTCTTGTGTTATCTTGTGATGTCGCGAGAATCAAGCTGCCATGCAAGGTAAACGGCACGGCTCGACTCTCTTGGAACTGCTCTTTTTTGGTTTTCCATTGGCAAAGGTTGTGGACAGCATCTTTTTTTGGTATCACCTCAGTCAAGGTTATAACGAGCTGAGCCGATACTAAAAGGTGGAGTTAAAACACTGTAGACCACTGATTGGTCAGAGAGATTGTCACTTGTGCGACAGAGGACTTCCTGCACAAACCCACTATTCTTTATTGGCCAACCAACTATCAATAGCGAATGCAATTTATTAATTCACTCAACCAAGATTAAAAAAAAATGGCCAATTGCGAGGTACAGATATTCCTCTGTTTGGTTGCTGATTAAAGGATCCAGTGAGAGAACACACTGTGTTTGTGTCGCACTGAAGATGATGCCACGGCAGTTTCACGCAGCATCACTATGACTGTTAGCTAAGAATCCTGCCTACACTGAAGGACTACTGAATCTGCAGTGGAAAACCAAATTGAGGAAAGTACCAGGTACCAAAAGCATAAAGCCGAACACACCCCTTGCATCAAGTATTAAATCCAGCGTTACTTTAATTCACAGTCACTCACACCCAATACCCAATCCACAACACTATATCCTCTGTTAGACCAGGAAATAAAAAAGGATCAAAAGACCAAACAGCCACATGCGACAAATGTGAGCCACAGATTGCACTGGCCGATATTACTTCTTGCTCGACCATTATCGCTGCCTCTTTCAGCCACCCTAAAACGAGGGAGCGAGCGAGAGAGCAATGCTTTTAGTTCAGCAGTTGTGAGGCCTAATGGTCCATCTAAAATGTGCACAAACCAATTAACCTAGCTGACCTGAGACATGGTGTGTCAGCCTGTCAATCTCGAGGAGGGGGGGGGTGACTCTTATCTCTGCCTGACAGCTAAAGGGGGCAGTTGAGGAGGATGGCGGGAGCGATGGGGAGATGTTATTGATGACAGAGCCAGGCAGAGTGGAAGGGTCAATTAGGAAAACCCCTCATGGCACCAACCCCTGAAGGCAAAAGAGGATCCAATAAGACTATTGTATCAGCATGTAGGAAAGAAAACCACTATTATCATTCACTGAAAGGCATTTCTTTAAAATTCCTATTATTACCACCACCTCAGCACTGCTGGCAAATTTTACATCACATTCAGATATTTTTTGCCTGAACACTGGGCTTAAGATAAGTACTTTTTCTAATTCTAGCTTTTAACACTGTTTTATCTTTCAGACCTATGTGTCATTTCAGCAGATTGACATGGCAACAGGGCTTAAAGTAAAGAACCCTTCACAATTGCCTTTGTTAAACAATAAATATGTGAAATTGGAAAGCGGATATGTATTTGCAGCTTCCTTGCTTATCTCCTCCTGGTTGTCTTCTTTATCACGGTTTGTGGCATAGATGTGAAGAAGCACGACTGCAGCTGTCAGATGATTGCTGGAGGGATTTGTGTTGGCATGCTTTCCTTTATTTAAATCAAAAGTGTATAGTCACTCACATTTTTTTGTTTCAGCATGGTAGAGCCAAGCCCTTGTTATTACCACTGATCAACTGATATCCTCATATTTCTGCATCACATATAAAGTATCCACTACAGAGGCTAATATCACTAAAAAGAAAAGAGTGACTTCTGCCAAGCTTGCTTCTCTTTACATGCTGGTAAAAAAAAAATATAACAGCTCAGTATTATTTGCTTTTACTGCTAGGCATAGATCACTTTCTGGGCATTACACTTAGCATTGTTTTGCCTGACTTGCTCATATGCAATCTTATCTTTAAATGTGTATAATCATTTATGAGCTATATCAATTTAAAAATCTAGGCAACATGTTTTTTGGGAAAGTTTTTGAAAGAAAGTAAATTATGGATGTATTATTTAGACCAATTGCATGTCCAGGTAGTTTACCTCTAAACTGCATTTAAAGTAATTAAGGGTAGGACTAATACTGATATATTCAATTAAAACTAATATTCCTGCATTATACTAAGTGTTTTCTCCAGAATGTTATTCTTGCAGGCCAATAAAAGCCTCTGAGACACTTATAATAGTACTATACTATAATAGTACTATAATAGTATTTATATATATTTGGTGGGTGACACTACATAAGTGTAACACAAACCATTCTTTTTACAGCTCAGTGGAGGATATGTTGCTTCAGTCACCCCAGATGCAGCCTGTCCCTGAGGGCCCCATATAGATCCTTAACTCCTCAAACCTGACTCTTGACAAAGCTGGTAGAAAAGATAGATCATTGTTAAGACCAGGTTGCGGCAGAGTCATCTTCTCTGTTCTGGTTGTTAGCATATGATGTATCACTGTTGTCTTGCTCTTGATGGATCTGGTGCTACATGCGTATCATGGCTGAACTCATGAACACCAAACCAGCAGAACCAGGACACTGTCATTAATATGCTGTCACAGTTAAATGCTGGACACACTGGAGTAGAAACATTGGCAGTTTATGTGTAATACTTATGAACTGCTAAGGGCCAAAACACTATAGATAAACTGCTGTGCAATATCCTGATGCACTTTACTTTAAAAGTGAAAATTAATACATTATGTTTTGACTGACGAGGCCCAGTGTAAGTTATTGGCCTCGGTTCTCCTCATGGCCAGCTGTACTGATAAATCTCCAGGGTGCATTCTGCCCTTGTTTGTACCTCCAGCTCAAAGTCATTCAGATTGGTAGCACACCAAATGACACTTGAGGACACTTCATTTATTGACTGTGATTATAAGCATTTTAGCTATAAACCAAGTAAAAAATAAATCATAACTCTTGGCTGAATTTGAAATCAAGATGCGTTATTGATTTAGAATTTCAAGGCAGGGTTGTAGCTCATAAAATGCAAAGTAAGTGCAGGACCAAAGCATCTTTTTAATGTGTCAGTAGGTGGCAAAATTGGTCCAGCATCTCAGAGTCAATGACTTCACACCAGCTGTGAGAAATAACCAGACGTGTGGGGAGGGTTTACAGAGAACATCACAGGGAAAAAGATAACATTTCTCATTTAAAGCAAGCACTGAGAGATTTCGAGTTTTACACAGATGTAAGATTTCCTTCTGTAATAAACAATGCCACCACATCCTGGGTGAGACACTTCCTCTGTAATGTTCATCTGCATGTCCAAAAGATAAATAATATCACCTCCTAATTAGTGCCAGTAACCAGTCACTCAGAATCTATTACATTGAGTTCATGGAAATAAAAAGAATAAAAAAGGTGGTTAGCTCTTATAACTGCAAGCTTGTATCAATCAGATTTCAATAGATCCAATAGAAGAGTCACAGTTGAGGACGAGGTGGGGATGAAATGACAAACAATGAAAGATAAAGCTCGAAACAACACTAACCTTAAAAAACACACATAATCGCACACCAATTCCGTAAGTTATGAAATTAAACTAAACAGCCTAGGGGGCAAGAAAAAGCATCAAGCAGAGCACACTGCAGAGTTACAACAATGATGATGTCTCTGCCCACTGAGCAATTCTGACCATTGCTGGAAAAAGAGATATGGGCCTCTTCCTGTTTGTGTCTGTGTTGCCAAGTTTGTCACAAGTCAGATGGGCAATAAGTAGCGTGAGGTTTCTTTACTGGAATACTAAAACTGTTTGCCCACGACTATGTGATATTGATATGACTGTACGTCTTCAACCTCAACTCAGGGTACTGAAAACATTCTCGCCTATGGCTTTGAAGCTGATCCTTGGGAAACGAGTATTACAGAATGAAGAAAGGTTGATGCATACATGTGTAGAACAAGTACATTAAAATCAAGCAAGCACAGACATTGTACTGTAAATATTTAATTTGTATTTGTTGTTTGTATGGCTTGCGAACCTGCACCTTTCCTACATTCAGTGCACTCACATTTTGACATTATTTATGTGGGTTATGACCAGTGCTCGAAGTGGGCCGGTACGCACCGGTACGCAGTACCGGCACTTCTACATTTTACTCTTAAGCGTACCTGCACTTTTTCTTGCGTACCGCTACTTCTCGCATGCAGCCGGTACGCTACCACTGACAGAGAAAGCGTCAGTGTCAGAGAGACGACCCTAACGTTACATAAACTACACTACCCAGAGGGCACTACGTGTTTACATTTTAGATCTTGACGAATCACGTAAAGGCAAGCAGTCCGCCCACCCTATCAGAAGTTAGCTTTTCCACGGACGCTAGTTTGAAAACGCTGTCAGTGTCAGCCTGACCGTAACGGTGTTTCACTGTTGAAAACCTAGAAACTAAAAATAAGTGTCGAGTTTATAAGTCGTTATGTTAGCCGCCTGGCTTCAGAAAGGTACTAAAAGAATGCGTGAGCCAGAGCCAGACACATCAACAGAGGTCCAAGTCCAACCAGAAACATCAGGAGGTAGCTAGTACGGTTCATGAGCTTCAAGCTAGCGTTGATGTGAGCGGAACAGCTGGCGTTAATGAGGAGTCTGCCGCTACCAACCTTAACGTTACACCGACGTCAACAGTAACGTGAGTAACGAAACACACGGACGGCCTGACCAAGGACCAAATGATGGATTTTTGCTCCACGAACAGCTGGCTTGTTTTTAATGATAACAAACTGGGCTGCAAAACATGATGTAGCAGCATCCCGTCACTAGCTGCCCAGACAGAGAGGGGACTGAAGCTGTTCCCCCTGTCTCTGTCACACACGCACACACACACACACACACACACACTGAGAGTGACTGTTTTGCATCTGTTTGAGCACCAAATTATTGTTAAAATGAATAGTTTTGATGAATGAATGAATTTTTTTTCTTAACATGACTCCAACATATTAGCAAATATAAATCAGCTTATTTGTGGAAAAAATAAACAATATTGATACTAGCCTATATGTAAATTAGTCGCTTAGGCCATCCATAGATAGTTAATAAGGATTCACTGTGCCACATCTATGTTTAAAACATGATTTTTTGAATAGCGTACGCACTAAAGTTATGTAAAGTTGTTTAAATAAATCCATACATTTATATTGTTAATAGATGACAATAAATTGTTGTTGTACCAGCAATATCTCCAAGTTTTGTTTTTCACTACAGAAATCTCAAATGTCATGATGATCTGCCAATGCAAGAGAGTACCGGCACCTTTTTTTCCCCACTTCAAGCACTGGTTATGACTCAACTTTAATGAAAGGACCAATCCCTTATGCATCGCAGAGGAGACAAGGCTATGTCTGGGAAGCATGAATGTGTGTGCCAGATTCTGTGCTAATGCATCAAGCACATGTGGCTATATTTCAATGGACAAATAAACAAATGGTTAAAACCAAGTCATTACAATTCATCCTCTAGGACCTAAAATATTTGTACCAAATGTCATGGCAATCCATCCAATAGTTCGTGATATATTTCACTCAATACCAAAACTGTCAACGACATAGTAGCACTAGGGAAAGGTCAAGGGATCACCAAAGTCGTTAAGATTCATCTTCTGGGGGCCGTGAAAGTTTGTATTTAATAGCAATCAATTTAATAGTAACTGAGATATTTAAAGTACAGTATGAACCATTCTTCTTTCCTAACATAGCTGGACATTATCCTAATGTGTGCTTGAGAGACACTGTCAGAAACCCGAAGCCCAGCCCTCTGATTTACTTTATGCTTCTTAAAGGTGCTCTAAGCGATGTTGGGTGACGGCACTTCTTGTTGACGTCCGAAGTATTTTCAAACAAACTGAGCCTAGCTCGCCCCTCCGTCCTCCTCATCCCATCCCCTCTCCCTCCCTTCCGTGCTTCCGCGCACTAACCCCCCAACCCCCACCCCCAAATCCTTCTTGTCGGTTATTGGCTGTAACACTGGAAGACTGTTTGTTATGTTTCTTGGTGCAGGTTAGCACAGTTTGTTTTTGTTGGCATTTGTGGAGCCTGGGCCGTCCACAGAGACTGTGTTACAGTGTGTTCAGGGGACAGGCAGCTTGTGGATAGTGAGGAGATGTTTGCTGTATGTGACAAAACATGTTGTAGCCTAAAAAGACATCGCTTAGAGCACCTTTAAATAATCCATAACTCATCTTAAAGCATGATATTATGTTAACAATGTGTGGTGCTGTGTTAAACATCTGGTGATACCAGGTTGGACTGATAATCGGAAACGCAGATGAGAAAGCGAAAGTGCTGACACCCTCATCTCTCTTTACCATTCTGAATTTGTGAAACACTGGAGAGTGAGCAGCCATTTCCCAGGAGATAGCATTCTGGAGTACCAGTTCCTGTGACACCTGAAAAACATATCTTCATATCTTCCCATGCACTGCTGTATACTGTAGCTCACATTGGCCCCTACAGATTGAAGAGCTCAGAGTAGCTAGATGTATAATGCAAGGCAAAACAACAGCAGCCACTGAAAATTCCAGTAGTCTGCAGTAATCCAGCATGACTTTTTTTATAACATGAATAAATAAAGGAAAAACATAAGTATCCTCAAAGCATGAGTTGTCTAATTTTATCACTGAAGCAAATATAAACTGAGTAACTTCGCTGAGTATGTGTGTGTGTGTGTGTGTGTGTGTGTGTGTGTGTGTAAATTTCTGCCCCCAGGCTGTTTCTTGCTTTTGCATGAGATATGGGTCGCCTCAACTAAGACCTATTCACTTAATTTTAAAGGCAAAGATCCACTGCACATAAAATATGGTGATATTACAACCTCATAATCAGCTCACATGTAAGAATTCACTGCAAATGGGTGATATTATTACTTATAACTTACATAGTCCATGATGTATGCATTATAGGTCCTGTAGGTCCTTAAAATGACAAAAAATAATGACAATCTAGCCATCTGGAGAGCTAAAAGAGAATTGTAGGCTGGAATTTGGCCCAGGGGCAAAACATTTGATGGCCTTGTCATAGAATATAAGATGACCAAAGATGAAAGTGTCAGTTTCCTTCTTGTAGTTTTAACAATTATTTTGCGGCATATATGTATAGCAAAAAGTATTAGGCCAATTTTCAACCTCACACAAAAATGCATCTGTACTATCCACATGGAATTCAATTTTTCTTTTCTATAAGAAAACAAAAATTGCCATTCAAGTCCCGTGCAAGAATGATTAATGTTTTTACCTGTGACTACTCTCAAAGAATTTACAATAAGAATAAAAAATCCAGTATTATGATTAAGGTACTACACACAGCATCACAATATACCAACAGTATAGGTTTGAACTGTGTTTTTGCATGCCACCTTCCATCCACTTCCATGAATTAAAGCACAAAAGACGTTACGGGCGTACTGTAGGAGACAGCGAGAGAAAAGAGCTGAAGCACAAGAAGGAAGAGGAGAGTGTCTGAGTAAGGTGTTGGGCCACCACAAGCTGCAGAACAGTCTCAATTCTCTTTGGCATAGATTCTCCAAATGATCGTGGTGAAGAGTGCGGTCTAACATGTAGGTGTTTGATTGGGTTGGGAACTGATTTAGGCCATAGTTTATAATTATTATACCTATTGTATTAATCAAACCATTCAGCCCTCAATGGCAGAACCTGTATTTGTTTTTATTTTTATCTCAGTCATTCAGGCTTTACCCCCAATTTGTCCCCCGTCAGTATATCTTTATCCTGTGGTGCAAAGCACTCCAGTTCAATGCCACACAATCCAGTAAGTAAAATAAAACACTCTATGATTTCATAAGGCATCAGCTAAATGTAGCCTACAACAAAATAGTTTGGATTAATAATGAAGGAGTAATTGCTTTACTTCCCTTCAATATCAACACAACCTGTTAGTGTGCCCTGCCCTCTTGTGGCCTGGATGGTGCATAATGCCCGAAACTTGATTCATTTAGATGTCGGGACCCAGTACATACCAAAGCTGCCAAAGATTAAAACTTCCAGGCAATCTCAAGAACTGAAAGTTTAAGATTGTGATGAACCGGATCAGCGGGGGGAAATCATTGAGGACCAGCTGAGGTTATTCCCGCAGGAGACAGTAGTTCAACTGAAAATGGTGCTGCCTTTGCCACCAAAGAGTGAAAAGGATAGCTGAGCATGGTCAGAGGCCTGTACTATGAAGCAAGACTTGGCGTTAACGAGGTAACTTAAGGTTCATCCTAGGGTTTTGTGTATCACGATGGTGGATCACTTGTTACCTGGTTAAATCGCCGTGGTAACTTATGCTGAACACCTAACCTGTTCGAGAGCAGGTTATGTTGGAGATTAGAGATCAACTGGTGTAAAAGCACCGCCTACTGACCAATCAATACTCGATTGATAACGCCGTCACCGTTCTTAGAAGATCCGGTGGAGCTTGGTGCGCAAAGAGAGAGAGGTGCCCTCATAAAAGTTAAAACATTTAGAGACCGACAACCCCATTAACATTCCCTGATGGGTATCTTTATGAAAGATATAGATTTTCAGCGGAGGTAATTGCCTATAGACTATTTGTCGGCTTCTTGAGCTGTATGTTGCCGATGCGCACATCGGTTTGAATTATGTTTTTATACTTTTTATTTGCTCCCACGATCGCTTACCACTGCCAGGGTTGCAACTGAAATAATAGGCTAAAGCAACGGCAGTTTATGGAAAGCACAAGTGTAATTATGGTCAGATATTGTGCCTGACTGATGGGGAAGTGATACTGATAAGCCTTGTAATTCACACATTTACAGCGTCGTCTATTTTTTGCCAGCTTTCCTTCCTGTTTTAGGAAGCAGTGACTGTATTGCTTTTTGCCTGTAAAACCGTGTCTGTGTTCTTCATATTTATGTAGCATTATAGTTTGCTGCTCTTATGTAAACTATGCGGCTCTGGTAGACTTGTCCATGTTTGTGATTGGTCATGTAGAGCAAACACCGCCTCTTTTATGTGAACGCGTGCGTCGCTGGATTGGGAAACCCTGGGTTGATTGATCTAGCCTAGTTGATAACCACCGTCGTGACATAGCTTATGCGGGTACACGGTTGTTAGGTTAGGTGAAGCCGGGTAACTGAAATAAATTCAGGGCATGTTGATCTTGATTCATAGCACAGGTCTCTGGTCCAGACTCATGGCTATCACTGAAGGGTCATGATTGGTTTTGAACTGATAATAGTCTCTATTACATGCAGTAATTAGAGAATAATATCAGGTGCAATGGCTGGCGCGTGGATGAGGGTTGTGTGAATACCTCTGTTTTCCAGCACAATTTAAGCATTAGCCAGCAGTATTGGGTCACTTGAAAAATACAATCAATTATTCATTATTGTTCATTTGAAAAAGACTTACTAATAAACATTCTAGCATCTCCACCATATGCATAAATACGGTACCTATCAACAAATTGCAACAAGCAGCAAGCCTATGGTTTGGGTGTAGAAGTTCAATCCTCATGGTGAAACAATTGCGATTACACTCCCTGCCAAGTCAAACTAGGCGTTTACAAAATGCTGGTTTACCAGTGGTCTCATTAAGGCTGGAGACAAGACTGGGATGGGACTCGAGAAAGGTCATTGCATGTGTTCATTGCATGTGTTTGAATATTCTGTGGACCGTATTGTGTGTGTTCAGTGTGATCAGATGCAAGTCACCACTTGCATATTGTTAACCTTTATCAAAACGTGCCTAAAGCTTATAGGATATGTCATGCTCTTACATACATTTTGGTATTTTCTTTTTCATGGTTCATGTTTGTATGTTTTTCTCCTTTGTCCTTGTGTGTCCTGAAAATCTATTTAGTGTGCCATTATTTCTGCTCACTAGCCAGAAAGCTTCACAGAGGAGCTTGAAGCGAAGATACACAAAATGATCCTACAAGGAAGCCTTTTACTGGACCCCGAGCGCACTACAATGCACTTGAAAAAGAATCAACACAACCCCATGTAATCAATAATTAACAGCAACGACTCGGCTCACTCCAGTTGTTCAGAGTTTTTATTTTCTAATTCATTATCTTTAAATTAATAAAACACTATAGTTGTGATATGGACTATAACATCCTTTTTTTCTTGGCAAATATATAATTGGTTGGTAAGTATGACTATGTAAGCTAGTATTGGCTAGCTATGGCTTGGATTGATTGTACTTCCTTGTTCATCACTGTGGGCAAAGGTACCTGCGAAAATGTTATGTTAAACATAAGTAAATGGCTTCTGATGGTAGCAAGGATATAATACCAGCCCAGCTCCCAACATGCCAACTTCTTAAAACTTTTAGCCATGACATATTACTTTAGAATCAGCTGCATATGTCTTTGGATGGATTGAATGGCAAGTTCTGTCAGTGCTTTCAGAAAGAAGATGCTTAATCTTTTTGTCAAGTGAAGTTATTGCCTCAAAATAATACCATCAAAAGTAGTTTTTTATGAGACAGCTGCAAACAATCGAGTTCTCAAATGACCTAATGCACTTCTTCTTTCAATATATGCCAGCAAGGAAAGAGGACTTTACCGCTCTCACCAATTCCACAGTCTGCCAATTTCCACTTTAGGGCCATAGATGACTTGAGAATCCCTGTGAGGAAGACATGGAAACTTGGCTTTTCCTCCTGGGGTCTGTGGATGGAGTTGAGTATGCAGTGCAGAGAAAGCTGATTTTAACCATGTTAAGAGTGCATGACATAACTGCAGAAACATCTCATAACACTGTAGTAAGCTTGTCGTCTTGGATAACCTCAGCTTTGGTACGGTTATCTCTGAAATCCTTTCAAA
The DNA here is from genome assembly GCA_023631565.1 of Gymnocephalus cernua. Taxonomy (NCBI): domain Eukaryota; kingdom Metazoa; phylum Chordata; class Actinopteri; order Perciformes; family Percidae; genus Gymnocephalus; species Gymnocephalus cernua. The sequence goes on from CM042434.1 coordinate 13,059,060, forward strand.
CATCTGGCGGTGGATACAATATTATCTCATACAATTCAATGCAGAAGCTCTGCAACAAATACTGCTGTTGTTAAGCTTATAATATTCAGTTTTTGGTAGGACTGCTAGGAGGTTGTGGGATGGATGACAGTGTGAAAACACCAATACATCCATTTAGACTGTGGATTTCGTACATTTGTTATGTTTAGCTGGTGTTGAGTATCAAAGGACAATTCCGGAGCAAAATGAACCTAAGGGTTAATAACATATGTGTACAGAGTTAAACGTTCTCGGGAGTCTGTTTTCATGCTAATCGAATGTGTCTCTAGCTTTAAACAAGCTACCGTAAACCGGTGGTTAGCTGCTAACGCTAGCTTTCTGGACAGATGGTAAAATCACTAATTTATACCACTAACAAGGCTCAAAATAGCACCACACTTCAACAGTAGCATAATGAGGGTTTCTACATGTAAACCGAAGGATTGAGAACTTTGTAAGTGTACAGACAGTTTATTAAAAAGATAGATTATAAAGACCGTAGCGTTCATGTTTACATGCGGGCGCCATCTTGGAAAACAGTCATGAGCAGTCGAATCACGAACGCTGTGTTTGAGCTATGATACAGTTTACTGGTTGCACGGCGTTCGGCGTTCGACTGCTCTTGACTGTTTTCCAAGATGGCAATTGCCTGTATACCCGAAGGTAATGTCTTTATAAACTATCTTTTTAATAAACTGTCTGTACACTTGCAAAGTTCTCAATGCTTCGGTTTACATGTAAGGACTCTCATTATGCTACCGTGGAAGCGTGGTGCTATTTTGAGCCTTGTTAGTGGTATGAAATAGCGATTTGTTTTTACTCTACCAGTGCCCCGAATGCCTAGCGGTTCATGCTAGCTTGTTTCAAGCTAGAGAAACATTCCATTACCATGAAAACATATCCCAGAGAACGGTCGACTAGGTACACATGTGTTATTAACCCCTAGGTTCATTTTGCACCGGAATTGTCCTTTAAGCATGACAACACATAAGACTATGATGCGTTATGCTGTGAACACAATTTTTCTCGTTGCACCATATAAACTCATCCAGACATGTTTTCTGGGTCTATTAGATGTAATTTAAATAGCAAATGCTGCACATTAGTAAAAGACAGTCTTTGCAAAGATAATTCATACTGATATGAATCACCAGCAAGAAAGAAAGAACAATTTGTCATTCACCCCCGATGCTGAATCTGTCCAATATTACATTTCTGTGACAAGATGACATACTGGTATAAAGAAGGGCCAAAAGACAAACTGCACCATCAGAACTTTTAAAAAGGTGTCCTGGAGTGTTTTCAATCCCTCAATTATCTTAAGCTACAGATCTATTTCCATCTCTTCAAATCTTTCAATCCACCCCCTCTCGAGTGGATTTTTATCATCAATTTAAGTTGATTTACCATATTTTTGTTCCATGCTTAGTGGAGCATAATACCCACAGGCAGTCATTCAAATCACAAAGATCTTCTACTTTTTTGTTGTGAACATGTTAACTACATGTACAACAATTGATCAAGGACACCCAGTTTCCCCACATGCTTTCCAGTGTCCCTATGATAATACAGAGCTACGGTGGGCAGGGAAAACAAAATCAAAGATTTGTTAGCAGAGTATGTTCACATTTACATGTTTGTTTCTGCTTGCTGCTTTGCTGACATGTCAATCAAATCAAGTATCATATAATTAACTATATAATGGCAAAGTCGTGTGATAAAATAAACAACCAGGTTAATGATAAAAAACGGCAGCGTGTGGTCAGCTACATTGACATTTAAAATGAATGCTCACAGAGAGAGTTAAAGTCTTCCTAACTTTACTGCCATACATGTCTCTAAATGTGTTTGTGCAGGCATCAACATTTTCCCAGTTCACATTAAGCGTAAAGCTTATGATTTTAGATTTATGATTTATTTTAAATCAAATGTCAGTGGGAACTACTTTATAAATTTAGAGGGGAAAATAACTATATGAATTATCTAGCCTATATCAATGTAGATAGTGCTCAGTGTCCTTGATAGAAAACACCTAGTATGTTATATTTAAGCACCAGATTGCACCAGGCATTTTGCACCAACATAAAAGGCTATGCACAAAGCATGAAAGATCATTGAGTTAGTAGCCTAAATGGCATTGTATTGCTGTGATAATCAAAGTAATGTCAGTGCTAGAAGGAAGTCGCTGGTGTTTTCTCTCAAATGCTGAGTACATTCTTGAAATAACGGCAGCTCTCTGACATTTACCCAAATGGGGATGCTCCTCACTGAAACTATCCATGGGCCTATGGGCTTGAAGCAGAATTAGTTGAGACATTAGAGGACATTACATTACAAGAACATTAGAGATTTTTCACCATGTACCTATATTGCTTCTCTACCCTTTTTGTTTTAGTAATTTAGAAGAAAAAAATATGATAAAAGCAAACTATTTAACTTCCAGTTCAGTAATTAAAACTAAAGGCTTGAAAGTAAAAAAAAATGGATCGTTGGCTATACATAACCTGCAAGTCATTTTCAAATGGTTGCTTTTAAAGGTTTGAATACTCTTACTCAAATGTGCCTGTGCTAACATTTTGTGTGGACATTCATTGTGATAACACTTATAAAAAAAAATAAAAAGGTCATGTGGTCATTTTCTAATTCAACCTGTTTTTCCAACATTAACTATATTTTTATCGTACCTCAAGCATTGGGCAGCACAAAGCTGTAGGCCTTGGTCATACCATTCAATCATTTGACCTCTCTAAGATATGTATTTATCTTTTTCGTGCATTACAAAAAAAACTAGGTCTAATTTAGCTCTGATAAGCTCCCATCTTAAAATTTCAGGAAGTTATTGAGGATCTGTGCATGATTCAGCAGCAAAGCTGGCTTGGTAGTAAAATGTAACACCTGTTTCTGTTAACTGTGCCGACAGGGAAATCCCTGTCTAATGATTGAATATACAAAATATTTCAAAGGGGAGTGAGTGCTTCAAAGAGTACAAGAAAAAAAGCTGACTGGCAAGAGAGTAATTACATTATTTAAAAAAAAACTACATTAATTACCCTTTGATGTGATATCGCACCAAAAAGCCCTTTACTTTTTTCTGTATTGTTACTTTGGACTCCAACCATGGTCCACTGCTTTTTCTATGTACAACTGCAGAGTAATAATTAGCCAGCAAAGCAATTATTAAAACAAACCGCAATCTCATCACGGGTGAAGTCGCCCAATTCACTAGCCAGCCAAATAGACAGTCTCTAGAATAGCTAGTCACTCCTTCAGCAGTCATCCAGATAGTTATTCAGCCAGAATTTAAACACATAATCCATCATCCTGGATAGGCAGCCAACTAAACATTCAGCACCATTCTGGTAGCTAGCCAAAAAGCCATGTTGGCTTGAACCATTGCAGCCAGCAAACCACTCAAACAAGCATGTGGCCAGTAAGCACAATAACCTCCTAAACCGGATGTCTATCTGGCAATCCAAATAGTTGGCTATTCACCATAGAAATCAGTTATCTACGTTATTATCCAACCAACCAATCGGTGATCCAGCTGTTTATACAGCCAGTCAACAAGCTATGCAACAGCCAATAAGCTAGCCTTTACTAGTAACTAAAACAAATTCACATATCTGTGGCTACACCCAGGATCATAATCTTCATTTATTGCAGTTGAGACTAGGTTTATCTTCATCATTTCAAACAATGTTACATCCTCTAGTCTTTAAGTCTTCTTTGTTTGCAACTGCTGAGCTCACAAGTGAATTCTTTCTTCCTAACAATGAAAAACACACACCTGATGTTTTGTCTGTGTCTCTGATTAATTCAGATTTGTCAGCCTCATCGGCCTGCTTTACTGATCTGATTGATATTCGGTTGTCTTCTCCATATCATCTTACACATGAAATAAAGAAATATACCACCCCAAGAAACATTTGAGCAACCATCCAAAAGTTAAATATAGCGGGAATATTGTTACGATTGTCATGTAACAACATAAATGTAGGCTCCTGCAAAGTCTAACAACTTTAATCAGAAAGTAGTGAAAGTAGTAGTAGTTTAAATAAAGGCTCTGTAATTAGCAACTATCCACCTTTGTTAGCCAACCAGCCAGCCAGATGCTCCTCATTAGCCCCATCCTAACACGGCAGATGTAGCCAAACTTTGTTTAGTCTACCCAGCTGCTTTCTTATTCTTCCTACCCTATCTCTCACTAATTACTCATGCAGTTAAAAAAATGGACAGCTATGTTTATAATGGATCCATACTGTGTAGGGGGAAAAACAGACAGTTGGGCTTTTTTTTTTATCTTACATAGTAGTAACATATACAATCAAGTTGTGTTTAACCAACGTTAGAATGGCCCAATTGTGTGGGACCAGTGGTATTTTGAATGTCCTTGCTGTTGCACCTTTTAGTGAATCTGTTTAAACCTTGCTATTTGGAGTCATGTGCCATCTTTGAGAACACCACCTTTCATTTTGCATAGGCTGTACCGTACAACCTGGCACATTACTATTCAGTGGCTAAGTCTCCACCTTAACCAAACCAAAAAGTGATCAAATCTCTCCTAAACTGAGGATGAAGAAGGGTATAGGGGGCAGACAGCTAGTATGAGGAGGCATTGTTGAAATATCTCTGTGAAGAGAGAAAAAAGGGGGAAAAGTAGTGTTGGATGCTCTTTGGGTTAACTGCAATTGACATCCATCATTGCTTGTGTTCTTTGCCTCAGAGGTTGCACTCTGACAGGACCACGTGTGGGATTGGGTGCAGATGAACAGAAAGAATCTTGAAGCTGTGAGTCAAAGAAAGGGTATTCTAAGGATACATAGGTTTCGTTTTGATCATGATGAATGTTCAGCTGACACTGCTTCCCTTTTTGGTCTCCAAGGAGACTGTGGAGGACAGGGGTTTAATATTTGAAGTCTCATAATAGAGATGGGTGGGAAAGAGTTGAACCAGTCTCATCAGGAGTTTGTCATGTCTGTAGGTTGAATTACGTTTTGCTGTCAACATAAACGTTACTTGCCATGTTGTACAACACTTGACAATACGTAGAGTTCATGTTTTTTTGTTGAATCAGTACATTAAAGGTTTATACTACTTAAAAGTCTGCTGCCAGGGGCAAATTCTTGCTATGCCTGCATTAAAGGTCATAATTGTGTGCAATAAGGTTTTTTCAAGCACATTCACCTCACTTGAGAAGTTTTAATTTCTTTAAGTGCATTTGCATGACATGCAAGCTACATATATCATGTATCCATTTGAATGCCCCCCATGCCAAAGATAATGGGTTATGTGTTTCAAACGGAACATTTTGTAGCAGCAACAGCCAATGTAAAATGTTTAGTTAAAGCAATATATACAGCACATCACAGAGAAAGAAATGTCCCTTAACATTCTCTACCACTCTCCCACTTTAAATCAATACAAAAACCTTGCTTTTCCCTCCAACCCTGAAATACCATTTAATGGCTCTGTATAAATTCCCCCCTTGGCCAAGAATAGTAAAAGGCCATCTCTCCTGGTGATGCTTTGCCATCATTCAGTATTCTGTCACCTATACCCGCAAGCTTTTATTGTCCCAGTCATTTATGTGGACCCATTTGCATTAAAATGATATTGGCAGCCATGCCTGGACAGCTGGACACTGCTGTTACCCACAAATCCCTGCTATACCCTATTTGGGAGCAGTCATATTCTCAGTTTCCTTAGGACAATATTTTGACAAAATTAGTCGGACTCCCTGTAAATGAGACTGAACCAAGCAATGTTCTTCCTGGAGCTAGGAGGCAGAAATGTGAATGCTTAATGTTTTTATAGAGAGGTAGAGATACCGTGTGGCCTGAGTCATTCAGTGGTCAATTGAGGTGAGTCAATGAGTCAGCCAGACTTAATTTCAACTTCTGTCTCTCACGTACATGTATTTGCCCAGTCTATCTCCCACACTTATTCACTCACTCACTTAATCACCCACTCACTCACTCATTTAATGTCTCCCTTGCACTCTGAGTTACTCAATCCCACCCTAAATCCATCAATTGTTCTTTCTTATTCATTCAGAGCGACACATTCACTGATTCATAACCTCCCTAATACTCTGACATCGATCTACTCATTTACTCCGTACCTCCTGCCTTCACACTGCTATTCACTCACTTTGTGAATAGCAGTGGTATAAAAAGTAGCTACAGGCTAGTGGTGGCTTTACAATATCTCACATCCAGATCAAATTGTCTTACATTACTTGCCCAGAAACTATTCACTCCGAATGCATAAAGGATTGGACATGTTGAAAATAGCACACTCCCGAATGGCATCTTTGAACCAACCATATTTTGTTTTCCTCAGAAACTGTGATGCTGATACTTGAGACTAATGATAACACCTCCAATTTTTTTCTGGCCAAATTTTTAAGCAGATTTAATAGCTATGTATGAAGGATACATGTTGATATGACGGCATGCAACAACACTGAAAATAAAATAAAATATAGCAAAAAAATAAAAATATAGATGACGGAAATTAACGGGTGTGTTGTCCAAAGATGCTGTTTGAATTGCCCTTAAGGAATAACAAGACTAACAGTCTGCAGCAATGCTAGTGGCTTTGTGAGGTTGTATCGGGACAGTGGTGCTTTCAGTTAAATTCTAAGGCCAGCATCCTACGGTAACATACAATGACAATGCTAACATGCAGGTATAATGTTTGCCATGGTCACCATCATAGTTCAAAATGTAAGCATGCTTACAGTCGCTACATTAGCATTTAAGCAAAACGTACAGCTGAGGTTTATGGAAATATCATTAGTTTTGCAGCCATTTGGTCATAAAACAAACTATTGGACAAATTTTGACCTGATGATGATGAGAAGTCAGGGGAGCCTCAAAGTCATTGGAATGTATCCCCTAAGGACCTTGAATGTACAGTATGTAGCAATATATCCAATAGTTGTCAAATATTTCATTCATAACCAACTGTCTATCCCACTATAGGAAAAGTCAGTGGCCCACCAAAGCCTGTACGATTCATCATATGGAGGTACTTGAATGTCATTTCAGTCACAATGTCTGTCTTTAACATCCCATAACCTACCATAACCGCAGTCTCTTACAACAGTTTACAACTAAACTTAATGGCTTTTCTGTTTTTCTATTCACAACTACTGGAGTAAAAAAAAAAAAACCTTTGGAGTAATATAATGTCTCATTTAACACCTCCTTTCTCTGTTACAAAGCCCCCTGGAAATCTTTGTATAATATGCATTTTGCTTTGTGCAGAGCTTTCACGGTGGAACATGCTTTGAGTCATTTAGTATCTGTGATGTTTTCTACCAACTTTCTCCATGGATTAGACAACAATGCTAATTACAATATGTTACCCTTAGATAGAAACTCAATTTTAATGTAAGGACCAGCTGTTACTTCCTGTTTTAAAGGCTTACTGTAGGCTTATTAATCCAATAGTGGGACTATCTGTGATTGACAGTTACAAGGTAATTTTTTAATTTTTTAAAATGACTCAAACACAAAGACAGTATGCTCAAACACAGGGACTAATTTGAGCCGGCACCTCCGACGTTGGATCCGGAATCTTTTTTAATGGATGGATGAAAAATTAATTGCCTAAATGCAAAAAATAAATTACTGTTTGTGTAGTGTTCAATGTTGTTATCTGTCTTGTCTTTATTCCCCATTGAAGCTCCACAAAAATCTTGTGTTTGCATTTTCGATGCGTTTTGAGGTGAATTTTCATACTGTCTTTGGGTAAGACAGAGAGGGGGAGAGGGATGGAGGGAGGGGAGGCACTTCAACAGCGCGGTGCTGCACTTCAAGTGACACAAGCGCTTGTGCTGGTTGAGATTGCTGTTATAGCCTATAGTTTGCTTAACTCTTTCAAATACGCTGGCCAGCCAGATCTCAAACAAGCAAAAATCTTTTCTGCCGATCAAGAATGTGGAGACCACGGTGGGTTTTTTGGTTAATTTAATAGTCCGATGGATATTGTGAAAACGATTGTTGCAGTGTATTTTTTTTTTTGACATTTAGCACAGATGCAGTGCATGTTCTGAAATTAAAATAAACATTGCCCTGATGTACACACAGCGTTGTTTAGGTTTTTTAGTCAGGGAAGCTATGTAGGCAGTGTCATCTTTTTTTTGTTCCGTTACCTCCAACCCCCGTTTTGAGTTGCCGGATCAGCCCCCCCCCCCCCCCCTTTGCGCTCCGGGACCGCCCACTTTACAAATTAAGCACTGGTCAAACACTCATGGCAATGCCTTGAGGTATTTTGCCCACCTGTGGTGCAGATTTATGAATAAACTAAAACACTGATATAGTAAGTTGATGATCTGAAGGCAGACTCAGAGGTACTGTATATTGACCTTTGAAAATCAGGTAGACTAAGAAAAAGACGAAACATTGCAAAAAGTGCAGTTGGTGGACTTTTCATCTCGGCCCAGTGAGGTTTAAATCAATTGATCTTCCTAATGAGGGCATGGTTAATATGCTTAGTCATTAGTGTCACATTCAGAACTTTTTGTTTCTACTTAGTGGACCTGAATCAATTGCAAAGTCTTCACAGGCATTTGTAGTGTTGTGATATATAGAAGTTAATGCACAGTTAAAATGACAGTATGGATGTAAGCGTTTTTCCACTTTTAAATAATATCGCAGAGAGTCCCAAAAACATTGTCAATTCGGGTGGGTATACAGTCCATTTATGGAGTGTCATTAAGCTGACAATGATCAACACCTTCATTAGCAGCGCTGAATGGCTTCCATATCTGAGGAATTTTTAGAGCATTCAGACTGTGCTGTTGTCGATTAGAGATGTCTGGTCATAAAGCAAAGCCATTTCTCCAGAACTCCCCACAGACACCAGGAAATCAAGTGACTGTGTCTGAATCTTTTATAGGAAAGGTGGCTTCTTTTGTGATAGAGAAAGAGATTCTGGTGGGTCAGTGTGTGGATAACGGAACTAAAAATGCACATACCAATGCAGAGGGGTTATTAGAGTAAAATGGAGGGGGGTTAAAGGTAATTTACAGAGCACCCTCAAACACAGATCTTTCTCAGTTAAATATAGCTGCATATCAATAATGGGCTCTTTTACTTTGCGTTAAGGGCATTTTGACTGAAGTACAATGCAAGTATCAGGACAGTCTATGTTTAGGTTAATCACTGTTGGTTGAGTGGTAAAGCTGTGCTCATTGCTGTCTGACTAGACTACACTAGAAGAGGATCGGAGTGGGTAGGCCCCAACCATGAGGAAAGTGAGTCACCCTGCAGGGGATGAGTGGAGTGACTGCAGGGAACAGATCAAGCTCACCAAGGTTCAAGTAAGCCCTGCTTTCTTTCTTCTTTTTTTCTGAAGGCATTCAGTGTGTGTTGTGCCCTGTTGAAAGCTAGTATGGCTTATTGGAAATTAAATCCCCTAGATCTAACAACAAATCCTTTGACTAGTACCACCTAGCCTTGTGGTGTTGAATAAAAAACAGCTGATAATTTAGCATAACACCCTTAAGTACAGGTTGCAAAATTGCAGTTATTTGTAACCACATTAAAATTCTAGAATAAAAGAACAAAAGTTGTGTAGGAATCTTTCCATTTCACATTTTAACTCATTTAATTAAAGTTTATTTATTGATGTTAAACAAACTGCTAAAAAGGCCTTCACCTTAATTATTGTATTCATACCACCTGGCATCTATTGACTTGCTGAAGCTGGCCACAAGGCTGGAACATACATGTGCTAATATAGCAGCCAAATAAACTGGTAAAATTGGGTATTTGTCTCAGGCTTCACGTCTGTTGTTTGTGCAAGCTGCACCGTAGGGTGTTGGACAGGGAAATATTTTCCAGTTGCCCAGGCAGATGCTGAGTATGACCTGGACAGATGCTAACCTCTCACACATACACTTAGCTGAATATGCATAACTAAAGTTCTGCAACGTAGCTTTTACACTACACTGAAATGAATCATGTCCAGTTCTCACTTACTGATATGATCCAGTTAAGATAATTATTTGATATTGTTCAAAGCTGTTTAATCGAATTTATTATCTTTTGCTTAAAGTGAAATTACGTTACAGCAAGGTTATGAATGAACCTAGGAAACACCTTGTCACATAGCTCTGACAAATGGGACTCATCCCGAGGACTAGAGTGCATTTGTTATCAGTTTATGTGTGGCGGCTAGGTTAAAGAAAAAATTGCCAGTGAAATTACAACCGTGAAATTTGTCTAAAAAGGTAAAGATGTTTCTTTACAAACTCATGCTTTCTCAATCATGTATTTGATTTATCCCATTAAATCCCAGCGGAAGAAGGAAGCACAGCAAGGCAGAGGACAGGATCTACAGCATATCCAGGGTTCAAGGGTAATCATATTTTCTTTAGTTTTACAGTGCCGAGGTATGTTTTATCATACTATAACTTTTAACTGCATGGTCTTTTTAGAGTGCCATCATATGCCACTTTTAAAAACTATTTTGTGCCTACACTGTGTTGCCCCTGCAGTAGGCTGGAATTAGTTTTCTCTTTATTTTGAAATTTAAAATTCACAATTAAGGGTGGATGAATATTTTATTAATTCTGGCCAAGCAGGCAATCTGTCTGTCTATTAAATGACCCGTTTCATAGGCATTCCAATCAATCAACCACAAATGCCAAGTTGTAGGGAGATTTCATAAGATAACACGGTAACACTTTACAATAAGGTAACATCAATTACAATTCGGTATTCAGTATTCAGTATTGTTATACATTAATTAAGTATTAGTTAAGGTGAAAATGTTCTCTACTTTACAATAAAGATACAAAAAAGCATCAATAACTGTTTACTAATGGTTTACTAATGCTTGTTCAGTATTGTTATACATTAATTAAGTATTAGTTAAGGTGCAAAAGTTCTCTACTTTACAATAAGGATACAAAAAAGCAACAATAACGGTTTACTAATGGTTTACAAATGCTTATTCAGTATTATTATACATAAATCAATTGAGCACTTATGGTTAAGTAATGATTATATAATATAGCATGCACAATAATGTATATAGGTTGGGCTTCAAGGCAATGTCTACATGAAGACAAAGGAACAAGCAAACCTCTGCATGGAGACTATGGAGTCTTTTCACTGATCGCACCCTCTACCACAAGTAAGTCATGCGTTGGAGGATGGACAAAGGTACGTGGACAACCATAGCCCGTGAATAAACAATAAAAACAGTTTTCTCATAATGCCATGGCTTGGCTGTGAACCTTAAGCCATACGTGCTGTCAAACATCTTTATCAAACACCGAGTAATACCTTCCGAGAAATACCTTCATCAACATCAACTAAGGATTTACTCTAACATTTACCCAATGTTCAATATTGTATGATTAACTGGTAAATGATGCTTTATACTGCATTAACTAAGGGTAAAATAGATACCTTAGTTAACTAGTATTAACAGTTAGCCAAGGCTTTTTACTGCATTAACTAATGGCAAATAGACACCATAGTTGAATGTTTTTAATATTAAACAATGGTAAATTATACACCTTAGTTCACTGTTATTAACAGTTATACCATGGTCTGGGTGAATACTCGATTCTGATTGGCTGCTGGGTGTCCATTAAAAAGTGATGTAGGACACCTAGTAAAGGTGTCCCGGTGAAACGGACTGTTTACTGTTAAATCAATAACTAAATCAATGCGCTACATTAAATCAAAAAGGAAATGTGGATCTGTCATTTCCAACTCGTCCTCTGATCACCACAGGATGGCGCTAACACACACGCTGCAAGTAGTAAGTTATATTTCCCCTCTGGACTGATTTAGTTTCACAGAGAATAACGTTATCTCACATCCCGTTCACTGTTCAGGTCGCTACTCCAGGCTGCGCCGCTGCGGCCGACAGTAACGTTACACATCGCGGATCAAATTGTTCGTAAAAGTCGTTATATTGTTTCGGGGACAATGACATGGCTGGATAGCTTGCTTGTCTTGTTGTTTAACATACTGTCAAATAATTTTTACTGATTGCCAACTGTACACAATGTTATTGACTTTGGATCTTGCTAGCATAGCGTTAGCTAGCATAGCGTTAGCCTTCTGGCTCGTAGCTGAGCTGAAGGATTCTATCAGCTGAGCGGACTATAAACATCTCCGGTTGCTAAGGATGGCAATGTCGTATCTAAGGTTTTCCTATTTCCTGGAGGAGTGAACAACGTTTGCATTGCATTAGAACCTGATGGATGGGAATGATTGTTCCAGGTATTAGTCAAACCGCCAGGCGTAACCAGGGAAACAGAGTTATTGTTTGTAAAAACTTTAGATTTCGATTGTAAAACTAATTAAAATGTGAAATAAAGTTTTAAAAATATGTTATTTGGCAAGTGACCATGGTATAAGCGGGTTAATGCCCTTCGAGGTGTCCATTGTCAGGTATTAATGGACTTCGGCGGAGGCAACCGGTTCACGCCTCGCCGTCGTCCATTAATACCTGACAATGGACACCTCGTCGGGCATTAACCCTTACTTAGTCAAGGCTTGTTATTGCATTAACATATGGTAAAATAGACACCTTAGTTAACTGTTAATAACAGGTAGTCAATGCATTTACTAATGGTAAATAGATCCCTTAGTTAACTGTTACTAACAGTTTGTCCAGGCTTTTCATTATATTAACTAATAGCAGTATAGACACCTTAGTTAAGGGTTATTAAGGGTTAGTCGGGGCTTAGTCTTGCATTTACTAATGATATAATATACACCTTAATTAACTGCTGTTAACAGTCAGTCAACCCTTCTTACTGCATTAACTAATGGTACAAAAGACACCTTACTTAACTGAGATTAACAGTTAGTTAAGGCATTAACTAATGGTAAATAATGGATAAATGAATACCGTAGTTAACAAACAAAAATAAGCATGGTTAATAAATGTTTAATACAAACCTTAATTAATGGTTAATTACCTTATTGTAAAGTGTTACCGATAACACACATTCTTGGAACTGTGTGAAGCAGGTTTAGTGAGCACACGTTAGGCCTGCAATACGTCATCCGAGGAAAGATCTCATCACATTTCTGGGGGAAAACAATCCCGCGTTCACCATAGACAACAACAGCGCAAACAACAGAGGAAATGAAAATCACTCCAAACTTTGACTTTAAAGAAACCATTTTTAAATTAGTAACTATGCCAAAAATTTGCTGAGTAGTTTGTTGCACTAACAATACATCCAAAAACCCTGGTCTTCGATTTGTCCTCTTGCCATGTCCTAAAATAGATCCTGATAGATGGGCTTTGGCTCCAGGCTGTAGACCAGACCGGCATCGCCGAGGCTCCCTATGAGAGAGAAGAATCGTGCTGTCACATCAGGAGAGAAACAGGAAAATGCCGCTGTTATGTAGCAGGTTAATCAAGACTTTCACACAGATTTATGAGGCTCATAAGATACGTGAATATTCCCAGTCAATGTGGTAAATGATGTTGGTGACAGTTACTACTATTGGATAGCTAACGTTATCTTAAGTGGGAGGCTGCTAACAGTTTAGTAGCATCATACTGTTAAACTAAATCTCAGTTTATAGAATGAACAGTTGGTCATTAATAACAGGTCGATTAATTACAGACGACACTCAGCCTAACAATAGTGATTTAATCAGATATGTATTTCCACATAAGCAGTAGCCTATGCAGCCAACGTGTTGGGTCATTGATCCACTGAAGACTGAAGACACGGGCGAAGACTGAGGGGACATGACAGCGATCATGCTTAGTTTATTAAGGTATCGTGAACGCTCAGGTTCAGGCAAGGTCACAAAATAAACATTAGACATGTGTATAAAACAAACATTTGTTTAACAACAAATAAATCCACACGCATTTGTCAAAATTATGATCCAAACACACGTCAAATTGCATTGACGTCTATAGACGTCTGTTTTCTATCCCCCAAAAGGGGGCACGGCCTTGAGTTTTAGCGAAGTACCCATATGTGCCGGCCTAACGTATTGAAGCATTTTCATGCTCCTTCCTAATTAGAGCCCATCTCTGCTCCTGCTCATCTGAGAGGAAAGCCACTTCTTCTGGCCTGTATGGCCGATATCTTTGTTTGCTTTTTCTGACTCTTCGGCCCATGTTGAATGAGCACAGATATTTCAGTAGAATATTGGCAGGTGTGGAAAAGTGATTAAGTGTAGCTGATTACTGACAGTGTATTACACTAAGACAAATGGTACTCAGTCCAAGACTTAGGATGATTTACTGACACAGTATGTAGGTTATATACTGAGAAGAATTCCATTCTACAATAATGACATCATCAGAGGGGTGGAGCTTAGAAATAATGAATTATATTTTGTTTTTATGTAATATTATTATTATTTCAAACTTTTTTCTTCATAGCAGAGAATCACATCTTCTTACTGGGAATATAATATATTCTGCAGCAAAGCATGGTTTCATCTTCCTAGGTACTTAGCCAAATCCATAAAAATGGTGCCAGGTTGTTGTAAGTGAACATTGACACATCCACTACCCCAAGCAACCTCCCTGCGCGGATTTTCGGCTTTTCATACTACTCGCTACCGTAGTCGTGCTGCGATCACAAAGATCCCATTGAAATACATTACTTTAAAAAACGTGCTGACCACCACGAAAAAAACAAGATAAACGTGTCCGTGTACACGAATTAATAGATTAAATAACTTGACCATTTCACGAACTGCCGTGAGACTGGGTTGAAAGTTACCTGCTCAGATATGAGACAGGTGTTTCACTCACTACTGATTGGTTGGGGCAACAAACAAACTGCCCCCCTTTTCCTTACTAGAAATTGGCAAGCACAAACCCAATGTCTGAATAAAGTAAATGGTTATTCAGTTTGATAACTTATAGCTAGTATAGGGTTGTGTAGACTTTCTTGGTCTATACTAAAGCAAAACCTTTTTGGACTTTGTTATTAATACCACATTGGATTAACCACCTCAATTGTTTTTTTTTTAAAGGTCTGACATATGAAGTCTTAAACAATGCAAGCAACACATAAAAACCTAAAAAGTCCAACAAACAAACAGCAGAAGGCTGAGACACGGCAATACTGACTGACGTTAGATCATAACCCAGTAAAAAAAAATCCAAGGAATATGCTGCGTTTGTCCGCTATGATCAAGACAAAAGTAACAAGTAAGGAGCCCATTTAAATTTCAGTAACTGTAATTGCGTCAATTACTTAAGTAGTTAGTTACGTTTCTAATTACCACCAAAAGCAGTAGAATTGCAGTAGTAAGTTATTTTGTGACATACTGACAGATGCACAAACCAACATACTCATACCAGCTACATCAACCCACACATCCAGTAATAATCCACAGGGTCTCTACTTTCCATAATGACATTGAGACGTAAACTTACAGTCAAAGAAGTTATCCAAAGTTCATCATCTGCTATAAAGGCCTTAAAAGGAACAGCCTTAGCTCTGGTTGAATCATCCCTGTATGAATAAGAGATCACCAGGTCACTGAGAGCCAAAATCCTTTCCAATTCAAATTCAGCAAGGTCAGGTGTCTGGGTGAGCATAACTATTTTCTGCATTATGTTTCATTTATAAACCTATAACTACAATGTCAAATTCATGAATTAAGTATTTCTCCAAGTTCACTTTGCATACACTCTGTACACAATCTGTATACACTGACTACATTTAACTGAAGATTTTTCTGTCAGGTATAACCTTGAGTTAAATTCCCAGAGCTTTGGTAATTCCATTACAACAGATGTTGGTTCAGGAGAGGTAGAAAGGTGCTGCACAAAGAGATGAAGGCAACACGTTGAACGCAACAGTTTGCACTGGAACTGGCTCAATTGTCTATGCACAAAAACGTACACTGTCAATATAATTTGAAAGATGATCCTCTCTAGTGTCATATACATTTGTTTTTACAACCCCAAATCAGAAAAAGTATGGAAAACACAAATAAAAAAAGAAAGTAGTGATTTCTAAATGTACTTTGACTTGTATTTCCTTGCAGACAATATAACAGCACATAATTTAATGTGTTCCTCATGATTTTTATTGTTTTTTTTTTTCCAAAAAACAAAATTCCTATTTTGGTTCTTGCAACACATTTAAAAAAAAGTTGGAACAGTAATTTTTTTTTTTTAATTTACCACTTTGTAATGTTGCCATTCCTTTTCACAACACTTAAAAGACGTTTAGGGACTAAAGACACCAAGTGATGAAGTGTTTCAGGTGTAAATTTGTCCCATTCTTGCTGCAAACAAGTCTTAAGGTGGGCAACAGTACGGGGCCTTCGTTGTCGCATTTTGCGCTTCAAAATGCGCCACACATTCTCTATTGGAGACAGGTCGGGACTGCGGCCAGTCAAGTACCCGTATCATCTTCCTCCGCAGCCAGGACGTTGTAATGTGTGCAGAATGTGGTTTTGCATTATCTTCTTGAAATATGCATGGACGTCCCTGGAAAAGATGTCTTCTTGAAGGCAGCATATTGTGCTCCAAAATCTCTATGTACTTTTCAGCATTAATGGTGCCATCACAGAAGTGCAAGTTACCTTTGCCAAGGGCACTGACACAACCCCATACCATGACAGACCCTGGCTTTTGGACTAGTTGCTGGTAACAGTCTGGATGATCCTTTTCTTCTTTAGTCCAGAGCACACGGCGTCCATTTCTCCCAAAAAATACCTGAAATACTGATATACTGACATATACTGACAATTTCCACTGTGTGATGGTCCATCCCAGATGCCTCTGAGCCCAGAGATGTCGACGGCGCTTCTGGACACTGTTAACATAGGGCTTCCTTTTGGCACAGTACAGTTTTAACTGGCATTTGTGGCTGTAACTATGTATTGTGGTACTTGACAAAGGTTTGCCAAAGTAGTCCTGAGCTCATGTGGTGATATCGCTTATAGATGAATGATGATTCTTGATGCAGTGCCGCCTGAGGGCTCAGAGATCACAGTTGTTCACCTTAGGCTTGCGCCCTTGTCCTTTATGCACTGAAATTCCTCCTCATTTCTTGAATCTTTTAATTATGTTATGCATTGTTGAAGGTGAAATAAGCAAATGTCTTCCTAGCTTTCTTTGAGGAACATTGTTTTTAAACATTTCAATAATTTTCTCACGTATTTGGCAAACTGGCGATCCTCGGCCCATCTTTGCTCCTAAAGGACTAGACCTTTCTTGGATGCTGCTTTTGTACCAAATCATAATTACAATCACCTGTTGACATCACCTGTTTCAAATCACATCATTATTTAACGAATTTACCTGATTCCTCGCTCCTGTCCCAACCTTTTTTGGAATGTGTTGCAGGTCTGAATGACAGGAAAGGATGTATATTTACAAATGAAATTAAATTGACCAGACAAAACATGAAATATTTTGTGTTCACATTGTCTGCAATGAAATACAAGTCAAAGTACATTTAGAAATCACTACTTTCTTTTTTTACTTGTGTTTTTCATACTGTCCCAACTTTTTTTGATTTGGGGTTGTAAATTAATTTCTGCCACTATGCATGTCAAGTAATGAAAAAATTTGCATTCAGCTAGACAACTGGGATTGGTCACATTTGCATGTCCACAGCCGTGTCACCGGCACCTGCTCTCAGTACAGGGTTCCTACACATTTCTAATTTAAAAATTCCATACTTTGTCCATACTCAATTATTTTAAACCTAGTGAACATCGGTGCACACTTTTTATATATGTAAACATCCAGCTGTTAAGGACACATAATGTAGGCCTAATCTAAAGCATTCCAGTTAGAAATGTATTGAGCTGGTTATCATTGAGACCAATACCGAAATCAACTAACTACATCAAATCAGTAGTAGAACACAATGCGAAGAAAGTAGCCTTATTGCATGTTGGTAAGCAGTGTCAAAAAAAATTTGGTGTGCAATGAAACTATGGCAGAGCAAATTAGAATATGGAGGTGTGGGAAACGTTGAGTGATCACAAACTTTTTCCAAACCTTCACAATATTACAAACCATATTTTCTTTTTCAATACTTTTCCAGACCTGGAAAACTCTAAAATCAAATCCCATACTTTTCCATACTTTTCAAGACTGTGTAGGAAGCCTGTCAGTAGTTGAATCAATTAGCATGATTATACTTTTTATTAATCAGAGGGAATGTTAGAGATGTTTTTTTTCTTTTTTCAAAACAATAGATTGTATCACTTACTCTTTCTTACGTAAAAAAAGATCTTCAGAATGGACGTGGTTGACCTTTAGCATGTTACTGTCCAGGTTCCTGTATCCTTATTTGGGTTACTGTTAGGGGTGGAAAGGTACATGTATTCATATTGAACCAAAACAGTACGGGTGTCTCGGTTCGGTACAGAAATTTACACAGAGAATACAAAAAATGAATAAAACTTGCATGCAAATTAATTAATGTTATGCGGAACTACTGTTTGATACGCGTTTCTTTAGGGACACCTAATCTGTAGCACCGCCTTAGCTCTGAAGCTCCCAAGCTCCGCCTACATGCAGTGTTTTGTCTGGTAGTGATGTGCGATACCACTTAATTCCTATTCGATCCGATACCAAGTAATACCCAGGCTGGTATTGCCGATACCGATACCAATACCAATACTGTTTACATATTTTATTTGTAGTGTGATGTGACAACTAGTTTAAAGTAAAGTAAAAAAAGTAGGCTGTAGGTTTACCAATTCCAAATTATAGCTGCATAATGACAAGACAATAAACTACTCTCATATTATTTAATTATAAAGAAAATCTCAGAGACGTACAGTAAAACGGGTTGAAAATTACACACAAATCAAAAAATACATACACTCTTAGCACTGATCTCGGGAAAGTTACTCATTGTTGCATTTATTTAATTAGGATAGCTTACTCCATGTTTCACCCGTATTTTCTATTTGAACAAACTGCTTTCTGTTAGCTTGTTGTAAGAATGCTGGGATTCTGGGGAAGTCTTGAACATTAAAAAACTAAAGCCTAAAGACGTGAATAACTTTCCCACAGTCAATGATAACCCTATCTCCCTGTACCTGGATAATTTCTGCTGCTGCTGCCAAATGACTCACTGAATGAAGTCTGTCTTGCCCTAGCACCTTGCGTCTTCTCGCCCTGGACCTCCTCCTCAGACCGCCGCTTCATTATATCATCATATTCACTCTTATGACTTAACCTCAGATGTTAAGCGAGGTTTGTAGTGTTACCACTATATTTCACTGTCTTTCCACACACATCACACACAGCGTCACTGCTGTCTTTACAGCTAAAATACAGCCAGATTTGACTCCTTTTGCAGTCAGCCATAGTCACTCTGCAGTCTGCAGTCTGCAGTCTTCGTAGCGGCCGGGAAATTAAAGAAGCGCTGCTGCAGCCGCAGTGCACACACAACTGACCTGCGGAAGGAGAAGTAGTTCCTTCCCCTAACCGGATATAATTAGACTTTTCTGGTGACAACAAGTTACTTATAACATAAACACTCACTCCAAATTACTGAGTTTAAATATCGATCTTTGTATACGAGAATCAATACTAGAGCAGCAGACGTTGGGATTGTAAATATCGATACTTTAGTATCGATCCGCACATCGCTATTGTCTGGTCTACGGTCCAGTCAGTGAGTCAGAGCTAGCAACACTAAGGACGAGTAGCCTAGCCTATGGCGAGTGGTGGCAACCCACAACAGCCTCTTTAAGATTGCAAGTTTGGGAAAACTTCTTTTTCCCAGTCAGTTACAGTAGTACAGGCGAGAGAGTGGTGGATAAGACGAGGACTGTGTGTCGCCGTTGTTCAGCAGTTGTCAGGTATGTGAGTGGAATACATCTAACATGCTAATGCATGTCCGATGCCATCGTCCAGCTGGCCAATCACTGGAACGAGACAACAAAAAACTGTCCAACTTCTCCTCCCTACAGTGCTTAACCAGCCTTTAGATACAAATACAAATAGGGCCAAAAGAATCACTGAAGCAATCGGAATTTACATGTCATCCTGTCCACACATGAGGCAAACTGTAGTCCCTTCCATATACAACCAAACACGGACGTTGATGGAGCATGAGTTGTCAACTGCACCCTCCGTTTCACTAACGAATGATGGGTGGACTCTTCGTGCTACTGAAAGCTATGTCACGATGGGTAATGAATGCGCCAGTTCTACAGACGCGTGTACAGAACCTGTATGAGCAGCACACAAGCACTCACCTAGCTGAGAAGCTACAGGAGGTCGTGGCCAGTTGGCAAAGGTATGCCTGTCACACTTAATAGTAGGGTTGGGTACCGAAACTCGTTGCCAATAGGGAACCGGTTCTGCCGTAAACGGTAGTAACGAAACCGAATAAGAATGAATATTTCGGTGCCTGATTTCGGTGCCTGACGTTTTTACCGCTCCCTGGTGTTCCGGCGTCAATTTACGTGACATCAGTGCCGCTACTCGGCACACTTGTTGAACTGATAGCGAGAGGATTAATGAAGATGCGGAAGGCAAAACGCTCCAAGGTTTGGCGGCATTTCACGAGTAAGGATGCAGACTGCCTCATGCAACGAATGCCTGAAAGCAATATCATGTAAAGTAGGTAACACTTTGAATTTAATGAAACATCTGACGAGACATGGAGTGTACTTAAAAGCCGAACAATGCACCGTGTTTGACAACCTACGTGACCCAGAGCCAAGCACGTTAAAAGCAGCAGCTAGTGTCGGCCTCGCCGCCGGACTAATTGAAAAGAGTCTGAACCGAGGTATGAACTGAACCTTGACTTCTGTGTACCGTTCCACCCCTAGTTACAATGTGGCGTAACTTACCGAGTTAAATACAATCGATGTGTTTTGCACATAATGACAGAGATTTGGACACCTGGTTGGTACGAAGGAAAACACTTTCACACACCACTGCATCACTGCAGAGGTGTCTCTGGCTTGGCAGAGCGTTTTAACAAAATGCAGTGTTTGCAGGTGAGAAAGTGACCCTGCAGCAATTCAGAATGTCATGTCATGTTAGTTTGAATCAAGTCTGATGATGTCCAATATGGGCTGTCTTGCTTGTCTTCTAGTTGTTGTTTTTATTATTAATCAATAATCATTCCATTGAAATTGTAGAAAACACTTTTTTTTAGACACAGAACCAGGTCCCATAGTGCGAAGGTTTCAAAGTAGATCAGAGGTGCTTCCAGTGAATGGCCTTAGTGTGTCTGCACTAGTGAGCATTCTCTCCTAGTGCATAGTACCTTATGCTAACTTCCAGTGTGTTTCAGGCCTTAAAGAGTCTACACAAAATGCCCCTGTTCTCAAAGGCAGCCTGAGTGACTGATAAAAGGCTTTTCTAGCTGTGAAGTGTGCCGGCTTTCGCATCAAAACCCCAGCCCTCCCAGAAGACTCGCTGCTGTTTTGAAGTGAGGCACAGCTCGCCCATGGTGTCACATCGCATTTTCCTTCAGTTGCCGAGCCCAAGTCATCAGCTGTGGTCAGCTGAGCTTTTAGAACAACTTTCTACAAATAAACAAATCATTAAACCAGCTTTCATTTCTCTCTCTTTAATATCGTTGGAACACTTGCAATAATGTTTACACCTGATGTAGCATAAATTACTTATTAAGGTTTGTTAGTTAAGAATACGCACTTTTGTCCAACCTTTATTGGAAGGCTGATTATAATGTAAACTTTGGCTTTTGGCCATCAACATCTATTTTGAGGATTTAACAATAACCCGATGCTGCACAAGGCTTTTCTCAGTGCAACAGTGGCTAATGGATTGGCCTGACAAATAAATAGCATTATTGATCTTTGTATGGCTGAGAAAGCATATCCAAGACCTTCCTATGTGATAAAAGGCTCTCATTGGCCTCCAAACACTGAATGAGGAGAGAGCTGAGCAAATTCTCAGTGATACCACTCCTTCCATTGTCAAAAAAAGATTTGTAAAATAAAAAAAATTAAAAAAAAACTATCTCTACATAACTAAAACAATATCACTAATAGGTCAGCCAGATTGGTTAGCATAGGTTAGTGTGAATAGTGGGAACCTGACTCATGGACATATCTGTCCATTCAGAAAACAAAACCTGATGGGGCTTCCCTTTTCTGAAATCGAAGACTTTGGAATTGCATGCCGTGAGATACTAACAAATATACTACAAATACTAACCAGTGCAGCTTGCTTTGTAATACAGAGTACCATTCACATTTCCTACAATTTCAAGGTTTTAATGTGACGTAAGAGAGATTTATAATGTAATCACGTTGCTCACAAATTGTCATTTTATCACTTTGGACACCTGTCAACAAAACAGCTTCCAGGCATTGCCTCCTCTTAGCACACACTAGTAGATAGAGACAAAACCCTGAGTGCAGTAAGACAGCATCACTCAGCAGTACACCATTATCCCTCCTTACCATTCTTTCCCTTGACTCCACTAGACTTTAATCATTTATTAATTTCCCTTGTGGTCTGAGGGAAGGCATCATGGTCTGAATTTAAAACTGCCAAGATCAGAGGATTGGAGTGTCACTTTCTCATATGAGAAAGAATATGGAAAGTGCAGCTTTCATCCCAGCAATCAGCCAAATCCACCATGGACAAGCATAGCAATATAGTGGTGCATATAAAGGCATATAAAGAAAAATTGAGTCACCCTGCATTTTTTGACAGTTTTGCTATACCATGTTCCTGAGCAGAAAACAGGTTTGTATAAAAAAGTATGTATACAACGGCATACTGTATAGTGGTCATTCAACCACTGATTCATGCATTTATTTAATTGTAGAATATAGGAGGCAGCCTGATGTAGATTTGGCAGTGGCTCAGCTGCCTAGGGCTCTGGAGATCAGGCCAAACCTTTGATAGGTCTTAACAGTGCAGGTGGTGCAGAGGAAAGGGGTTGAACAGCAGCAAAGCAAAAACGTGTGTTAAGGTGTTAAATACACAAGAAAGCAATGTAATGTGATAGCAGAAGAGTAAAGCCAAATCTGATTAAGGGTCATATTCATGGGACAGAGAGAAGTGTATCAACTCAGTACACACATTCAGTGTGAAGAGTATCCTGCTTTAATTAATTTGTCACTCCAGTCTGTGTCCAGTCTGATAGAACTGGGAAGGGAAATCATTTAGTTGTCTCTCACATTACTGATTAACATATCATTTCTTCTATTTTCTGAACGCTAAAGAAATGAAAGAAACATTCTCATATTCAAGTCAACACATGCAAAACTTTCTAATTTTGCACTCTTGTGTGCAGTGCAAAGTGTGTTTTCTAGTAGCGCAATCTGTATGCTGCTGGGAGGTTGTCGGCAAATCAGTGACCAACCAGCTCATCTCCCGCATGCTGGGGATAGAGCTGGACAATATATCAATATTATATCGATATCATGACATGAGACTAGATATCGTCTTAGATTTTGGACATCGTACGTGCTATGGCATAAGTGTTGTGTTTTCCTGGTTTTAAAGGCTGCATTACAGTAAAGTTAAGTCATATTCTGAATTTACTAGACTGTTGTAACTGTTCTATTATTTGACTGTATCCACTTAGTCATTATATCCACATTACTGATGATTATCTAACAAAAATTTCATTGTGTAAATATTTTGTGAAAGCACCAATAGTCAACACTACAATATTGTTGCGGTATCAATATTGAGGTATTTGGTTAAAAATATAGTGATATTTGATTTTCAACATATCGCCCAGCCCTAGCTGGGAAATTCAAGCTTTCCAGAGAAGCATACTTTATAAGATCAAATATCCTCAATCCACCCAGGTCCTTGTTTTTCCATAATCCTGAACTCCCTTGACCATAGAGGCACAGCATTCCTTCCTCATAATCATCATATTTATTGATGTGTTATTCATTGCTGTGATACCTGAAAAACGATGTCGCCTTTGCGCATTTTACATGAGTTGCCTTAGGTCATTATCTGACACTTATAGAAAACTCTATGCATCCAAACCTGCAGATTTGAAACTATTCTCTTAGTGCTGATGTTAAAAACACCACACAAATGACACAATGCTGCCTTTTACTCAGTTTTGCCCAACAGTTAGCAGACAGCCATTTCAAAAGATTATCTTAGATTAATGTAACCCACACTCAACAATTAGTGCCAGTTAGATAGTTTAACTTAAAGCTAAACATTGTTGCCTGATTATTGTGTAAAATTACTACATGTCTCTCTCTTTTTTACGCACACATGCACACTGAAAGAGCAGAGCTAAAACACCTATTTTTCAGCGACAGAGCAACAGTGAATGGATGATTTTAAAGGATGTCATACATCATACACCAACAGGGAAAATAGTGTCTCAAGCCCTGAATGAATTAACTTTTCATGAGGCCAATGGTTATTGATGAACTCCTGCATGTCCCAAAGTCTTTTTAAGTCCTGCCAAAAGGAAACATGATATAACCAAGCAGTTTCCACTACAACACACACACACACACGCATGCACACAAGGTTTCAACATACAGTTGCACACACATAAACTCACAAGCCGTTCTTCAAAAAGACTGCACATATTGGTGAATCCAAACAGCATGAGTGAATCCAGAACAACAAACAACAAAGAAACAAAATACCTCGGCAGCACACACTGCGAGTGATTCATAAATTACTTACTCTAATGTTTGATGAATCACATATTTATATCTATTTGCATATAACAGTCTTTCAATTCATCTGCCTTCCTTTGTTTAAATGTCACCTGTCAGCTGCCCTGGCCCATCAGAAGCATCAGCGTTGGTACAGATAACCCAGTATTCCCTTTATAAGCTGTGGGAGCCCACCATCAAAAAGGTTAAAGATTCATCCAAACATTTTATGGGTAGAAAACAAAAGGCAGACAACTAAATCCAATGTGCCCCTGGCTAATTGGAAACAAACCAAACCACACTGCTTTAACCAGACTATACCAGAGTGTATCCGTCTGTTACTTTATTGTTTTTTTGAGTTCATGGCTCTAAACTGCAGCTCTAAGGGGACAGAATGTGCTTCCCAATTAGGCTACTGGATGTGTCACTGTACAATAGGATACCACCTAAGGACATAAATGTAAATGGTAATGCACTTAACATCGCTAAGACTTTAATTTTAAGTCTTAAGAGAAGAATCAAATGTAATGTGATGACTAGTAGAAAGGGAAATATAACTGACAGTACAGTGAGATGGACACACAATAAGAGATACAGATGCAGATCAGGCTAATAAATAATGCCCACCAGCAGGGAAGAGACAGATGCATTAGTTTAATTCACTTACGTAATAGCCAAGCATTCTGGCATTGGAATAGCATCAAAATAAATGAGCGCTGTCTTTCCTAACGATGGAAATTCATCCTTGAAAAATATTAAACTGTGTCTTAGATGTGTCTGCTTGGCTTTTCATACAAATATTGTTTGGCACTCTAATGCAGAAGAGCATCATGGATGCAAAGATTGGATGGATTATCTCACTAACGTCCTATAATAAATGAAATTTGACACAATGGTCTTGTTTTCATATTCCTCAGTATATACACCAAATAACACACACCGCAGTATGAAGTCATAAACCTTTCTGCTGTGTCAGTCAATTTAAGTTCGTCAAATGGCAGATGTCAGAGAAAACAGGATGTCCTTGGTGTTGCAATGTGATTGATGACAAAGACTGTGAAAGTGAATGTGTGTCTTAGAGACGAGTGCTTTGGCCTCCATAAATCTGGGGATTAGGCTTGGGTACATGCAAGGAGGTGGTCCTTGCATGTACCCAAGCCTCATCCCCAGATGTATGGCTAGGATGAGCGACATTTACCTATCTAGCAGTCAGTAGTAAGTCCTCTTGGACTGTTTGTTGAGTGCAAGTCATTGCATATCTATATTTTACAAGTTGTAGGGTAAGGGGTGATAATATGACTGCCACTGAGTTGGAGAAATTAAGCTTGAAATGAGGCCATCTCCTCTTCTCAATGCTTGCCTCTTAAATTACAATTCCATTGGTGTAATATAGTCTCCGCCTTCAAATGTTGCGGTACTGATCATTCTCATGCAACTATAATGTCTATAACATGTTTCATTTTCAGATCCATACAGGCTGTCAATCCATCTGTGTTTTCTTCCATCTATCCCTCTGCCCACAAATTGGAAATTAATTGGATAGGTCCGAGTGGCAGCTGACAAGTCTTGTTTGGCAGGTGTGACCAGGAAATATGAGCATAATGGCTCCAATTGAACAGACTGGGAGCCCATTCACAGCCACAGATGGAGCCCAATAGAGAAAAGGGAAATTCAACGTAACGGATGAGGAATAAGATTCCCATTTCAGAAATTGCTTCTTGCTTGGATGCAGTTCAAGAGTCAATAAGTTGAGTCTTCTTCTTTTGTCAATTATGTTTTTGCAATCTACTGTATATGTTGAGAAAGTTAGGTTAGCAGAAACTATAGGTCACTTAATGTGTCTTAAATGTTGAGCGGGGCACAACCAGTTTAGAATATGGGAAATGTTTAATTAAAATTGAATTGATTTTGTTTTTTTTATTGATTAAAATTCGTAATTTAATAGGAAGCCAGTGTTACGAAGCTAGCACCATTGTAATATGTTAGTCTAAATCAGTAATGTTGCAGCAAAATTTGAAAGTAAATGTAATCTAGCTTTTCCTCATTTAGGGTCATGACCTTAGGTGTAAAATGTACAGTGCATAGTTACCAAACTTGCATATTATGATTTTTGTGGGTCAATTTGACTTATTTGCTTTCATATACATAAGTGTTATCACTGATTTTATTCTGTTGACTGGTTCTGATTGGCCTGTTAGATCAAAAATACTCAAGGAGACGTTAGCTGTTCCTTTTATACTTGCAAGCTGTGTAACGTACAACTTGTATAGGCTACTATTTATGATTTTAAGCTCCTCTTTCCTCTGTGTGCACCGGCTCCTCTGTGAACCTTTGCAACCTATCGTTACCCATAACACCCTTCTCTGTGTAGTTTTGCATAGCCAAGCATGCGTATCGCTGCAGAACATTATTCTATCTTTGGCTCTCTTCAACAAGACACTAAATCCTGCACCATACAGTATGTGTACAGTCCAGAAAATACATACAGGAAGCAAACACATGACTACATGACTAGGCTTTACAAAATATAAGAGGACCATTTAAAGTGAGTGAAAATACCTAAATTATGTTAATTGAAGAATTGTTAAAATGCCAGTTTTAGTGAGAAAGGAAATGTTTAACAGTGTACTGTATATGAAATTATTTGAAGTTATTGTGCCTGTTTGTGTGTGCATTAGAGCTGGGAAATATATCAATATTATATCGATATTGTGATATGAGACTAGATATCGACTTAGATTTTGGATATCGTAACATCGTAATATGGCATATTGTCTTTCATGTTATTTTCTGAACTTACCATACTGTTCTGGTCCTGTTCTATTAAATATTTTGTGAAAGCACCAATAGTCAACACTACAATATCATTGCGGTATCAATATTGAGGTATTTGGTCAAAAATATTGGGATATTTGATTTTCTCCATATCGCCCAGCATGTAGTTATTTTCAAAGTTCATCTGGGAGTTAGAGCTGATCTCTAGGTTTTTGGAAAATAACTTTTAGCTGGTAGCCATAGAACATAAGTGCTAATGTTTTCATGTACACTTTGCCTTTCCCACAAAGCATAATTGACAAAACAAATTTGTAATATATTAACATAATTTCTAGGAGACAGGGTTGAAATTGAGCTTCTCTACTTCTAGGCTTCAGGGCCCAGGTTTTTTTTCTTCCTGTTCTTCTCTGCACAGTTCTCGTGTTAATTTATGCTAAAGTTAGTGCCTTTCGGGTTCATTATAGAAGTGACAATTACTTGTCTGGTTGCACCCTCCTCCTCATAAGTTCTATGGGTGCATTCAGCTTCATTATTTGTGCCAATTAGCTCCAAGGTGCTTTTCAGCCTGTTGTGAAATTCTCTAATTCAACTGACCTCTTTCCCTTAAAATGTGACCTCTTCTTGACTTGTTCACAGTGTGGGCAGCATCAAAGCATCATGTTAAATTGATTAAGGAATGAAAAGACCAATTGCTGCAAGTCAATACGGAATAAAACACATTCACTAGGATGCACTGATCATTAATTAATGCATGTTGTCTACGTGCTTAGTGAAGCAGAAAAAGTGTACATCTACATTTAAAGTTTGTTTAGCGCAACTTCACCAATAACTTCACATGGTCAACAATGGGCATGGGAACCTTTTACCCCCTGTGAGTGAGTATTCCTTTGGGATTTAGCTTGAAACAGATGCATTTAATTCCATGTCTCTGTTGATAAGCCAGTAGTGAATTATGGCTGAGCTCAGAGAGAAAGTGCATTATGAATGGCATTTAAAGTGTTGCGTGAAAAGCCTTCCTGAGACAGCACAGATATAAACTACTTTAGATTTCAAAGCAGCATTTAAATCACATTTGAGTCTTCTTTCAAATATGTTTACTCCATAATTTATGAATGTCTGTCCTACTTTACATTTGACTTAAGAGAAGCAAGTCAGATCTCTTCATATTCTCCCTTTACCTTTAAGATAAAAGCTGATTAAAAGCAATTAATCTAATTTGTGTGTATATGCGTTTCTCTTTTAGGCCATGTTCAGACTGAAAATGTATGGAAAATGATCATCCCAGTATTAATTTACAAAACAGTAAACCGTAAAAGTAGCACAATGCTATGTTATTCAGACAAGGTATTTCAGACGGGGTGTACACATTTAAAGGTCCAACAAAACATGGATGGACAGGATTCACTGCGTTGGGGCAAACGTTGACCCAGAATCAACAACTTTAGGAATTGATATTGTAGTGATTAAACTGTAGTGAAACTGACTGAAGAACTTGTGTTTACTGATCTGGCCTCTTACTGATGCTCAATCAAAGGAATGAGAGAAGGAAGAGATTAACATTGGTCATGTCAGCTTGCACAGGGGTGATGAGATACTAAGTATGTGCTGACTACTTAGGGCAGTGATGCATATCAACAGCTGGTGGCAGTAATGGTCTCTTAAAGGTAGCAATGCACCAATAAAAAAGGAAAATAAGATCAAAATTTGATGTAAGCATGCAGGTTTCAAAACATTGACAAGAGCTGCAAATGTCACGCATTAATTGTCAGTACATATGGTGTGTAAACAAAACTATCGTGGTTTAAAAGAAAAACCTATTTGTACCTATTTGGGGAAATAAGGTGAATTGACAGCGCATTAGTTAGTTTTCCCTATTGTAGCCCGACTTTTCATTTATGCCGTTAAACAATGTATTTCAATAAAAATGTTGCTAAGTCTATATTTAACAAAAAAATAATCCTCTCTCTGCACACTCAACAGTGGAAATGGACACATTCATCCCCTCTGTGAGTGAGAGATAATGCTCATAAATTGAAAAAGCTTATTGTGAAGCTGTTTAACACTAATGACTCAAAAACATCTCTCCCATCTCTCTGAATGAATAACAAGGAGCAACATGGCCACACCTGTTGTTTTCCTTACTTGGAGATTGTGATTTGGGGGGTATAAATTTCAACACCAACCTGCAATAAGATTTGCTTGTAATTTAACTCAGCATCTTGTAAAAGTCACAGTGTGACATCAACAATATGTGACAGATCAAATGCCACACAAGCTGCTATTACTCTTATCCTCCACCGTTCATAAAAGCCAGCTTTGTGTGATATGCATGTTGTGACCCTGCATTTAAAGCAGACAATCTCTACAGCAATGAAGACATTAATTAAGTGGTGCCATGCAGATGGCGTTTGGGGGAGTCAGATCAAAAAGACACTAAACCAAACAAAATGCAGTGCGTGGATTGTGTGTTGTGAGCGTGTCACAATTTTATACAGTCTGACAAGTGTGTTATGTTGAGCACTGTGGGATAATTCTTCAGCTGTGGCGTGTTCACTGTTTAATGATGAAATCTCCCACACTTTCAAGACATAGCTACAGAGATGCAACATATTATATACCATAGGGGGAAAACTTCTATAAGACATAAGGTATAGTTACTATTTTATTCTTCTTGATTTGATTGATCGTTTGCTTCAAAGCAGTTTCATCCCTTTCAGCAGTGTTTTTAATCCCTTTCATGATATTGGCATGAGCGTTGAGCAACTTATTTAGAGCATGCATATTGCAATAAAATATCCAATGTCTTCTTTGAATAGTCCTTTAAAGGCCTCACACATTGGGGAAAAACCCACTGTTTTGTTTTTGTTTTACAGGTCCAGGTATAATTCAGATGTAGGCTAGTTTAAATTCACATTAGGCTAATTATTCACATTCACAGCCTAATTACTGCATTTCAACATCTACATTTCTAAATATTGTGTGCAAGGAGCAAGAAAAGTATTACCATGTGAAAAGCCATAATAGACTGAAGCATCACTTAGGCTAAAAAATAAATTAAACAATGATTGGAAAGAGTAATGTTGTTGTAGAGCAGATATTTTCAAACGGTGAGGGAAGATGTGAAAGGGACAAATGCATGCTGGTGTTCTAAAAACAACTGGAGGTTAGTTATTGTGGTTTGGCTGATTTGGCTAGCTCACCAACAAGGTCAGCAGTTTAAACTGCAATTGTGTCGCAGATCATTTAGAAAATAAAGGTTACTTTAAAACCCTTAGCGCCCGTTTGCAGCAATTTGCATCAACAATCACACTCCTTCTCATAACGTTTCCTCAATCAAAACCAAACACACAGCAGTGTGTCATGATACACATGTTTAGATTCGTTGTAATTTTTTTGCTGTTTTTTAATTTACCCTTTCTGTGGATAACAGATTATCTCCGATGTCCATCGCGAATAATCGTCCATTAATCTGTTTAGATATTATAGAAACAAGACGTTCCTTTTAACTCCAGAACTTGCTTGATAATCATCACGTTTTTAAGCTTCCTTCAGTATCAAAGTAATCCAATGAAAGTTGTCTGTATAAAAATCTGCCGTTTCTCCCTCCTCTTCTCCGGTCAAATACTCGGGAAAAATCCCACCACAACACCCTTCCATTTAACCCGGGGAATGGGGATCCATAAGCGGATAGAAATCTGTTTGAGAAAACAAACTTTGTTATAACGAGATAACGAATTAATAAGTTGTTATCACAAGATAACGACTTAAAAAAAATCAATGGCCGAAAAAAAAATCAATAAAAAAAACAAAAACAAACAATGGCCGTTCTCGGCTTCCGTACTTTTGTGCCACTTTGCCCAAATCTTAGAAATATAGGCAAAAAAATTAAAAAAACAGTGGCTCAAGTTGTAGCCAACTCACCAAATCCATAGCATCATTATACTTCCTGTTTACATCCCCCAAGCATTATGGGAATTGCACTTCTAAAACGTAGAGGACCACCGAAATAGAATTCATTATTTAATATAATACACTTTTAGTGAAATAACTAACAAGTGCAATAAGCGGTTGGACATATTAATTTAAAAGTTTTGGACCATATGCCAAAATGATGTGTTTTATATTAGCCTATGCTTTCTTACTCCTCACTTCACCTAATTTTGTCATGATATAGGCTACAATGTCTAACATAATACAGCACATGTACATGCACATCATTGTTCTTGTAGTTGTTCTTTTTGGTGTTCATTATATAACCACAAAACCTGCAGTAGCTATGTAGTTAAAAAAAACAGGTTAATTAACATGCCTGCAGATTTACCAACTTAAATCTTATTCTGAAATTGTTTAAAAAATTACCTATGGGCAATGTATAAATTAACTTTAGTGTTAGTATTTTTTTGATTTAGTTGAATGATTAAGTGTAAGACAAATGGTCAGAAGAATTATCAAGCAAACCAATAATGAGAACATATTGTCATTCTCATTACTGTAAGCACATTTTACCATCCAGAGCAATATGTCACTCTTAACCAGACCAAAACATTAAGGTCTGTTTGTGCTCAGTTGTGATCAGGCATTCTCCCTTTGGCTGTGGAAATGGGATGCTTTACAGTATACTGTATAAGGTGTTTGATTTAGCTCATTATGCTGTATAGTATGTTTTGACTCATATGGGTATATATGCTTGCTTACTTTTATTTTTTCTCCTGCCTCAGTGCATATGCAATGTAGGTAGTGTCAGGACACATGACATATGACACTTACTATTCAATACTATATGTATGTGCACGTGCTACTATCTGCTTTACCTGTTATTTAATAGCCATTACAAGAAACAAAATGTACAAATTCCTCTGCAGCAAGGAGTGGGAACTTGCCAAAAACAGCCTTTTTTTTCACTAAGAGCTGTAGAACACTGTTTACTGTCCATAGAATTTAATACCAGCCTGAGTGCTTTTGGCAAAGTGCCTCCTCATCTCTTCTAGTCAGAACCCTGGGCTGTAGCTGCGTGGCCCACTTAAGGCTCTGCAATGCAGGGAGGGGTTCTCTGAGCATTAGCTGGGGTTCCCCTTTATTTGATAATCATATTAGTAGTCTCACACTTCCAAAACTGTTTCTTTCTTTCTTTCTTTCTTTCTTTCTTTCTTTCTTTCTTTCTTTCTTTCTTTCTTTCTTTCTTTCTTTCTTTCTATCTATCTATCTATCTATCTATCTATCTATCTATCTATCTATCTATCTATCTACCTACCTACCTACTAGATTTTTTTAAGGGTTACTATTTGTTTTGGTTGAAAATGTAAGCTTTTATTAGCATTCTAAAAAAAGTTTGTATGAATCTTTAATTATTTTTTTGGTATAAATATACACATAGATGCCTGGACTGAAAGTAGAACAATCTGACCTCGGGGGCCACAGAATGTCTATTATTTATGGTAGTTACTTTGTTGAGGCCAAAATAGGTTTTATTTTTGATGCAGTTGTTTCTGAATTGTACTATAACGGTGATAATTTCGTCAAATTACCTACCATTGGCCTGATTTGACAGTTCTTTGAAAACGGATTTTTTGGAATTAAAAACATTTAAAGTTTGCATAAATATTGCCAGGATTGGTTGGATTGGGTACAGCAAGTTTTGGCTTGTATTGGCCAAAATGAACAGGTCTGTCTGTGGGGAGTGAGCGACCTTCTTTCAGGCACATAATTCTACTGAGAGTTTGTGCTTTAAACTGAAATCTATTTTCACTCTTCAAAAGCAACAATTTACAAAGATGGCAGAGCGTCCTAAAGTTGCACTTTTCTATCGTTATCATTAACAAACTGGTGTTACAGTACATGATGTGGTCACAGTGCTAGTAGTACTTGCTTTAGTCTTCCATATAACATGCAAAATATGTCACTTACTTGTTGGCAGATTAAGCAAATGCATTATTCACTAACACAAATGTTAACAAAAGAAAACACACACACATGGCTTTATGGTAATGTGCGGGGTCATTTATATGCTGATTTTGTAGTTGTCACATTGTTCAAAAGAGCATTGCAACCTTTGCAAACTACAGTTTCTGAACCTCTCTATCTTACTTTCCGTTTCTTTGCTTGCCCCAGACAGATGCTGCTTCTTCTTTTTTATGTGCAGACAACTGTGTCGAAGCCTGGGGTTTAACAGTGATTTGTAAAGAAGGAGAGCCTTGGGGCTTGAAAGTTTAGAGCCTGGGAGTGGGGTTAGAATAAGGCTTTGATTATATTAATTGCATTCATCTCATTGCATAAAACGTAAGTAAATAGGAAATGCCAAAAATACGAAGATGTTTTAGTGAAAAGAATGGAAACACCAGTTGTCAACATTCACACTATGGTAATTTTGAAATCATGACATCCACACCCAAGGCTTTGTCTCTTTTTCATCCTAACAGCAGGGCAATAGTTATATTTCTGTAGTACTTGTTACATGTGAATGTAACTCTGCAGTTTTCTGTATAATGTTACTGTTCACTGCATGCAGTAGCACAGTACAAGATGCATTAGGGGGATTTATTATAACAAGGCTCAAAAACACTTTATTATTTAGGGCTTCTAAACTCCTGAACTGTGAGGCATTAAAGACTAAATTCTTTTTTCGTTGTGGTTTCTTGTAGGTGTGGCCAATTTAATTACCATAACCTGAGATGATTTTGAAGGCACTGTGGAAATGCACCTTCATTTAAAGACGTGCACACACAATCTGAGTGATCCTTTCAAACCTAGATGGCAGTCATTGTTTAATTGCCTTATCTAAACTTTGAAAGAGAACTTATCTGAACTTCCATAAGCACATTATAGTAGCATCTCTGAAAATGTAGTGGTTTGAGTAGCTGCAAGGCCTGATTACCAACTGGGCAAAGCGGGCAGCTGCCCGAGGTTCCCAACACCTCCAGGGCACCAAAGGCCCCAGGTTTTCTGTGGGGCAAATATTTTTGTGGTAATTTGATTAATTGCAAATTTGTTTGGTATTATGCACCATTAAAGCACACTACAATTTGAAGTGTTAGCATTTTTTAGAGGGTACATATTTGTTTGGTTATCTGGATTGCCGACCAACCTGCATACTGTGAAATGACACAACCCAGTCAGTTTTTATTTGGGCTGATTAAATCAGAAAATATAGGACAAGCCATTCAGATTTGTCTCCCCTTCCTATGTCACATGCAGGCTCATTGTAATATACCAGCTCCCATCTGAGTACCTCCACCACTATACCTTTGCAAATGTGCACCATCATTTTCTTAAACAATGCGCTAAACAATCAGAGTAGTAGACTGGGCTTTTCGGGAGGGGGGCTTAAAGAGACAGGCGGGTGAATACAGGTATATTTAGACAGACAGTATGAGAAAAATAACTGTTTAAATTTTTGTTTTTTAACATTAACAATTTGAATCCAGCCCCTGGAGGCTGTAGCTCAGTTGAATAGCCATTCATTGTAGTGTTGACACTGAACTCCAAATGTCTCCCAATGTGTGTATATGGGTAAAAATGGAAGTATATTTTGACAAGTCAGAGCCAAATGAATGTAGTATTAGAATAACACATTTACTGTTGGCTGTTTTACCACAGTCTTCAGTTAAAAAGACCTGTGCTATGGCCATCAGCCTTTAATGTAATGACAACAACAGTATATGCACCTCAAAATATACCTAACAGTTTACCCAACATGACAAATGGATATTAACAAAACAAGGTTTGCTTTTTAAATCAGGCTCAACATGGGTCTTTACACATGTATACCAATTAAGATTACAGCATGATGACAGCAGATACATTTGTTCTATTCAGTTTGTGAATCAGTAGGAGACATTTTACCCCCCAAAAAACTGCTATTTATTTATTTCTAAGTCTTTATTGTGCTTCTCATACTGTAGCTTAGTGTAGTTGTTTGATGAATAGTTGCTCAAAACAGCTAAGAGCAACATCGACTTCCTATCTCTCTCTCTTTCTTTCTGTTGCCGGCCATGGCTCTAACTTTTCACATTTCAGCATTTTGAATTATTGATATTTCCTTTCCAGCCATTCCATCACTTTCCTTTCTGCCTGCAACAGATTAAGTCTACATTTCAGCCAACTTTAAAAAGGTGGAAAAGTCTGACAGCCTTTAAAACTAAAATATATCTTCATATTAAAATATTATATTCATAAAAATATATCTTCATAAATACTCCGACATTTATGATGACTTATGTTATAGTATATAATAATTATTGTACAACAAACTGAGGAATTACACACTTATGTAATGATGTATATTGGTACAGTCACCACAAATGATCCAGGATTGTATTCCATGGTTGACAAAGATGTTATTTGATTTATCATATAAATCTTCAATAAATGCTGATTATTCAAGATGTCGGAGCGCTTTCTGACACTGTTGTCTTCACTCTGAATCCAAATGAAAGACAAATCAATACCAAAATTGGAGTCAGGGAAAGATTGTGCGGCAAAAGCAGGCTAAAGGCTCACATCAACTAGAGAGGGTTGCAAAATCCAATTACTTTGGTTAACAAGCTGACCTTCGCACATATAATGCCACTGTGTCCCCTGGCTTATTTTCTTGGCAGAGCGTATACACTCCAGGGCCTCAACAAAACTCTAAATATTGCAGTGATTGCACTCAAAACTAATGTCCACTGAGAAGCTTTGAGCAAGCATAGAGGAACTGGCAGATAAAACAGGCTAATGAAGAACTAAGGAGGGTTTCTTACTCAAGTATAACAGCCAGGGAAAGTACTGAAATGTTTGTGTGCATTTCTTTTCTGTTTTGTGTGTATTGGTGCCGTCTACAAAAGCACTTTCACCGACTTGAATATTCATAAATGAATGTCATTATCGGGCTACATTTTATTCCTCCCTCAAGCAAGGATCCTAGGAGCCAACAAATGAAATGTGCTGACATACAAAATATCGTAGCATCCCAGCGAGCATGTGTGTGGGGATGCCTCCCAGCTTGCACCAGGACAATTATAGACTTATCGACATAAATGTAATTGTGTGTATCTGCCAGGGATACCACTAAATTTAGTTTGCATCCAATACTAATTACGCCTAATACCAAGTCTAGAATCACCAATTTCAATACAGATACTTTGTATTATTAAAAGTGACTAATATACTATAATGCAGGGGAAAGCCATGTGTGATCACCTCACTGAGTACTTCCTGTCTGTAAATCCAAAGTACATATAACATCCTGACACTCAATATATTGCTATCCTCACTAAAAGGAAAATTATACACAAAATGTGCAAATTAAATTCATTAATACAGGGTTAAATTATGGTTCTTGTCTCTACACAATATAGGGTAAAGCTTTTAGATGAATTTATGAATGTAGTTTGTTATGTGCATCTAGGCAGAGTGTGAGTGAACAAAAGTGGGCTTTCAATTTTGAGGGATATTGCATGTGGCAGCCTCAGAAATAGAGGCTCTCTCCCTCCTCTCATGTTGAGCCAACAATGTATGCTTCCAAATGTACACCTATTAGCATAATTGGAAAAAAAATAAAATAACAGAATAATGCTCCAGCTCTTGCATTAGCTTTACAACCCTGTGAGAGGTTTGCCAAAAGTCTTCTTTGGATAAACAACATGGATTATTGGCCTTCTCAGGGTGATGAGTTGCTGAGAGCCCCACAAATCCCCCTTTAAAACACTGCCCAAGTTTCACAGGCCCTAATAGAAATAAGATGTATATAAGCTAAGCCTGTTCAGAGCAAGGTTAGTTTTTAGAGAGGTCTTGCTGACTGGCAATTTGCTACATTTCAAGTTAAGTAAAACGGAATGAAGATCTTTTCCGTGGTGGGCTAAAAATGGTTAATGATAATCTGTTCACAAAGCATTTCTTCACTCTCACACTGTGGGATAGTTGTTGGGCTGTATAATACCAGTAAACAAACTCATTTTACCTAGTTACACCACTTTGCAGTTTGCAATTTATTAATTGACATATATGGTTTAAAGGTGCAATAAGTAATATATTAATGTCTCTTTGCAAAAGTAAAAACAATTAAGGAATTGGGACTCAACAGAATATGTTACCACAGTTATGCGGACGACACAAATTTACATAACCTTATCGCCAGGAGACTATAGTCCAATACAAACACTGACTAAGTGCATTGAACAAATTAACGACTGGATGTGTCAAAACCTCCTTCTTTCACCTCCGCAACATCGCCAAAATCAGACCCTCTCTCACACCCCCCGCTGCTGAAAGACTCATTCACGCTTTCATCTCCTCCCGACTGGACTACTGCAACTCACTTCTCCTTGGCATCAGCTCTACCAACATCAACCGCCTCCAACTGGTCCAGAACGCAGCTGCCCGACTCATCACCCGTTCCAAATCTTGGCACCACATCACTCCAGTCCTAAAACAACTCCACTGGCTTCCTATCTCCCACCGGATCACCAACAAAATCCTGGTCCTCACCTACAAAGCCCTTCACCATCTGGCCCCCTCATACCTCACTGACCTCCTGTCCCCCTACCAACCCTCACGGTCCCTCAGATCCACCTCAGCCGGTCTCCTCTGCATCAGCAAGTCCAAACTCCGCAGTTTTGGGGACAGAGCCTTCTCCAGGGCAGCTCCCAGGCTCTGGAACTCCCTCCCCCAAGAGACCCGCACCTCTGAGTCCCTCACCATCTTCCAGTCCCGCCTCAAGACCCATCTCTTCACCTCTGCCTATCTGTAGCCCCCTTTTCTTCTGTGACTGTATCTTGCTTTGCTTTGTCTTGTTTTCTTTTGCTTTGTTTTGTTTTGTCTTGTATTGTCCAGTTTTGCTTTACCTTATAATCTAGCTACCTGTAAAGCGACTTTGAGTCTATGAAAAGCGCTATATAAATCCAATTTATTATTATTATTATTATGTGCCAGAACTTTCTTAAATTAAATGAAGAAAAAACTGAGGTGGTTGTTTTTGGAGCAAAAGAGGAACGATTAAAAGTCAGCGCTCAGCTTCAAACGACAATGTTAAAAACAACAGACAAAGCCAGAAATCTAGGTATAATTATGGACTCAGACCTGAATTTCAACAGCCACATTAAGACAATTACAAAGTCAGCCTATTACCACCTTAAGAATATATCAAGGGTTAAGGGACTTATGTCTCAGCAGGACTTGGAAAAACTTGTACATGCTTTTATCTTCAGTAGACTTGACTACTGTATAGGTCTCCCTAAAGGTCTCCCTAAAAAAATCAATCAGACAGCTGCAGCTGATTCAGAACGCTGCTGCTCGAGTCCTCACTAAGACCAAGAAAGTGGATCACATCACTCCAGTTCTGAAGTCTTTACACTGGCTTCCTGTGCCTCAGAGAGTTGATTTCAAAATACTTTTGCTAGTTTATAAATCATTTAACGGTTTAGGTCCAAAATACATTTCTGACCTGCTAGTAAACTACGAACCACCCAGACCTCTCAGGTCGTCCGGGACAGGTCTGCTTTCTGTCCCCAGGGTCAGAACTAAACAGGGAGAAGCAGCATTTAGTTTCTATGCTCCACATATTTGGAACCAACTTCCAGAAAATTGCAGGTCCGCTGCAACTCTCAGTTCTTTTAAATCAAGGCTGAAGACCTTTCTTTTTGATGCTGCCTTTCGTTAAATAATTGTCCATTTCTTATACTTTCGTTGCTTATTTTATCTGATTTTATATTTTTAACTGTTTTTAACTGCTCTTTAATACTTAATTTATGTGCTTTTATATTTTTAACTGTTTTTAACTGCTCTTCAATGTTTCATTTCTTATACTCCACTGTAACTTTTATTCTTTTATTTGAATTGTCTTCATGTAAAGCACTTTGAATTGCCCTGTTGCTGAAAAGTGCTATACAAATAAAGCTGCCTTGCCTTGCCTATAGAAAAAACTTTGAATCTGGCTAGCTACCTTTAGCTTTAACTGCTAGCTTACACAGTGGGCCAGCACTCATTCGCATTTGTACACAGTGGTGTTTGTAAAACTTTGAACCATTGGCTAGATACTCTATATGACACATAGATAGGTCATATGTCCTAAAACTTAAATGACAAAACAAGCTTTTCAAAATTACCCATATGGCCTTTCCCAATACGACGTACCTCTATGCTGTAGTTAAAGGGTTTGTTCAGATTTGTGAAATGAGGGACAAAATCCACAGTCCTTGCTGTGAGCTAAAAAGGTATTCTGAGGTTGAGCTGAAGCGGGAAAGGTTAGAAAAGATCATTCTGCAGTCATAGTTTATATCGGAAACGGATTCCCTCCTTCCCTTGAAAGAAACCAATACTACTTCTACCTGAGAGAGCACAGTCATTACTCACACAGCAGCATCATGTGGATTGTCAGCTAAACCTAAACATAGGTTGACCTCTTAAGGATCACTGTACCGTGTACGGCACACTTAGTGGCTGTGGCGTCGCTGTTACCTCCACTCATAAATGTTTTTATAACTTTAAAGCATTAAATCTTCAAAATATTTGGTCATGCGACACAACAACTGAAAGCTTAGCCTCTCAAGATTCAATTAAGCCCACACGCAAAGCATACGATGATTTATAGCAGTTATACAACTGTTATAAAGTTAAAGAAAATAAATGAATTCAGAATTAGACTGCGCAGCTGGTGTATACCTTTTTCATTGTCCCTTTATCCACAGAGGTGATATAATCCCAAAACAGTTGTTTTCATAAATCCACAAGAGTCCAAGAAAATGGAATATCTAAGCCGTTTAATCCAAAACGAGCCGTGCGCCTCAAAATCTTGAAGATTACAAGCCCTGAGTTACAAAAAAAGCCATACGCGATTCCACTTCTGGGCTCTTCAAACGCGTCTCTCTTCTCACTCCAGACATCTAACGGCCAATGAGTGCATCCATGTTATTCTCTGACGCCTTAGGAATCAAATAAGTAATAAGTCAATCCGTATTCTGGGTTCGATCGACATTTGCTTCAGCCAGTTAAAATTTCATGCTATGAAACCACCCTAGCCTTGTAGCCAATAAAGAGACGATTCAAAAGACATATTGGAATGCATTTCTATATATTTATGTATATAGTTATTTCAAGTATGTGTGTGATTGATGTGGGTGTGTTTATGTAATTGAGAAGTTCTGTATTTTGCACTTTTTTGGCTTTTTTCTTTGCAGTTTTCAAGAAAACGCACAGACATATCTGTAGAAAACATATTATATAAAATAAATTTTTGAGTCTTTTGGCTTCTGGATTTTTTCTGTAGTAAAATGAGATATGTGGCTAATGTCCTGGATTATCTGTCACCTGTCAGATGTGTTCACAGCAGTGTATTTTAATCATTTTACAGATGTATGACTTGGACGGAAATTAAAACAAAAATCCATTCTAGCCTCTGTAGCTCTGTGTCAGTAAAGCCTAGAATCACTCTGACACTTGTAACAAAAACGTGAGAGTGTTTCCTTTCCAATGATATCAGGCACATCCCAGAGTGTCAACGTATATTGGAGCTGTACCACTTTTAATTTGGGTATGCCGAAGCATGAGATTTCAAGCGTTTCTTAAACAGCAATATTTTTCTTCCCTGAACAAAAAGAGCCATATCTTACTGATGGCACTATATTGCTCATAGTAGCTAATCTGTAAATTAAAAGGTCCCTTATTTTCCGATATTAACAAAAGCATAAGGAACATGTTGGATTTGTGCATGTTTGCTTGTAATTGTGTTGGTTCAATTTATTTTTAATTCAATTTGATTGATGTTGAATTTGCATGTCATGCAAATAGGCTGAACAACGCTGTCTATCAAATGCTTACTGGTTTGTTTTCAGTATCAATGCCATTTATTTTACCAGCTATGAATTTTAGAGTCTCTGTTTTGAGTGAGTGGAGGAGTGAGAATGATAGCTCAACTGCTAAAGCTGTGCTACTATAAAGTCTGACTGCTAGAACAGTTGAGAAACAAATGGCTCAGCTGTGTCCCACAGCTGCATGTTCATTCAAACCTCAAAGCAACCACCTATGGATAGAAGGCACAAGAAACATGCCTTTCCCCAGCATTTAAATGATCTAAAAGGGGCTTAGGCAAGCCAGTTGTTTAACAGCAAAAGCATACTTCTTTCAATACACTCCACAACACACTAACAAATGCTGATGACAAGTAAGACAAGTTGTTACAGCTTTGACAGGCTGTACTCGACTTGTAGATGCTCACTCACACCTCTTGAATTCTCCAATGATTCAATGCGTCTTCAGGAAATGGCATACTGGCAGTTTTACTGTCTTATTGACATCACTGTCATGTTCATCAATACAGCATATACTATATAACACAACTGTATTTGGAAAAGTATGGCAATGTAGAGCATCAAATCAAATTACATTTAGTAATCCACCATGAAAAGCTATTAATGTCCAATCTGGAAATGAGTCAGCCACTTTTGACATCACATGCTACATTAAAAGGTCCATCATAGTTATATGAAATATGATACTAATGGACTTCACATAACCAACTAAATATATCCAGGAGCATTAATGAACCCTCGGAATTCATTGGACACAGTATTTTACACCGTTTCACTTGAAATCTTGCTCTGCACCACTGACATCCCCGAAGACCACTAATTCACATTTTTTCAAATAGCATCATCGTCACAAATCATCATGTTCTTTCGCTTT
Organism: Gymnocephalus cernua; assembly: GCA_023631565.1. NCBI lineage: Eukaryota > Metazoa > Chordata > Actinopteri > Perciformes > Percidae > Gymnocephalus > Gymnocephalus cernua. The sequence continues at coordinate 13,101,098 of CM042434.1, forward strand.
GAACTAAATTATTGCAATAAATACTTTAAATCTATTATATCACACTGAAACAATTGTGCACCTTTGAAACACGAAAATCACCTCAATCTGGTCTGTGAATTTGTCACATTACAACAGCCAACGAAGCCTTGCACACCTCCACTGTCATACATCTGTATGTCCATCACTTCAGCTCCCTTTGATGCTAGCCTTGTGCGTGTTCCATCTGCTCCATGTTCCCTGATAGACAGATGTGCAGTGTACATCCTTGGCACCTCCAGGTACCTCTGGGTGAGCAGCATGCTGAAAGGTGTCAGGGAGCAGACAGCTGTCAGACTCTAGCAATGCATCCTAAATAACCTCCCTGTCAATCAGTAGGACAACAAGGGAGGCTGGGTTGACCTGCCAATACTGCTGTCAGATGCACCGCAACTTTAGACAGTCCCACCTCGTATTTTTATGCATCATGCCCCCTGGATAAATATTGTTATGACAAAATGTCTTTCTTTAGGTACTTACTTACTTACTTAGGAATGATTTCACCTCTTAACTATTTCCTTTTTGCATTATAGAAGAAAACTACATACATATAAAGCTTATTTCTAGACAAATGTACATCTCCCAGTGTGAAAGGGCAAGTCTGAAAGTGTGAAAGTGAAAACTGAAAATACAAGTCTTGACATACCTTGGGAATATAAAGACTTTAAATAGATCACATGAAGTATTTACCATGACACAATTATTTTTGTTAAATACATATTAATAAATATTTTCATCCAAGATGAAAGGCTGGGGTATATATGCTGTATATTATAATGAATAATGAGCAAATTGCCAGGTCAAAGAATGCATAGCTAATCTATGGCTGCTTATTGCTTTGATTTTCCAATAAATGCCGTATCACGCATGCTGTAATATACTACAAATCAATGCAATGCAATGGTGCAACAGCTTAGATTCTGAATACATCAGTAGTCAGCAGTGAAGCCTAGCAGAGGAACCTACAGGCGGGCTTTATGGCAGCTAGAAAAGCTGGAGGCAACACTCTGCTGATGGGAGAGAGATGAAAAAAGGCTTTCTCTCATCATGCCTTCATCACCATAGCAAGATGCAGAGAGAGGCAAAGTATTATGGCAGCTAGAGCGAAAGTTAATCTTTCAGACCTGTTCTCTAATGCTCCCAGGCGTGACCATTTTTCAATCACCCCAGGAGACAGGTTTGTGCAGATCTGTGTATGTTGGTTGGAGCGGAATTAGTGTGGCCATGTACTGTGCAAGCTGAGAGAAGCGTTGAATGAGGGATGAGATGCCTTGCTCAGATGAAGAGGGATAAACCACTATTATATATCAGCAGCTGTTTCATGACAGACGCCACACTTTCTGATCATCTGAAGCTTACAAACATCGTCATTATTCATTTGATCAAAATGTGGCTGGAGCCGATCTATTGTCTTTGAGGTTGTGTGTAAAGCACTAAGGTGAAGGGAACAAATTAAAATCATTTTTAATCTTTTTTCTGCACTTTTCAAAATTAAGTGATATGCAAGATTTGTCACGTCATAGCATGATATACAATATACTTGGTAGTTTTATTTCAGTGTCAGTAGCATTGTCACGGGTGAAACTGCTTCACTGTAGTTGAAGTGGGGTTCCTGGATTGAAAGGGAAGAAATTGTTTGGTCAAATGTAGAGGAGAAGATGGTGGATGGTTAGTCCTGGTGCATGTCATGTACCTTTCATTAACTTCAGCAAAAAGATGTAATGAGTGGTTGTTGTTATTGATACCTTGGCAATCACAGCAAAGCATTTGAAGTGTAGTCTATATGTGGGTGTCTATACTAGAATGAGCAATATCTGACTCTAATGGAGTGTGTCTATACAGTAACAGAGTGAAGTAAGGTAATACTTAAAACTGTGTTAAACTCAAATAACAGCAATGTTGAAATGTAGGTACAGTATAGCACCCAAAACAAAGCTGACCGTTGACAGCTGCAGATGTCATATGAAAATCCAAACCTAAATATTGAAGCAATTTAAAAACACTTTGCAAAGTTGCGTAAAATGATTGTTCATTTGTGTTGCTGTTGATTTTGGCTTCCTCTCTCACACTACCAGCTGTCAAACAGTGACTGGGAAAGACCGAAAATTTTAGGTGATCTACAGCATGAGCGGATGTGTTACTATTTATCAGAATAGGCTTTCTATGTTTCCATGGCTTTAGGAACTTTAAATCCAACTGTCTAGCTTACTGTTATTGCTATCCTAACTTACATGTTTACTATTTTAACAAATAATATCATCAGTTCCCTAAAAAGGAAAGGGTGTAATTATAGGCTATAGAACAAACTCTTAAACTCCGCCACAGAATGTGTTTATAATGAAGGCTCACATGAATTACATAACTATTATGAACATTTTCTGTTAAGTAAAACTGTGCGCTTGTGTTATCGATGTATTTATTTGTCAACTGCTGATGGCACAGCAGGCAATTCATCAACTGAATGACCCTGGTTCAAATGTGAGCAAGCAGAGTGTGTTAGCCTCGAGATCAGCCACAGAAGCTTGTCCAAAGGTGGCATTGGATTGGCTGAGAAAATGTGGGAAGAGGGAGTGTTCGAGTAATGTTTACCACTACCAGTGCCATTCACTCAACCTTAAGCAAGGCTCCCAGCTGCTGTAACATCATCCTAACCCTGCTCAGTGGTCACCAGTGTAGGAGTGTGGTTGTACTAGCAGCATATAACTGTTTTTAACTGCTCTTTAATGTTTAATTTCTTATACTGCACTGTAACTTTGATTATTGTATTTTAATTGTCTTCATGTAAAGCACTTTGAATTGCCCTGTTGCTAAAAAGTGCTATACAAATAAAGCTGCCTTGCCTTGCCTTGCAGCTCTAAGGGATGACAAGCAAAATTAAATGTAGATGTGGTGTGATTATCTAAAACTTCAGTAGGGCTGGGACGATATGCTTTTGTCCCAATTCGATTTTTTCACAATACATGGGTGCCGATTTGATTTGTATTGCGATAATCATTTATTGCGATTCTAGAAGTAATGTGATTCGATAGTATTGCGATTTTCTTTTCCGTCTTTAACAAAAACAAAAGTTGAATAATACACTTTTAGAGACAATATATCATGAGACATTTCTAAAAACCTTTTTTTTCTAAGACGAAAGCACATCACAGTCAGTCAGTCTGACATTTATTTTATTTGTAGAAAAGTACATAACATGTATTTTCTGCATTTTGTGCTTTCAGTCTGTTTTGCTGGAAACTGACATGATGTAGTCGCTGTCAGCGGTGCCATATAAACATAAAAATAAATATATCACTGGTAAAAAATATTGATTCTAGGGAAAAGAATCAACTTCAAAAATTTTCGCAAAAAGAAAATCACAATACATACAATAAAAAAAAAAATCCTACCCCTAAAAGTGAGTATTATAATATAAACTGAGGTGAACTCAAATGTTCATCAGCAACACCTGTTTGTCACTTTAATAATGTAAAGAAACAAAAGCATGCACTGACAATAAACATGGGCTGCAAAAATAAATTAAGTGTTGAATTGGATTTCTTTTTATGGCTTTTCATGAGCATGCTACCAGTCATGAGGACCATGTGAGGTCTGCCATCTATGTTTAGTTTTATGAATTGACTGCCGTCACGTTTAAGTTTGTATTGTACAGGTGGCAAAACCAAAAGTGAAAATTAAGTAGTACGATGTTTCTATACACTGACCAGCATAGTGTGGGAGAAAGGCAAGCAGTTCAACAGGGTATTTTATATTTAGAGTAAACTACCTGGTTTATTCTTACAATATTTTAATGCATTCATCAACACATCTTTTGGCTTAAAAGATATGACACTACACTCAAAACAACCACAATGGAAAAATTCTTAAACATTTGAAGTGGCTTGACAAACGTGAGAGAGTTTAAGATATTCAGAGAGGTTGAACCATCCGCTTCAGGGTCACAGGGAGCTAGAGCCTATAACATTACGCCTTAGACAAGATGAGGGGTCCACAGGTCACCTATCTATCACAAACTTAAGTGTTCAGGACTTATTAAAAAATGCACTGTGGAAAGAAACCAGAGCACCCAAAGAGAATCCATTGAGACATGGTGGGAACGTGCAAACTCTACGCTGTGACACAGCTAACCAGTTGGGCACAGCATGCCACCATAGAGAGATACCAGTCAACATGTATTGTTTCTAGCTATAAAAATGTGTGTCAAACATAGGGAACCTTGCAGCTGCGTTGACAGTAATTACAGTCAGATGGTTGGTTTGGTTGTTCCGGATCAACATAGATGGTCCTTTCCACTTCCTCTTTCAAACTACTTGTCTTTGAGATGTGAATGACCCACAGAGGCTATAATGACTGGGACCCCCCTCCAGTTAGAGAAAATGAGTTTTTAGTATGAGTATGCCTTTCCAGTTTAATAGTCCATATACTTGCAAATGTAAGTGAAAGCTTTATACATAGTACAATTACTAAATTATATATTTCTACTGTTACCTGAAAACAAATCTTGATGTATTTTGTTTGAGGATTTTCAGCACTGAAAACTATCAAATTAAGGGTGTTCAAAAACATCACGCATCCACTTCTTGTATTAAAATAATTTCAAATCCTTTCCTCTCTGCTGAATGTTATGCCACCTCTCTCTCTTTCTCTCTCTCTCTCTCTCTCTCTATCTCTCTCTCCCTTTCGACCGTATGCTTCTTTTCTGAGTCAGGACAGGAAACCATTCATCACCCGTTCTAATTAAACATGCCCTCATAGTAGGGCAGTGGCAGCTTCAGGGAAAAGAGACAAGAGAAGAAGATCAATTGCCGTGGTAGAGATGGAAAAAGACAGTGGTGGACGAGAGAGGGGGTGGAGAGTGAGAAAGAGGGAGCAGTCACTCTGATAGAAAGCACAGAGAGGACGTGGAAAAGCTGTGTTGGCTAAAAGTCAGGTCTCCTGCCAGATGGGCCAAGCTCCCCTACCTGGGTAATAAGAAGAGTGACTCCCTCCTCAGGACGCCTGACAGCCCCGTCTTAGTCCATTTCTTTAACCACATGCGGCCCTTTTTCCATTCCACCGGAGACTGATGGAAGTTGAGCGTCACAGCAACTGCAGCTTCGGGGCTGCACAACAGGCTGGAGATTGATTCCAATAGGACTTCTTGATTTCTGACCCTTTTTCTTCACTGACAGATTGGTTAGATGATCCTGACATTGCCGGTGCTAGATCTTTCTAGTGTTTTGGGGATGGGAGCCAATAGCTGCAGCAACATAATTGATACTTTTGTAGTGGTATGTCAAGGGGGAGACAAGATGTCAAAGAGACATTGAACAAGTAAATAATTCAGCTCCGAAGGTGAACATTTGTACACTGTACAGTATAGCATCAATATGGGACTGTTTGTGATTGTGTGCTATCTGCATCGTTTTGCTAAATCCTCAGTGAGATAACATTAAGATATTAATTAAAAGTGCTTTTAAAAAGCATGGCATAATAATGTAAACACGATGTGCTTGATTAGTTTTATGTTAAAACTATAGTGTGTAGTTTCTGTTTCTATAGCCTTACGCACCCCGACCCTTCCTCCACGCAGTGGCTATTAGCCAAGGAGGACACAGAGGATTAAAAAAAAGTGACTGATCCTGTCCTTTTCTCCATTAATGCCTGTTTCTTGTCACTGTTGGTTCCATCCTTGCATTCAACAGAGAAACACACCAGCTTGACCTTTTCCCCAGATCTAGGCATCATTTTTCATTCTGTGGCTCTGCAAAATTGAATTGGATTCGATTCACTGTTCATGATAAGGATTATTAAGTATTTAAATCTGATTCATTGGCCTTCATGAAGTAACACAAATGTCAAAACTATCACTCTTTCCTGCGATGTCCTACATTAAATGGTTGGCGTAGGAAGCACGGTGAACAAAGATGTTTGTTGACACTTGAATGTTAAGCCAAGTGTGAAAATTTAAGTAATCATCCAAATACTTCATTGATTTTTTTGTTTCATGATAGAAAACTAATACAATCAACTAATAATTCCCCAGTGTCAAATTATGATGTACATGAGAACATTATGGTCAACTCAGTTGTGCTAAAAAAGATAAGTGTACTATATATTACAAAGAGAAGGTACTGTTTGAATAAAATACTGAGCAGCAGAGAAATGCCTTGCATTGATAGGCTTCAGTAACATCTTACATGTCAAGACCACTGTAAAATCACAAAAAAACTGAAGCACTAAGCTATACAGTAAAACTCTCTATTTTGCCGATGGAGAGACCTCTTCTTTGTATCCTGAATGGATAATGTAATCCAGATAAAGTCAAATGTTGTTATGGGTTACCAACTCCATTACAAAACTCCATTTTCCATGCAGTGCTGCTGAATAATATATCACTTCTCCTTTTTCTATTGCGACACAGAACTATATTACACAGAATCTATATGTTAAACCTGGCCACTGTCGCACCAAATGCTTCCTCTTGGGGGGAATTTTTGGGTCTCTGTAAATTATAGAGTGTGGTCTACACCTACTCAATCTGTAAAGTGCCCTGAGATAACTTCTGTTATGATTTGACATTATAAATAAAATGAATAATATTATTATTATTATTAATAATAATAATAATAATAATAATAATAATAATAATCATTATTATTATTTGTATTATTATTAAGGAATAAAGAATGTAAGCAAGGCATTTTGAAGGTGTATGCTTTTATTTATGGAAAGACACTGAACAGGGTTTGCCCTAACATGACTGTACAGGATCTCTAAAGGATTTTGTTTTGTCTTGACAATGACGGCTCCTGATCTTAAGCTTAAACTTTACTGATCTGAGGAGATGCTTTGTTAAACCATGAAAAGGTTCATGATATCAGTATATGGCTGGTACACGGACAACTCACACAGCCAATTATTTTTAACTTCAACCTTTTTGCTCACTACCTCTGGATTACCCGTACGATTGCTGTCATTGTCGCTAACGGTCGTTAAAGATGAATGACTGACATCAAAGTACTGTAGTAGAGTCAGAGTGATGAAGAGATGGTCAGGGGATTACCAGCTGATGTCCCTGAGCGCCAGATAGCAAAGTGGAAAACTGTATCTCAACACACAGTTTCATTTGGCTGGCTACTGCTGGGATTCAAGATGAAAGCATCAATTAATCTTCATCTCCATATTGCCAGTGTCTTATACCTAGAGAGGACACATTAAAAGCAATGCCTATACAATATAAATCAATTCAATCCAAAACATCTGTCTCATTTGGGTTTGCAGAGAGAGGGGAAGATATACAGACATTTCAACTAGTCATTTGATTTTAATTGCTCGAGGCATGGCTACATGGATGGCAATGTCTGTCGTTTGGTCAATTGATGCAGCGGCACCTCTTTACTGCAATATTTTTCTTTTCTCTCAAGCTACCTCCTGGCACGAGTCTGTTTGATAGTAATCTATCATATCGGGCAGAGCTCCACATTTCATCTCCAGTAACCTCCTTCACCTCCACCTGTTCCAACCACGGCAACTCCCCAGTTTCATCAGTACTCTGGACATCTCAGCTGCGTACATCGGCTCGGTGGAGCTACTCATCCAGACTCCTACTGTTTCCTAACATGAACCACATCTTCTGGCCTGATGGAGCGGCAGGCCAGGGATTTGGGTCAGCATGCTGTAGCAAATACTCACCTGCCCTACACAGCACCAACATGAAGAGGCTTAACGAAATAAATTAAACAAAGTTCCTCATTAAATATAGGCTAACAATTGTAATAGAACATAAAAACAACCTAGTGGCTCAAGTCTGACATTATGTTTGATCATGCAATGCATTTTAAGCATTTCAACCCACAATAGTTTTTTTGTTGTTGTTTTTGGGGCATTTTAGGCCTTCATTTGATAGGACAGCTGCATGCATGAAACGGGAGAGACAGGGGGAATGACATGCAGCAAAGGGCCGCAGGTCGGCATCGAAGGGTCTGTGTTTTTTGTATCAGCGAAGCTTCAATGAATTGTTAAGTCCAAACAGTGTAATTTATCATAGATTGTCATATGATGTGGAATTTATTTTGTAATTTTCAAAATGTCCCAGTCAGTCCAAACTCCACTGACAGCTGGTCGCAACTCTGCAATAAACTGCCAGACTCCTTCCTCCTCCACTCAAACCTCTCGGTTCTTCACATCACACTGACAGGCTATGTATGTCCAAAGTCACCCAAAGTCGACCACTTTAAATTTCTGAGTGCCTCAGTAATCACTTAGTGTAGTGCATGTACAATGCTTTAAATCTTGGGTCATTTCTATTGAGTAGTATGATTTAAAAGTCAGTAACTAAAGTCTTTTGACTCATTTCACAGTCCAACATATGCACTCACTATGAATGAACTGATATTGTAAATTGATGGATCCCAGAAATGGTAGTTTTCATAATCTCTATTCATCTACGGGTAGCCATATTTCCTGGATTTGAGCTGAGCTGTGAGTCATCTAATTGAAGACCAAAATCTGCTGTGAAGCAATAAATAAATAACACACTTCCTTCACAAGCCAGTTCAAAATGCTGTATCATAAATAAACTAGGTTGTAATGTCTTAATCCTGTTTAACCTCGGAACGTTACACATTTCACTAAATCATTTGTACGTACTGTGTGTAATCAGTATACATGAATTACATGTAATTAAAACAGATGATTCATGTCAATGCATAAGCATCATTCATTTTATTCATACTGAATTCTCTCTGACAGTAGAATCCATCTAGATTGTTTACTCCATCGTTTTTACAAATCCTACAATAATTTATCAGTCAGTGACATGGAATGTAGCCAGTGTCACAGTGACTACATTCCATGTACTGACGTGACTGTCACAGTCATGAAGTCCCATCTTCATCTGTGTTTTACAGTCAGTTGAGGAATATATACTACCTTTCATGAGCAAACCACATTTTCATGTCATAGCCAAACTGGGGGCTTTTGTCTCTCGGGTACAGTTAGGGACACAAAAATCTGCCATGTGACAACACAGGCTGCAGAGGTGAGCAGCTCTGTCCATCCACAGCAGTCACTGTGGTCAAGCTCTCTCCTTTTGTCTTCCAACTATGTAGTTAAACAACATGTTTTGTAATGTATCAAACAGCTAACATGGTTTAGATAAAACAAATGGATCAATCATTTGGGGGTGTATTTGATGCTCAGAAAAATGTAATCACCATTTTACAACTGCTACTTTTCTAATGATTGTGTATGGGAATTAGACTTTTTGGGCCAGTGTGCATTACATGATCGCCAATATCAGGTGTGGCCACTATGCCAACATTGTCTCACATTGACAGAACCAAAAGAGTCGTTCATAGGCCGATATGCTAGTCGTGGGTGAACAAAATGAACTGAGTCCGTCCCCTGTCCCCAAAATTGCCTACTGATTATACCTAAGTGAAGTGAAAATGGCAAAAAAAAAAAAAAAAAAAAACTTGTACTGCATTTTGTCATCCTGTATTGGCAAGAAAGCTACTATACACCAAAAATAAAAACGTGTCAGTATTTGGGTGTTTTAATGCATTATGCAGTCCAGGGACATAACTAACATAACAGTAATAATAATAGTAAAAATCGATTCATAGAGCACCTGGGAAATGCAAGGCTGTACTGTACAAGTGTTTTATTCTACATATTGTTTGTTAATCATTAGAATGGCATGACATACAGTATGTGTGGAGGTGTAGCTGGTTGGTCATAGTGAAGCAGTGCAATGAACACTGTAAACTCAGATGTCAGGGTAATGTTAAAGAAAGTCCTGGAGAAATAAATAGAAGAGATGAGGACAGAGATACAGTGTGATTTATATTCTTACACCCTTTTTCCCCTTATTATTGACCCAAAGTCCCACAACAACATGTAACAAAATCCTGCTGTGAGGGTAATGGGTTGTGACAGCACAGGGAATCAACTGCACTGAAGGAGAAAAACCAAAGATAAAAAAGAGCCGCCCCCCCTTACTGTATTGATAATTAAAATAGAGTCCACGGTGCTTGAAAAAAACGTCACGGTACTGGGTGACTGATGACTGCAGTCACAATCTCAGAAAATAAACAAGCTCAACGCTTGCAGCATGGTTTGAAGTTGAAGGGACGCAAAGCAAAGTGGACATGCTTGTTGTTCCCTGTGAACAACAAATGACACATCAGGCTTTAATGTGCATGTGGGTTGTGTTGCGTCAAACAATACGTCTTCCTACAGCAAAACTCAGATAAACTTTGGGGTTGAGGTTGAATGAGCGCATTTAACAGATTGACTGAGGGAGTGACCTTTTGTGTTGACACAAATTCATATATTACCAGGCCAAGGTGTAAATGTACTCTGTTCTGACTCAGAGACACCTCTTTAATATAACAAATATATAATCTGCTCCTATGGGGGAGTTGTGAGGCAGAGTGTGAAATGAATACTTCTCTCTTCTCTGGGGTGCAATAAATAAAGTCCTTAGTTTATCAAAGGAGAGAGCCCTCCTGCTTGCTTATCATTGCACTCACCCACACAATTAAAAAGGCCATGTATATGTGGGTCTTAATGTTCACACTGAACTTGAAAAGTGAAAATAAATCACAGCAATTTCACCGTAGTCCTTTAAATGATGGGAAAACACACTTTGTTTAGTATTCAAGGTTGATTCATTGCTCACTTTCTCATGTCAGAGCAGAACACACTTGGTACAGAGACAAAGAGTTGGCGCGTGTAAAGGTCTCTATCACATCTCTGAGAATAACTGTGTAGCTTGAATGGTTTAAAAAAGTGTTAATGTAAAAAATAATGACTAATTTTGGAATCAAGATGAGAAACCCCAGACAAATGTACACTATAAGGACTTAAATCCAGGATAACATGTTGTCTCACTGGTAGTCTATATCCTTGATGTTTCACTTCAGGGATTGCTCCGGTGCCGCAGGAAATTCCACCGGATGTGTGTATTTCGCAGATGTCCGTCTCCTTCCGCTTTATTTGTGTTGGAATTTTAAACTCCAGTGGATTTATGATTACTATGGTTAACTGCTCCCCCAGATCCTCCTCCGCTCCGCAGCGTGTTGTTGATCTGGCAAGGCGAGAATGTCTCACTGGTGACCTTGTTAATTGATTTAATGAAAAAAGGCAAAGCATTTGGTTTCAGAAATGTGTGCTACAGTACATGTTTTTCTGGCCACCAGGAATGCTTTCAAATGTCAATACCAATACAAGCAAATAATGCACTTATTTAGTTATTTTTCTAATGTTTAATTATCTAAATTATATTGACTTTTAACATTTTTGTAAATGTGATAAAAACAACTTGGTTTTAATCATTAAGGTAGTTCCTTATGACTGAGCCCACTGAGGACTGACATCAGTTTCTAGGTTGCTTTGATAGGTAGTATTTATCTATTTAGCTGTTAGTTATTGATCAAATCTTCAGCAAGCAGATGTAACTTTGTGTAATTTACATATCACTTTCCTAGGGGATGAGAGTCATTTCCTCACCCAGAATACCTCCATCATTGTCCCAGGCAGAAATGCCAATGGACATAATAATAATAAAAGACTGAGCAATGCAAAATTAATGCTGGGCAATGATTTAGCAGCAGTGTTGGCAGCAATCTAATGAGCACATAAGTGTATAAGCCATCCTATTAAGGAGTAAGAAAGATGTCACCAAGTGTCGATATGGTGCAACCAACCCAGTCTCACGTCAGTTCGTGATAGAATCATGAAAATTAATCTATTAGAACGTGATACCATCACGTAATTGTGAAGATTTACGTGATGGGTCACGTTTTTTAAACTAATCTATTTTAATGGGAAGCATCTTTCGTGATTGGAGCACGTTTCTTTCTGCCAGTCGGCTGCAGCAGAGAAGCTGGATACAGCTGCGTTATTATTGGTATTTTTAGCCCAATAATCGCTGTTTTTATCAACATTTATTCACCAGATCGTATCATGGTTTTTATGTTTTTCTTTTACTGTTATTACTTCGGTCTATTTCGGCCAGGGAAGCTGGATGGCTTTATGTTTATTGATATTTTTTTAACTATAACGCTACATCTATCAACATTTATTTATATGTTATCATGGTATTCATTTCTTTATTTGAATCATATTATTTTGGTCTTATTACCGGTGAAATATTACAGTAAATAAGACAGAAGAGTACGTTACGATATGAGCCGAGCTGGGCGCATTCAAAGCAGGTATCCCACAATGCAACGCGGCCATTCATTCAGAGAATCTGACAGCGATCAGCGGGTCTTTAACGCCAGTATCGCTTCAATGTTCATATATATAATCTGTGGTTTTTTCACCAGCAACAACATGTTGCTCAGTTTTCTTCCAGTAAGTTATGCACCGTAATAACATTTTTAAAAAACAGCTGAAGACTCGGAAGTGACGTAATAATTACTGCTCCGAGTCTGTGAAAGATTGCTGCAAGTTGTATGTGAGAATCTATACAATAAAAATACTAATAATGAAAAAATAGTGTTTTATGCTAAGCACGTTGATTTGCCTTGTATATACTATATAACTACCTAGAGATGAGTGTTATAAATACAGCCTAATGGCTGGTTTGACTACTTTGCATTTGTTTTGACTTGTTAATAAACTATTTAGGCCTACAAAGAGAAGCATTTTTTATTTCATTTTCCATGCATCATTATTTAAAAATGCAATTTTCTAATTTTGCAGTTATTGAATGTTAATAGCAAAGACCAAAGGGAAAAAAAACATGAGCATATTTATGTGTGGGACTTTGTAAGCATTGCACTGCATTAGTTGTTTTAAATAAATGACTTTTTTTGAAATTTAAATTTATGGCAGGCCTAACATATTAATTATTATATTCATAAGATTATCCTCATATCAATCACCATGGTAACAGCTTTTTTTCAAAATTAAGAAGGGACTAGTTTTAGGAAGCATTTTCAGGAAATTAAAAGGATAAGCAGATTGTTGCCGAGGCTTTTGTTCACAGAGTAAGATGTATATATCTTTGTTTGGGTATCTGTGCATATACAACATGTGTTTTGGAATTTTTGGCACACTTATACCTCAGCCTACTGCACACAGACACGCGTACGTTTTGCATATTCTGCTGAAATAGAGACCTATGTTTCCAACAATCTCATTCAACCATTTGACAAACTGAGCAGTTGGTGGTGACATGGGTCAGAGGGTATCAGAGGTCATAAATGATGAACCAATCAATGGGCTCTGCTCCTATAGGCACCTTGGTGTTCATAGGACAACACCTGGCTGGAAGGTCTGTGTTCAAAGTGTGTGTTCATCATTTAGAGCAGACACTCACGGTGAATCCGAGGGTTTATGTTATACAAGGCTGCATTACAGAGCATATTCATATATATCCACATGGCAATATCTAAAAACTTCTCATTTAAAGCTTGCTTGTCAGGTGACTGTCATGAAGGTTGTGGAGAGGAATAGAAACCAGTCTCTCCAGGCAAGCACAGAGAATATGACCTGATCTATCTTTATTCTCCATGCCAAGTATGAGTTCTTATACAGAAGATATAGGTTACTCCAATGTAAACTTAACATTTCTAAACTATAGGCCTATTCGGACCTACCTCAATTACAACTTTAAATAATGTTGCTTGAGGCTGCAGGGGTTTTGCAATAGCTTCATGATATGATGCATAGGGTTGTGTGTAGGTTGCTCTTGTCACTGTTTGTGAAAGATGAGCAATAGATTGTGGCTGTGTGACGTGCTTCAGTCTGGCTACATATCACTTTTTTATTGTAAGTATATGTCAGCTGTATGATAAAACAATATGTCAAGAATTTGAACTCAAGGCAGATATTACTCCGGGGACAATAAAGTATCGCTTGCAAATTGGTCTCTCCATGATATGTGAACATTAAAACATTGTCGTAGGTCTATATCAAAGTTGGAAAGGTCTCAACCTCCACAGTAACATATGTCAGTCTGAAGAGGATACATTACTCAGGCTGCTTTGAAACATTGACCTCTGAACCTTGAACCTAGTCCATGTTTGAAGGCTTGTCATTTAGCAACAGAAGGTGCTACAAACATAGGACCAGCTGTTATAGAAAGCTCTGGACCTCAGGTGTCATGTAGATATGGTCACCAATGTTTAACCACTGTAAGCACTGTCAAATATGGTAATAAGCTATTTTCACCTATTTAACAATTCAATTTTTAAAGTCTGATGACACCAGTGTGATCCCCATCCCACAAAACCCCAGGGGGCATCCAAAATGATACACTTTTAACTTCTAATTATGAGAAATATACCAATATACTTTAAAACTACAACTCCCATAAGAGACAGGAGCTGCCTATGTTCGATTCCTGTGTCTGGGCTTCATTCCATTTCAGATTGCCGCCGCCCGCCGGCCGACCAAGCAAACAGTACATGAGACAAATACATGAAACTGTATTTTATTATTATTATTATCTTCATTGTTTAAATCCTCAAATACAATGTTAGACAAAAACATCAATATTACGAATATTATGTATTTTTGTATCTTCTTATCTGCCGAGCGTCACGTACTACGTCACTTCCGAGTCTTCAGCTGTTTTTTTTAAATGTTATTACGGTGCATAACTTACTGGAAGAAAACTGAGCAACGTGTTGTTGCTGGTGACAAAACCACAGATTATATATATGAACATTGAAGCGATACTGGCGTTAAAGACCCGCTGATCGCTGTCAGATTCTCTGAATGAATGGCCGCGTTGCATTGTGGGATACCTGCTTTGAATGCGCCCAGCTCGGCTCATATCGTAACGTACTCTTCTGTCTTATTTACTGTAAGATTTCACCGGTAATAAGACCAAAATAATATGATTAAAATAAAGAAATGAATACCATGATAACATCTAAATAAATGTTGATAGATGTAGCGTTATAGTTAAAAAAATATCAATAAACATAAAGCCATCCAGCTTCCCTGGCCGAAATAGACCGAAGTAATAACAGTAAAAGAAATACATAAAAACCATGATACGATCTGGTGAATAAATGTTGATAAAAACAGCGATTATTGGGCTAAAAATACCAATAATAACACAGCTGTATCCAGCTTCTCTGCTGCAGCCGACTGGCAGAAAGAAACGTGCTCCAATCACGAAAGATGCTTCCCATTAAAATACATTAGTTTAAAAAACGTGACCCATCACGTAAATCTTCACAATTACGTGATGGTATCACGTTCTAATAGATACATTTTCGTGATTCTATCACGAACTGACGTGAGACTGGGTTGGGTGCAACTGTGTTTCTAACACAGGCTTCGCTTTATTTGTGGATTAGTTTATAGTGGCGAGCTGCATAGTGTAGAATGGCACCTTATCAAAGACCTTTTTTAAACGGCAGACATTTGAAGTGGTCAACTGTAATGGATAGCATTAACCTACGGCTGAATTCTATTTAGGTGAGCCCATTCCAGGCTCCTGGTATTGTTCATGCTCACTGACTGACACGGCTTAGTGGGACACCTAACGGAACTCAGCAGAGCTCTCGACTCTAGAGAACCAAAGACTTGTGCTTTTCCCACTATGACAAGTCAAAATGGCCGCTGTGAAAAAGGTCTATGTACGATGGCCGACCAGGGCAAACGCGCTACAACGGCCAAAAGCACTTCCATTAGGAGAAACGTGCTGCAAATATAGAAAGAAATAGAAAGACGCAAAGTAGAAAACATGCAAACCCCAAAAACACACGCAACAGTAAAATGCTGCAAATACAGAAATGACGCAAAGCAAAAACACACAGTATGCAAGTGCGAGTAACTCTCTTCTTAACTTCAGCAGGGTCTCTCCTGCGGATTTGTCCTCTACAGCGTATTAATGGGGGTTGACTTCATAGGTTATACCTAAATGTAATGCTCTATACTGTAGTCAATCCACTTTTTGCTGTAATGTCTTTGCTGCTTCTGCTTGTAGTATACAACCATACTCTATTGGTGACCTCATTTCGCCCTGTTAGTGTCAATAAATGCCCGTTTGTCTGCTCCCATAAGCGCATGTGGCCACAATTTGTTATAGATTTATGACGTTTTTTGCTGCATTTTTTAGCATTTCTCATTTGGAGGATCCTCAGAATAAGGACAACCTTGTTGTCTTATGATGTGTTTAGCTTGCACAAACAGACTTTGAAGGATGATAAAAAGGGACATATTTACCTCCTTGTTTGTGCATGACCAACTAACTGTTTTAGGCACCTGTAAGTAACATAATGTTAATTTGTTAGATCAGCTTAGTGTCTTTTTGCTTTACTTTTTTTTTCAGCTATGAAAGGTTGCATTTCTTAAAATAAAATGCGTGGAGTGAGAACTGAGACTCAAGATATGGTGAACTTGTGATTTTCCGCCTCACACCTGTGTGTCAGCAGTCCAATCCAATCTACCAAACACCATGGGACCTTTTTATTTTGTTTCTATGTCGCAGAACTTGTCGTAAATGACATTCAGGTCGACCGGCTCACCAAAACAATTATTGGTACTCCAGATGGTCAGCACTCTATTTGTAGCATCAGCTACATTCAATAAGTGGGTGGGTTTTTCAATGCATATACTGTATAGGTTTTAACCTACAATATACTTTAACTTTTTACTCAGTATAAAGTTATCAGTTTATTAGGTACACCTACACAATCAAATGCAATCCAAGACAATGGGCCCGCAAGCCTGTATTTTTTGATTTATTTACACTCCATTATTCATGTTTGATTGGTCATTTTTGAGGTTGTATAGCAGTTATAAGTAGTTTTCCTTACCTTTCCTTCTGTAAATGAAGGGGGAAAGGCATAACCTTGTAACTCTTCTCTCTAGTAAAAGACTGGACCGCTGACTTCTGGCCACTGTAAAACCAAAAATTCCCTTTCAGTACTTTTCATCCTCTCTCTCTTTTTTATTTTACAGAATGAGAGAGATTGGATGTTCAAGGTAGTGGAAAAAAAACACATACCACGATACACATCCTGCAGTAACAGGATAAACCCTGCATGGTTCATAACAAATCAGTGTGAGGGATTGCTGTTTGAATTTGTATTTCCGTCTGACCGAACAAGCATTGCTCCCTGATATCGCAGTATCATGTTTTGACACATTCTGTTATTCCAAGCAGAACCAAAAATCGAGGAGATAAGCTGAACTCAGAGCACAATTTGTTGCATCGGTGTTACACTCTGTAAAGCTAAAAAGCTATCAATTCAATGCCTGAGTCTCTACTGGTTTGATTTGATTACTGTACATACATTTTTCACTTTGTAAAATGTCCTTGACAGATTAATGTCTTATTTGAGGACAGCCTTCTGTATGTGTGCTTGCTGGAATCTCTGGTCAAGGTTTATGCTATCTGTTACATATGTGTATATAACTGCATGGTCATAAAAACTTTGGCCAACACTTTGGCAGAGTATCTCTTAGAATATTACAAAGCAAGACCTGTGAGCTTATCTGGTTTAATATGCACTCTGTCACTGTTCAGCTCTTTCCATCCAAGGAAGCTTTTTTTCCTCACTGCCTCAACAGTAGTTCATCCTCAAGAAAAAATTCATGTGAAAATTCATCCTGGAGTGGCTTCTAATCTGCTGTTCCCGGGTTATATCTACAGCCTCTTCTAACTGTCGGTTGTATAACGTCCCTTACAGCATGTGGGTTCCCAGGAGGGCAGTTTATTCCACATGGACCCCTGCCCTCCAATACTGACTGCAAGCCAACCAGCATCAGTCGATTCATCTGAGTCTCCTGGTCATAAAAAAGCTGCTTCATTGTCCATGAAACAATTTCAGCCTCGGAAATGCAGACTGCGTGTTCCCCCTGCTTGCTTCCCACTGCCGCTGTGGATAAACCATCTTCAATATGCAGTATATGTTGTCAAAGCAAGGCACCACACTATGCATTATAAAATAGATTTCCCACCATGCTGAGATTGAAACAGATGAAATATCACAATTGCAATTAAGTCATGAATGTCAAATCACACATTTACTACCTTTCCCTAGGTGTCATGGAAATCTCTGTGATTGAATGCTTTGACAGTTTCGATTTGGTTTTAATTTCGCGTTCATAATTGCACAAAAAAATTAGGTCTTTGTGACAGTTATCAGCTTCTCTATGACAGTGTCCATCAACCCTTATTTTAGTAGCCTACAAAAAACCCTAGAATATGTGTGGCTCATAATGAATAGTTTATATATTTCCCCTATCTTTAACACTAACTAATTTCCTATCATGATCACTCTGTTATTCAAAATGGCATTTAGTCTCTTAGACTCCAATCTAATTAAGGCTTAAGAAAATGTAATGAAATCCAATTTGACAACCTAGCACTAGTTTCCCACACCATGTCTAATGATCCATTGCCTTTCCAATATAGAAAGGGAGCTGGAGGGAGAAAGCGAGAGAGCAGACCTCATCACATCAGCAGCTCCTCAATCCTCCGTCGGCAACGCTGTTCCCTGGGTTATTAGATTAATCTCTTTTAATCAGACAAAACTATCCTGCACAGATTCAGCAGTGACACAAACCCAACTATTTCCCTGTCAACTGCTGATGCATTTGATGCACTGCTTTCAGTGCCATGGGAAAATCATCTCCCTTAACACATTATATGGGAATTAGCCACCATACCATGCCATATTCCATATTATGCAGGCATTACCTCTACGCAATATGTGTTATCTCTAATAATAGGCCCTCCTGGCATCTTCATATTTTCACTGGTAAATGAGTTTTTTTTGTTCAAGAGGCCCTGAAGGCTTAAAACGTATTTTTGGGATAGTGTTTTTAAAGGGTGCCGATTTGCTGATCCACACCAGACTCACCCATTCAGTGTTGCAACCAACATCTTGCAAACACCCTTTTATATAGCAGGACAATAATTTCATATTTGGTTGGTTTACTGTAATATAAATGTATTTATGTATGTGGATTAAATGTATTTGGTGAGTTAATGATGATTCTAATTTATAACTGATCACCAATGTGACAATGAACACATGGATTTTTGAACTGTCTTCCCATCAACAAGGCAGTCAGTCCTTTCTGTACCTACAGTACAGACAGGTCAGGTCCATTGGCTTCTTTGCGTGGTAATGCAATGTGTAACTTTAGCTGGTGTCAACATGTATGGAATCAAGTTTGACTGTTGATAAGGCCAAGTGCATCTTACAAATAGTATTCAAAGTCCCACCTTGCATTGTGTGCTTGTTGCTCTCTTGAGTGGAAAAAGAACCACATTAAGATTCTTATAAAACAAAGAGAGGCAGTGAAGTTTAAAGAAACTTTAAACAGATGAATCTTCCCCCAGGTTTTGCCGCCTGAGTCTGCCAGCTGATTTCTCTCTCTCTCTCTCTCTGACTCTCTTTCATCTCTTCCTTTCTTCCCGGGAAATGCTCCAGCTAATCACCAGGGGCCTGAGGGCCATTTGCTTCCTCCAGCCACTCTGGTCTCTCATGATGCCCCAGATGGATCCCATTTTGTGTGTTCATTGAAATCATCCCAGCTGCCCTGTCCCTCTGTCCATAGCAAAGGCCTCCTTGCTCCTCATGCCGCCTGCTCTCACACCCTTGGAACTAAACTTATTGAAGGGACATTTTTCATTTTACGGTGCTGATGGGTGAACTGGTTAGAGGGAAACTCAATTCCTGGCTTCTTTACTTCAGATGATAATATGCCACACAGACAGGACAACATGTAAAAAGCTCTATTGCGTGAGGATAAGTCATGTATTTAATATTATGCATATACTTTTTGTTGTGAACATAAATGCTTAGATTGTATCAGCAGCAGAGTATGCTGTGGAGTATAATATAAGTATAATTTAAGTATAATTTGTTTTTTATGCTAAGGAGATATACTAAACACATACAGTATGTTAAGTCATGTATCTATGATATTCTTTTTTAATGTGAACATAAATAAGTTGTCCAAATGTTATCCCTTAACTGGTTTGTTCCATAACTCCACAATGGAATAATGCTACAAATCTTAATTTCTTGATTTTAATGGTAAAATTACAGTTTCCTATTTTACACCTTATTTCTTTAAGTTACCTGTGTAACTTGAACCACTTCACTTCAGCACAACTGCTACTCTTAACATGATTGCTAATGGATGTACGTGATATCTTATTTGATGTGGAGCGTTGCTTACATTTCTTTTAGAGACACAGATTAGCTGCCACAGAACTGCTTTAAAATCTGGACTCCACTATGTAGCCTGTTTTGGCTCCAAACCAACAGCCCTTTGAATGCCATCCTCTTAAGATGTCATACTGGGCTGATAGAAGTGGGCCCCCGAGTAATTGTTTTCCAAAGGTGCATTAGAACTCAAATTGCCTAAGTGCTTTGTTGTGAAGAATGAAGAAACAGAATGGAGGTGTTAAAGCACTGCTAAAAACCTCTTTCTGAGAACCTCTAGGTCAAGCTGACGCACCCACTACTTTGCCTGATCCAGTGATAACTGTGTGTGTGTGTGTGTGTGTGTGTGTGTGTGTGTGTGTGTGTGTGTGTGTGTGTGTGTGTGTGTGTGTGTGTGTGTGTGTGTGTGTGTGTGTGTGTGCCTGCGTGCGTGCCTGCCTGTGTGCGTGCGTGCCTTCCTGTGTGCGTGTGCCCTGGAAGTTGAGGACTCAGACTCACTCTTCTGGGTTTACTGTACTTGCAACTGAGATGTTACCTGTCAATAGAATATAAAAGAGCTTTATTTTCCAAATGCTGCTCATGCGGCGGATTTATGAGGGTGTCCAAACACTTAACTGTGTAACCACTAGCACAATTGTGGTTTAGTGCACATCATTTTTGAAAATAAATAAAAAGAACATTGATTTACACATCACACAACTATTTAGCAACAGTTAGCAACATTTGAAAATAGGGGTAAGGTTGCGTGACTTTGCCTAAATTGAATGCGTAACGTATGCGGACTGTTAAGGCCTTTTTATGGTTCTGCGGAGGCTCCACGCAGAGCTTTCACCGTTTAGCCTACATAAGTGGCCTGATGTTTATACTTGTGCGCTGGTGTGTGCGTCGAGCCGGCATGTGTGTGTGTTTGTGTGTATGTGTGGGGAGTGACGGCGATTAGCTTCGGAGCGAGTACTGACTCCTTCTGACCATGGTGGGAAATATGTTGCAGGAAAAGTTAACCCTCTCCTTGATTTCATGTTGTATATGGAGAAGGAGAACCAGGAAATGAGTCGGGGGAAATGCAACGCTACCAAGCCACAGCCGAGCGACATGCGTCGCTGCGACGTGTAGTTACATTTTTTGAGAGGTGCACATCAGGCTACGACGTAGGGTCCGGCCTTTAGCGGAGCGTATGTGCCGCGGAATGTATGTTTTAACTGGCTATACCAGCTGCGCCCACACTGCGTAGGATTGTATGTGTCACAGGCGAGACGGAGAGCCTTCCCTCTGGGATTGTTGTTGTTTCTTCAGTTTTTGGAGCCGGCACAGCGCTGTGAAAACATCAATTTACTGTAACCTGTTATCAGAGGACGCGGGTGAGGGAAACAAAAAATAAAAACAGAAACTCTTGGAGATCTTGGAGAGGCTCAAGGTCTGCTTTAACCTTGTACAGCACAGTCCACATTTTAGCTTCATAGTTAGCATACACACATGAGAGTGACAAAAAAGGATATTTCCCAAAATGTCAAACTCTTCCTTTAAATGCCTCGTATAGTCTTGAAAGACACATGATTGATGGAAATCAACTAACCATCTCTCTTTCTAATTCTCAAAATCATGAGAGAATATGACCTTCATGCTAAACAAAAATAAATCTGAATTGAAAGGGGCCACCTCTTCCTTCATCAAAAAATGATTGGAAGCAAGGACGGCTTTTGCTCGGAGCATGGATGCCAAACGTGACACTTTTCTCTCCATACCTGAGAGAAACAAAACTGCCATAGACAGCACTGATCTCTCTCTCTCTCAAACTGTAAGCACAGCACATAGGTTGCTTGGGGGAGGGGGGGGGGCACTCGGAATGACACCATGTCAAGCCTCCTTTCGATTGGAGTTGTCAGTGAGAATGAGCGATGTAAAATGCCGATGTCAAAAAGCCCTGTGTTTAGCTTGTCCATGCTGACAGGTTAGGAAATGGAGCATGCTACCTGACCAGCATAAGAGAATGGCTGCCCTGCAGTGCCACAGCAGTCATATCTGCAGGCCGACGATAAACAAGTTTTTATGCCGTCAATCAGCTACAGTACTGCCTATTTTCTCTCTGTTTTGCTCCCTCTCTCTTTCTGACTCTTTAGCTCTCCCCTGCCTGTCACACTGACAAATCAGTACTGTCAAATTCTAAACTGCTGTGATTGAGCTCTATAGTTACTTATTTCAAATGAAAGCTCCGTAATATGCTTGCTGGTCAACTGCATACAATTTGAAGCACTTTACTGTGTGCTTGCAAATGTGACATTTGTATATGACTGTATGTGTTGCATCTTTTTAATTATTTTGATATCAGTAGTTTGAAAATGAAACAATCTCAGTGAAAAGTGGTGCAGTCTATGTGTCTATGTGAAGGCGTTTCATTTTCAGCAACCTTTGTCCGCTGAAATGCCAGACATTGCTGGCAGAAGATTATATTAGCTAGCTAATGCATTTTAATGCTGTAAATAGCTTGCTCAAAAATAAAATGTAGCTGTTTTTTGATTGATATGCTAAGGGAAAGATCATTTAATAGAATAAGAAACATCACTCTAACACGACTCGATGGCAAGTTAACTTTATGTTTTGGTGAGTCTTCGTGGGGGAAAGAATCTAACTACAGTAGCTACAGTATCTTGTATCTTGTGTCTGTTTTGGTGGTTGAAATCAACAAACTCATGGGATTCAATAGGACTAGATAAGGCTGGGGAAAAATCTGAATGATTTGGGTAAAAGCTAAAAAACTTCCTAAGGTGAGGAAAAGAAGATAATGGTCTTTGTTAAAATAAGCCAACATCAAATCTATGACCGGTGGGTGAAAAGTGGTCTAAATGTCTAAGTCACACACCTTATATAATGGCTTTTCCAAATTTGTGGGATTTGGCTTTAAAAAGTGCAGTTTGGATACAAGTATTTTTTTCTTTCAGTTTTTGAGGTACACTTGTAATGAATATGTGTGAGCCACTGGATGCAATTTCTGATTCATCCATGTATCAAAGTGCCAGGGTGACACGTTATATCCTATAGCCCATGTATAAAAAACTACACGGGTGACATGCATACACAGACAAACAGACAGACAGACAGACAGACAGACACACGCTCACACACTGTTCCTGTAGTCATGTAAAAATGCATCATTAGAATGGCAATGATATGTAAAATCTGTCAGTTACATGCAGTAATCCCAGTGAGCTGCATCATGCTTTTATTTGAGAGGATTTGGGAGCTTTCGAGTCTGACTCACTATGAAACATCTGAATTTCATTGCAGCAGAACAGGCTGGCCGATTTTTCATAACCATCAGAGAGGAGATATGAAAGCGGATCATTTGGCACTATTGCAGCCCAGATAGTCAAATTCAAATTCATTCCAGCATACTGGAATCCTGATGAGATCAGAGTCAAAAATGGGCAAGCTAGAATGCAGCCATAATGATAGAACAGTCTGGGGAGGACCCATGAAAAGATTTTTTTTTCTTATTTCATGGCCATTCTCTGCAACACTTCCATGTGGGTTCTAAAGTGCTGAAAAAGACTGCCCAAGCCTCTTTTTTTATAAATCACTGTCCACAGCAGCTATTGTTTAAACCAGTGTCAGTGGGAATGAAGACCTCAAGGATATCTGTAGACAACTGTACAACTACTGGGTGGCTTTTAGCACATAAAGTACGTCAAGAGAATGAGATCCCGCACACTTGCCTTTAAAATCCAATGCTGTTGTCTAAAAAGAGAATAAGGTTAACACTATCCAATTGTGCCAAACTCTGAAATACAACTTCTGTTTTGAATTAACAACCTTTTGGTGACCTTGTTCCACAACTTATGAAGAATGCATATGGATTGCAATTACGCCCCATAATTTCCATGGCTGAATGCCTTGAAATGTGCATAAAAACTCATAAATACATTCATTGGATATTAACAATGTGTCATCAAGCAGACAGAGACAAATGATTGTTATTAGCAGCACAAAGTCTTCCATATGTTCTGTTGCAAGTTTAGAAGTCACATATTCTTAAAACTCTGATCACAGAGAGCCAGCTGTTAACAATAACCAAGTGTGGATGAAATTAGGGCTGTGACGATAACCGCATACCGGTGGTGATGTGACACTACCGCAGTGATCATCACCCCGTTTTTGATTTATTTATTTTATTTTATGTTTTTGCGTGATATGAAATATAATGAACACAATAATCACTGTCACGTTTTTGTAGCCTACAACAGAGCAGCTTGTATTGGTAAAGAGAGCAAAGTGGACTGCCAAGTCAACCTGTCTGCTCTCTGTCTGCTCAGCTGCTAGACCGCTGTGTTGTGAAGCGTCTGCGCTCGGCAAACTTTTTTAATTATCTTTATTGACAATATAGCTTTCTGAACTGTCTGTGAAATAGATCAGAGGGGAGGAGAGAAAGCAGCACAACTGTAAATGACAGCAAAACTCAGTAAAGACTCACATTGAGCTGAAATGGAAACACTGTGCTGCAACATATGTTGTAAGGTTTTAGCTGATACTTTTTCGGGGGTAACAACCTTCACTTTACTGGCAGTAATGACAAGATATGAAGCCAGTGTGTCTTGAGAAGCTTGTTGTTTTATTGTTCACTTTCAACTTCCTTTACATCATCTCTGCTATGTCTTTGCGCTCCCGCGTTTCCTCAGAGCCACACTCATACGGTACATTCACCGCTCGCTCTCTTTGCGGGACCACACAAGCACTGACGTCACTCACTCAACGCACCATCCATTCTCGCTCTAACTTACACTACTCATGTAACAGGGGGTTGCGTTTAACCACCATATTGCAGAGAAACGTTGCTTTTTCACCGCGGTAAGAAATAATCCATAACATCACAGCCCCAGATGAAATCACATCATCCTGACTATGGTGTTAACACTAGGCTTTTGTATTGCTCAAAGATAGTGATGCTGTGAATGGCAGAAAGGTAGATGGCCAGGACAAAATACATGTTCATGACATGGGTTCCATAGAAGATAGAAAATGCTGCAAGTGAAGTGTGCAGTGATTCTATATAGTTATTAGCTCTACTAAGATTAACCAAGATATTACACTTACTGCACATAAGATACTTTTTTGAGACATACTGTAGGCTACATCCCATGACCAATTGCTCTATCTATATTGTATATTGTATATTTTCACATCACCACATTTTATTTAAATTTTAAACTGGAATTTTCCTCTGGTGCATACTATCATTAAAAATAATTGTGTAGTCTTGCCCTCAAAATTATAAACCCACAGTGTGAAAGTCCTCCACAATGAAATAACAATACATCAATGGAATAGTCTTCATGAGTAGGCCTGTCTGCCACCTTCAGTGTACTGAGCAGCAGTACTTAAGCAACCATTTTACTAAAACTAGATTTCTAATGTGTCTGGCACATCAATGAAGAAAGGCAAAGTGAAAAGAAAGAACTCATTCAAAAACTTTTTTAATTTCTAGAATGAATGGCAAGTGTTGAGCTGTGAACTTCAATGTCTGAAAGGAGAACAAATTGCGACTAATAACTTTGTTCCTTCAAGGTGATGAAAAAACATGAAGCTTTCATTTCTGGCGTATGATCCTCACTATTGACATTTGAAGATTCAAATGGAAAAAACGCACCAAATTTATAAATAGAGTTGGGTAAACTTTTAAGAAAGAAAGACATTCTTCAACTGCATTTTACAGCTGAAATATCAGTGAATCTGACACAATTTTAGTTTGAGCAATATCCAACTGACAAAAAAAATATATCTTTTTACTCCACAACCATTTTCTTCCAACTGGCTGGTCCTTCCACCTTTGCCATCCTTGCTGCACATCCACAAAAGAGTATTGGTCTTCTAGTAAAATATGATAGTGAAACTATATCCATTTATATCTCTTGACAGTACCTACTGTAATATCTCCCAAATCAAATAAATGTCATCATTCATCACACAAGCCAGTATCTTCTGAATTTAGAGGTAGAGGAAAATTCAATTCACTTGGCTTGACATCCATCTATCAGCATTGTTCTCTTTAATTGAACTTTAAGGTTAATATTTCTGGTCTATACTCTGCACTGTTGTATATTATTCTTTGCTAGAATAAAAGCCTTTCATGTCTTTGCAGTCCATGGTCAATATGATAAATATATAAGCAACTGAAGAGAAATTACAGATACTTTAATCATTGATTCACCAATTCTATAGAAGGCTATAGGTGCACTAGAGTTAGACCATTGTAAGGGACTGCATGAAAATTAGGATGGAACATAAATCTTGGGTTCAACATTTTCCAACAGTTAAACCATACCCAGAATTATCATATTTATTGTGCACATTGTGTCCTTGCATTTGTAAAAGTAACTGCAACACTCTCTCCCCCGATGTGTCAAAATAATACAACCACAGCAGCAAGTAATGGAAGGGAAATGCTATACAGTTATTGCTACTGATATGACAACACAATCACAACTACCTGACAATCACAACAAGTCTATCTCACACTATAAGGAGCACAGCAAAGGCAATGCTTTGTTATAAGATAAGATAAGATAGCCTTTATTAATCCCGCACTGGGGAAATCCTCAAAGCAAAAGCAAACGCAGACAAAATGTATGTCCTAACAAATGTAATGTGATTATTTAGGAATGTCATTAAAACAGTATTTATACTAATCTACCACAACTGCTTTCAAACTGTAAGCAATCCTTTCCAGATTAGTTTAAATCCCTACAGTTATTTAAAGACAGAAGGACAGATAGGCCTACTTGTTATATTTCACTATTAGGTTCACTGCTATATTTTACATTACAGATCTCTATGATCTACTGTCCATGTTAGTGGCTGAGAGGTCGAGGCTAAACATCAATATTCATGGTTGTGCAAAAGAAAAAACTGGATTACTTTCAGTCATATGGAGAACATTATTGGTAGGACCCAGCCATTAATCCAACGTTACATATAGCCTAGACTCTGCCTTAGTTGCTTTGTAAATTGTATTATAATGGGCATCTATCTGGACTTTTTGATTGACATGTTGGTGCTAAAGTGTGTACAGAAGCTTGACATTCAGACATGTTGTTATTCTGCTGTGTTTCAGTTTATGTAATGCAATGTCTGTCAGTGATCTGGATCACAGATTCTTTCTACATTTTAAGATTTATCCACAACTATTTTCAATCAGAACCAGGGCGAGGTTTAAAACAACAGACATGGGGCAGTTAGGGCTAGCAATCTTTCAATACAGAAAGACCAGCAATAACAACTTGTACAAATTAGGCTTCAATGTGATGCCATATCGAAACTGAATAGTCTAACGTTTTGGAAATGTGCATGTTTATCATGTTATCATGTTATCATAACATATAGGACAGTTGTTTTATTATATAAACTAAATGTAGATTACATTCAGAGCTCTAAGTCACTATGTACTGTATACAATTGTATAAAAGTCATTCATAATGCTTGTTTTTTGAAAATCATATCATGACTGAGGTTACATAACACATGATTTAGGACAAGCACTAACAGGAGAGGTTCTCTCTGGGATTCACTCAGGCCATGTGACATCTGTGATTATATCAGATATTAAACTCATGCTCAGCTCTGTTATTGGACTTGGAAACGAGTGTTTGCAAGAGAAGAAATAAGATGGGACTTATTTCTACCACTTATTCAAAATATTTACATATTAAGCATGCAGTGTTGTCTTCATTTTGAAGATGTGTAAAAGTGTGAGACTTTACAAAAGCTAATCAACCACCTGATCAGACTATTGGGGTTCATGCTGAGGTTGGTTGTTGTATTACGGAATACATGATTTAATTTTTGTTTTACACAAACTCTGTACTAACCTGCTAACACACTGGACTACTGATACAAGTATAGTAGGGCTGAAAGCCGTACAGCAAAGCAAAATATATCCGGGCCTATGGACCATGAAGGTTGGGAGGGCTGGCTGCACAAAAAGACAGACTGTTTACACTGTGTATGGATATTGTGCCACTAAGCCTTAGTGGCTTAAAACTTTCCCTTTAGCCAAATACACCCATACCATTGGATATTCAAGCTCTAGAAGAAAGTAAGAATCACAACCTGGAAAACAATGCCAGATGCTCTACTGAAAAAGCATCTACTGTATCCTATTTATTTTCATTATATCTTGTTATTCTATTTAACAGAATCTGTTCAATCATTACTTAATTATATTAAAGTAAATACATTATTTTCTAGTACGATGTCACCGATGTTGTATTTGCTCATATCTGACTACTCTTATGCCTGCCTCACCAGTCTCGTGTGATTCTAATGCGATTACTGCCACCTCGTTTTTTCATTTGAGTTGCCAGGGGAATTGCTAGCATAGTAATGCACTGACCTCTCCAGTCAGTACACGGATGCATTCCTAATTGAATACACTTTTAGAGTAGAGACTCACTGGATGATATGGCTGGTGCCGGTTTACTGCAGATGTTACCTGTGCATTGTGAAACTCCTGTATAGTGTATGCATGAGTAAATACAGATGGCAATGTGAAATCTTGGAGGCTGTATGCCTTTATGCTGTGGGTATTTGTGTTGCACAACACAGTTAAAGTTGTACACACTTCTGCATATATTTATGATTTATTTCCTCTGCTATCAGGCATGCCTTAGCATAGACAGAAGGCAAAGAGAGGAGATCAGGAACATTGCATGGCACTGGGTCATTGACATTAAGATAGCTTTATTGACAGTAAACAAATGTGTACTCTAAGACAGGTAAAAATGGCAGTGTCACCAACACAGAGAGCATAGGCCTTGTGCCAAAGAGTTAGAGCACTCCATTTGGACTTTGGATTTAAACAAATTCTACAGAATGTATCCTTGAGGAGAGTTAATTTTGGACTATTCACCTACTGTGTACAAACCATAGACTGTATATTAATGGACAACACATCTGGTTAGGCGAAGTGAGTCAAATGCGGAAGTGCCTTAAACCTGCATTCTATCTGAATTCCAGCAGGGGGCGACACATGCGGTTGCAAATGGAGGTCGTTCCTGTAGAAGTCTATGAGAAAGTGACCCACTTCTCACTTGATTTATTACCTCAACAAACATTTTCATAATGAGTTTATGGTCTCAATCGCTAGTTTTAAGTCTCCTGCAACACAGAATGATGTTCATTTTTTGAATTATGGTCTCCTTGATTTTAAAATCGGCAATAAAGCATTTTGGCGTCACTTTGACAGCCAATAACTTTTCATGTGAAGCGTTTAAAGATTTCATTTGACCATCGTTTATTTCTAAAGAAATACGACAATGTATAAAAGGCTCCATTACCTTGTACCTCACGTTATGGCTCCGTATCAGACGTTTTTGTAGAAATAGGCTAACGATTGTGTCATAACCAAGCGACCTACTGTCGCATAGTAGAGGAATTACCGTATAGTACAGGAGAAGCTCGCAGCCAGTTTCGACTTACATTAGCTGTTTAGTTGAATTGCTAATGTTAACTAGCATTTTAGTTAGCAATAATTAGCCTGTGCCTATGTTATCTCCTTACATATACCTACGCTCTCCGTCTCTGCAAGATTGGGAATGATTGAGATTTCTCTTGGCACAGCTACCAGAAGACTTACAACGTTCAGACACGTTGCTCACGTCACATCTACGTTGGCAAGCTCAGTTTGCAGCTGCGCAGTAATGCTCGGCTATCACCGGAAAAGTGCTTCTAATAGACTTCACTCGTCTCCGTCCAGAGCAACGGGATCTGTTAGTCCAGTTTATATACTGTCTTTGGTGAAAGTGTGTAACGTAACGTGGCTCCTCCCTCACTCCTCCCTCTTGTCTAAAATCGTCACATCCGCAACCAGGATGGCTGCGCCCGTAACGGCAAACTCGACAACGCATAGCAGATCTCCACAAATAATAATATACAGTCTATGGTACAAACCAATGAAGCAGAAACAGCAGCATAAATAGCACTTCTAAGAAATAAAGTGAGTCAATAGATTAAGGCGTAGCAAGTCATGTCGAAAGCCCCCAAGATAAAAACACAAAGTGATGTTTTGTTTTGCTTCATGGTAGGATGAGATAAAGTGTGCTCTTTCTCTCATGTTAAAATGAGATAAATTCCCTTTCATCTGATATTAAATGAGATGAACATCTATTATCTATCTTCTTTCTTTTGCTGCTCTTAGTTTCAGAGCATTGATTGTGAGTTTGGAATTGTTGCTGTAGCCGTCCAGCCAACCACCAGATTTGAGTTTCTGTGCTGTGCATTTTCCTGATCATCATGAAGCCTAAGATTACATGTACATTTGACTGTGATAGGGTTGATGTTGCAATCAATGAACTGCTGTTTCTTCTATTGTCACAGGCTCAGTCAGACGAGCCGATGGTTCTGGGCTGATGAACACGCACACAGGCCTTCTAATTACAGGCGTGCTCTCTCTCTATTCAAGCCTTTGTGACACTCTCCGAGACACAATTAGTCTTGACGAGCAGAGCAAGAGCCCTCTTGTGCCAGCCTTTTACCTGCTCCCATTCCTGTCTTCTAATTCAATTTACAAGCAGCAAATATGATTGCCATGTGGATTCCAGACAAAACTGCTCAAACTGCTCCTTTGTTGTCCTCTTGTAATTGAGTCACAGATGAGTGACTGTCCTCCACCCCCGTATGTAATAAAGATACACATGAGATACTTTGGTACTGTAAGCCTTTCACAACACAACATTCTATCTGTGAGGGTGGAAGCATGTTGAGTTAATTTTTCATCAGCTATTTTGGATGCTTACAATAGGTGGCAGGATGACAAGTTGGTACTAATAGCAGCCAATACTGCTCTATTTGCACAGACAGACATACTACATGTGCTTACTACGCACACATACACACTGGCCCTGTTAAGGGATGGGGGTACACAAAATATCAGGTGAAAAACAGCCTGATATAATGTGCATCCCCTCTGTAACTTTTGCTAGAAAAATCTCCATATTATCTCAGGTTGTTCACTGTGACCTGGAAAACACAGAAAATAACACACATGATGACAAGACCAACCCTTTGCATGTTAGGGGATGGTGTACACATATCAGGTACCTGCTATTTTGTATGTCCCCTCTGTAACTTATATGGTAGACAGGTGAACAAAGCGGTTAATTGAAAAGCCATATTAAACTAAATCAAATTCAGACAGAAATCACGTTAGAGGGGAGGGAGGGGTGGTTTAGCAAAGACGAGGCATCCTTGTCAGACCACACCCGCAGAGAATGGACGCATTAAACAATTCACACATCACCTTAATGTAACAGACAAATAAACATATTTATGTAGATAAATGAGACCCTTGTTACTGTGGAAAACCCTGTTGAGTCTTCCACGTCGCTATTTGTTCCATTTAAGAGGTGAATTTGAAGTGCAGCAGTTAAACTCCGCTCTGAGTACACGCGCGCTCCTGCGGCCAGGGCACGACACGGGGCATACAGGTCTAAAGAGCCAGATCTGCCATTGCCAATAAGTGATCAACTGATGACTTCTCCTTCTCCTGTTAAACTAATTATATGCTGCACAGCAAGTCCACACTGACTTGAAAACAAACATGAGTTTAAACTTGACGTGAGATTTGATCATAGCCTCCGCTCACGTCCATATTGATAAATGCCGAGCTTTGCATGGAAATGGCCGTAAAATGAGGGCAAAATGAGGGCTGCTGCCTGCATATATCAGAACCCTAAAGGTACACCTGAACAAATCCTCAAACAGTTCAATTAAAACCTGATGTTATTAAAATCATCATCATCACCGTGATTTTGCAAAATATGGTATCGGCTATGTAAGCTCAATAGTCAATACGTTATAATAGAAATGTCACTGACCAACAATCTGTTGTTTATTTTTGCGGAGCAACTAGCAGATGTCCCAATTTGAGACAACAGTTTATTTGATCTCGTTTTGGTTGTTGTTGTTGTTTTGAGTGACTGCACCACTGTAGCAGGCAGTGCTAGCAGTACCTTACGATAACAGCGAGTGCGTGTGCAGTAAGTGTGGGAAAAGTTTGGGATTCATGAGCACTCGGTATGTTTGACAGGCTGACCCAGTACATAACGGATAATCATAAGAGTCGTTCATTCATTTTCTTCTGCTTAATAAAGTTTGTTGCATACGCTGCGGTGTCCTTAGCTCTATGTCCTCTGTTATGGTTGATTACACTGAGGAAGGCATGTGTGCAGTGTAATTGATAATCATTTGTGTGCACTGGCTGCATAGAGATGGAATATATTTCTGGCTTGGACAGAGCTCTGTGGCGTGATGTATATACGCTGACATGTTAATGCACTTTATTTTGTAGCCTCAATGTGTTCTTTAATTTAATCGGTTTATCATATATCATATATTTCTTTTTCTTTGAAACTTACTGCAACAACCCTTGTTTTAAATAGCAGAGTTTCTGTTTGACAAGCTTATCTTGAGGTTACATCAGAGAGTGGGATCCCTCCTCACTTGCTTTACCTGAGGTTTTTACAACCCCTAATCAGAAAAAGTTGGGACAGTATGGAAAACACAAATACAAAAAGAAAGTAGTGATTTCTAAATGTACTTTGACTTGTATTTCATTGCAGACAATACAACAGCACATAATTTAATGTGTTCCTCATGATTTTTATTGTTTTTTTTATTCAACAAAACTAAATTCCTATTTTGGTTCTTGCAACACATTTCAAAAAAAGTTGGAGCAGTAAAGCATTTACCACTTTGTAATGTTGCCATTCCTTTTCACAACACTTAAAAGACGTTTAGGGACTGAAGACACCAAGTGATGAAGTGTTTCAGGTATAATTTTGTCCCATTCTTGCTGCAAACAAGTCTTAAGGTGGGCAACAGTACGGGGTCTTCGTTGTCGCATTTTGCGCTTCAAAATGTGCCACACATTCTCTATTGGAGACAGGTCGGGACTGCAGGCAGGCCAGTCAGGTACCCGTATCCTCTTCCTCCGCAGCCAGGACTTTGTAATGTGTGCAGAATGTGGTTTTGCATTATCTTGTTGAAATATGCATGGACATCCCTGGAAAAGATGTCTTCTTGAAGTCAGCATATTGTGCTCCAAAAATCTCTATGTACTTTTGTGGCTGTAACTACGTATTGTGGTACTTGACAAAGGTTTGCCAAAGTAGTCCTGAGCCATGTGGTGATATTGCTTATAGATGAATGACGATTCTTGATGCAGTGCCGCCTGAGGGCTCGGAGATCACGGTTGTTCAGCGTAGGCTTGCACCCTTGTCCTTTACGCACTGAAATTCCTCCTCATTCTTTGAATCTTTTCATTATGTTATGCGCTGTTGAAGGTGAAATAAGCAAATGTCTTCCTATCTTTCTTTGAGGAACATTGTTTTTAAACATTTCAATAATTTTCTCACGTATTTGTTGGCAAACTGGCGATCCTCGGCCCATCTTTGCTCCTAAAGGACTAGACCTTTCTTGGATGCTGCTTTTGTACCAAATCATAATTACAATCACCTGTTGACATCACCTGTTTCAAATCATTGTCGTCATCACATCATTATTTAACCAATTTACCTGATTACTAGCCCTTAATTGCTCTTGTCCCAACCT
Organism: Gymnocephalus cernua; assembly: GCA_023631565.1. Lineage (NCBI taxonomy): Eukaryota > Metazoa > Chordata > Actinopteri > Perciformes > Percidae > Gymnocephalus > Gymnocephalus cernua. The sequence continues at coordinate 13,134,853 of CM042434.1, forward strand.
TTTTTGGAATGTGTTGCAGGTCTGAATGACAGTAAAGGATGTATATTTACAAATGAAATTAAGTTGACCAGACAAAACATGAAATATTTTGTCTGCAATGAAATACAAGTCAAAGTACATTTAGAAATCACTACTTTCTTTTTTTATTTGTGTTTTTCATACTGTCCCAACTTTTTCTGATTTGGGGTTGTACATTTTCTCCCTGTTAAAAGGTTGAACAGATTGTAAAGCCCCTTGAGGCAAATTTGTGATATGTGATATTCGGCAATATAAATAAAATTGACCTGACTTGACATTACCTATAGTTTAATAACATGTGCCATTAACAAGACGTATTTGCTACCAAACACAAATTGATTCTGCCTCGCTTGTTTAGTGTATTGTTCAATCGGACTGAACTTTGCAATTCAAAATTGTAAGGCTCCAATTTCCAGCCAACTTAATACAGGCTGTGGCACTGACCTTCCATGTAGGAAATATAGATTGTTCACATCCTTGTTTATAACTGCACAGTAAAACAACAGGTATGGATGAGAGCAATAAGTAGAATTGAAGATGAATGACTGCATTGATTACATGAATTGGAAAATTTGCAGTTAGTGTCAGCTATTTGACATTAAAAGTCAACATTATGGCAACATTCTGTGGTTTCCTACACAAAAGATCAGAGAACATTTTGTAATTATGAACAATGATGTAGAGTTATTCAAACCATTATGCACAGCCTTCAGGAAATGGGAGGATTTCAGCGTTATCAATGTTCTAGGGTAATAAGTCTGCTTTGGAGGACTCAAATTTCAGCCCCCCTCCCCCACTCATTCCATTTATGTCCCTGTCAAAAAGTTTGAATGATTCTAAGGGCACGTCCCTCGACCTGAAATGTCAAATTAGTTTGGTTTTGTTCCAGCACCGCACTGTCTAGTTTTGCATGTAGTGTTTCCAAAAATGCCAGTAAAATACATATAGAATCTTAAATCAAACATCATATTCCCTCTGCATTCAGAGCAAGCCTGCTCCAAAGCTTAGACACCAAGCCAAGGTCACCACTGTAACACAACAGGCACACATGGATTAGTTGGTATGTCAAGCAAAATTTAGAAGATTGCAAGAGGCAATTACTGCAGGGTTGTGAAGCTACAATAAGCCGACACAACCTGATCAGGATTATGATGCTCTAATTTCCATAAATATACCATCACCACCGCAGGAGGCACGAATGACTGATTGTAATCGCGAAGAATTTGCGACGATTAACAAACCTGCCAGGTCAAAGTGCCAATCAAAATGCAGTAACACTGTGGCTTCTCATTACTCTAACTCTCAGTTTGCATCAGTTGACAATTGCTTGACAAGTTTTTTTTCACCTTGTGCTCTCTCTCCAGGGACTGTTGTAGTTCCAAAGAACACAGCAGCCCTTCCCCACGTGTCTTTATTATTTCAATGGGGCTTGATAAGAACCTGATCAATCATAATGAGAAGGCCTGTCTTTGTGACACTGACAGGTAGTATTAACCTTGCATTGCAGAGGTGATGCTTGTTACAGTGCTATATATGCAGCAGAAGCCTTGCTACACCTGCCCTTCAGCAGTACATGACAGAATATGTTATGAAAGAATGAAGAGTGGATCCTAGATTGGCACTTGGTACTCACAGAGATAGACACAACACACTGCTGCACATTGTTTCTGGACAAGTACACCTTTTAAGACATATTTACACTCACAAAAACTAACTTTTGCAAATACTAGTTGCACACACAGTAATCCATTATACAATGAAGACAGTCCTTCTCCTGCTTTTGTCCTGAAAAGGTTAGTGTAAAAGATGGATGTGGTTTTGTTGGAATGCATTGGACAAACTGACCCGATTGCGTTAATGTTTGCCATCCATTTCATTGCCAAAACAAGTGGTTATATCCATCTATTTGTCAACAGTAGAGCAATGCGTGGATAGTTTGGGGGGGACATAAAATATTACAAGTATCAGTAGGAGACAGCTAAGCCACTGGAATAATTAATTGCGCTGTTTCTGCTCTGTGAAAAAATGCTTTTCCCATGTGCCAAAACCATGAAAATCTTTTAAATCCATCCAATTTTTTTAAATGCTATGAGCTCAACCAATATTAGTGAAAATACATGTAATGTATGGTGGTTTGTGCTGGGTTTAGTCTGGAAATATTAGTGGTTTGGTGGTGAAACTTTCTGGGTCTACTAGATGGCAATGTTGGTTATCAACCGTGGTCGCTGTTTTTGTGCACCTGTCTAAAGAGATATTCCCCATGAGGCGAGTCTGTGATCCTTACCCAGCAGACATAATGGGATTGTAGACTGCAGTGCATCAAACGGAAATGCTTGATCTGTTTTGTCTTGTCGTTTGTTGGTAATATTTGCCTCTTTCTCTACCTCTATCTTATTTTAATAGTCACATGCTGATGTGGAAGTCTTCAGTTGAACAATTATAATGAATTAAACAAACGGTTCTATTACAGTGATTGTGATGTGCAATGCGCTCTGGAATTAAAGGATAGGACCATTTCTTTTTTCTGCCATGGTCTGTTCAATAGTTAATCATGAATGATGACATGCGAAAAGAAACAAGGTCAACATATATATATATATATATACTGAAAGGGCCGCGCTTTGTCCACACACTTGAAAATAATGTGTCTCACATATCTGTTCATCAGACAAGTAGTGGGCTGTTATTGCACGGCACTTGCATTTTTCACTCTGCCAGCAGCATAAAAGATGGAGTTGTGACACAGAATAAGAGTTATGGATGAAGATCAGACTAATAAATAGTGTCCAGCCGCAGAAAGGAGACGGGTGCATTAGTTTAATTTACTTACAGTACATAATGCTGGAGAGGCTGTCAGTGCCAAAAGCTGTGTCAGTCTGCAGCTTCTGAGACAGTGGTTCCACAATAGAGCATTTACTGTAGGGCCAAAGGAATTGGATTGTAAATATTGTGTTACTCATTTGTGTTTTAGAAGAATGACTATGGCAGATGAAGAGGTTAGACTCTTTTATATTTTATTTTCTATTAAGATGTATTAATTCATTCCTGAGTCAAGCCACATTACATCATAATTGTACAGGTAATACTTCAGCAGTACATTGAGTATGTTAGTGTTAGAGATGGAAAATATCTAACCTCAATGCCATCATATAACCATTCAGACCTCCTTCAGCACGTCCGTCCACTAAAACCTATACATCACCAACTGAGCACCTATCGAGAGAAAAGAAGACAAACCTGAAAAAAAATAGTCAACACCGTTCTTTTTAATGCTCCAACTGGCTTGTCTCTGCACCAGCATGTCAAAACACTGTGGATCATTTGTCTTTACAAAGAAAAACAAATGTATTTGTGTCAGACACAAAAGGATTGGGCCACATGTGAAAATCAGCACTTCTCTGTAAGTAACATAAAAAGCTTTGAATGGAGCGATGTCCTTGGCCCTGCATTGTGATTGATGAGGACTTCTCAGAGAAAATAGAAGTGTGCCTGACACTGCATGTGAAGCAATCCGACTTGATAAGACAGTAAACTATACACATATATGGAATAAATTAAGAGGGTTGTGGTCTGGTGAGTGCGGAAATAAATGTCACATATAGTCACTGGTGCATTATGAAAGCACAGTCATAGGACAGATGCCCACGGCAAGGCATCTAAGACAACACATTCAAGCAAACAAAACATGCACACACTTATTTTCCACTGCCCTTCGGGGCTCAATTTACCACATTACTGTGTTATAAAAGGCCTGTGGTTGCCCTGGGCCTGTTTCAAACTGACAAACTGGTAAGAGAGCAGTAGAATCAACACTAACACCCACTTCCTCTTTAAACACAATGTTGTGTTTCTTAAATGTAAGGTACTTCATAGGGTGGTCAGATTATCCCTGTTAAATTGATTTATGTTGATCATCATTAAATTATGAATCAAGCTTTGATCATACTTCAGATGCAGACATATGCAGACTGGAACGCGGCCACGCATGCTTTCATGCATACTACCATCTGCAGACATGTTCCACACATACACAATAGAGAACAAGATGGCAAGATGGCACCCTCCCGAAAAGGAAGAAGAGCTCCTTTGTTGCATTTCCGAGAACAAATAAAAAAAGAAAATAAATTGTGGTGCATGAAACATGCAGCATGGAACACAGATTAACAGTGAACCAACTAAACCAATTGAGAAATGACTATTGACACCACTGTCTGAGTGAACAACCTTAGTAGTTCAAGCAGAAAGAGGTCATACAATTCCAAAAAGCATGACAGTGGTATGATTTATGTGTCCATAAAAGAGATGTCCAGATGTGTGAGATTACAGTCCAGAAATGAAAATGTGTGAAAGATGATAGAAACATCTGGCAATCACTGTCATTTTGGCCAAATGGGTTCATTTTCATGTGGTAAACAAAGGATGCAATTGCATTACGTTGATCCATCAGCATCGTTCAAATTTCAAGATGCAACAAATGCTTGTGCCAAATGTGTCATGTATGAAAGGGTCATAAAGTAAATCACTTTTGGTATGTGTGTGTGTGTGTGTGTGTGTGTGTGTGTGTGTGTGTGTGTGTGTGTGTGTGTGTGTGTGTGTGTGTGTGTGTGTGTGTGTGTGTGTGTGCGTGTGTGTGTGTGTGTGTGTGTGTGTGTGTGTGTGTGTGTGTATCTAGACTGTTTAGTTGGGTGCTCTTATTGTTCAAACCAGTATACAATACGTTCAAGGTACAGTGGTGTTTGTAACAGCCTATGTGTACAGCTGCATGTGTTGCTGTCATACTTTAATATTCTTGCAAGAGTATTTATAAATAATGTAGTTTAAAGATGTATACTCTGATATCTCATTTAAAGCAATGGCAATGATGACAAAAGAATGGTTCCTTAAACAGCACTGCCAATAGTTTTATCCCCACTCATTTCAACTTCAAAATATTAATACTATTCAAATACAAATAGTGTTGCTGAAACAGATGCAACTTACAACAAAATATCAGGAAGTCTGTAGTCTGTTATTTCTAACGTGACTAGTCAACACAAAACCTGACTTTAGTTTCACCTGCATGTAGTGCCTCCTTCACATTGTTATTCCTACTGATGTTAGGTTGACTTTCCCAGCTATTAGCCTTTCCACAAAGTTTCTACTGCCTTGTCAGCAGGCTTCCTCTCCCAATTACTGCCACTGCAGAGGCCCCAGCTGTGCACTCTAATTCAGCAATTAATGCTCTGCACCAGTGCTTTGGATAGTGACCCACTATGCAGTGGGGAGGCACCCCACTGCCTGCTTAGGCTTCAGACTCAGTCTGGAGGGGACCCCACTGCCTGCTTAGGCTTCAGGATCAGTCTGGAGGGGACCCCACTGCCTGCTTAGGCTTCAGGATCAGTCTGGAGGGGACTCCGGATGCACTTGGAACAAGACCAGAACAATAGCTGTTTTTAGGGCCAGGAAACCCTCAACAGCCCTCAGAAAAGGAGCCAAGTATTGCAGGTGATGGATGTTATATGGTCTACTTAGGAAAAAAGAAAATAAGAGCTGTATTTTAGTTTTATTATCTGTCTTTTTTTTTGTCAGACTCCAGTTGAAGATACATTGTTCTGCAAAGTCCTCTGCTAAAATGTAATATTTTTGGTAAAGTGGTAATGATTGTTATGGATGAAAAGACATATTGTCACATCTTATCATGTGCAATGAGAAAGTAAAGTTGTAAGATAAGGGGTGGGGTATTTTCACTAATTTCTTTGTGCAGTCATATTTCAAACTCTGACCCCAAAAGTTAATTATTCAGTCCCAGATGTGATTCCATTATAATTTGAAAAGGCGATAGCAAGTGAAAATTCTTATGATAATATAAAAAGCCATTGTCTTTGTGTAGCTATTTAAAAGTGGTGATAGAAAGATAGTTGTTTAGCCAGCCTCTTTAGACTCTCTGCTGAATTGGCAACGATTTAGAACCATCTTTGTTCTGCTTACTGCGCAGTATTTTTGAAAAAAAAAAAAAGAGAGCACAGTACTGTATATACATGTACGTCGGCTCTAGGCGTGTAGATATCAATATTTCATTTAAGAGCTTTATGTTGTAGCCTGCTATCAGACAGACCGCATGTAATACTTATAAATGCATTCAAGAGCATCAATTACTTCAGGAAGGTTTGGAGGTTTTTCTTTTTTGTTTTGTGTCATTTCTTTCTTGTCCCCCTGTTACATTTTTAATGTGACATTGGTGTATGGCTCCATGGCATGCTGTGAACAAAGTCAGGATTCATTTTGGGACAGCAATAGTGCTGGTGTACAACTTAATGACACTCATTGGGATATGAAAGAGTAGAAAGGATATTACAGTATAACCCTACAAAGATGCACCATTCAATCATTTTTATTTCTAAAGATTTGCTGCAAAAGCTGTCTCAGTATATCACTTCTCTCAAATCAGGGCTGTTTACCCCTCAGGTAAGGACTTGGAAATGTTTCCTTTAACTACATTGCACCTTACAAATGGAGTGAATTACAGAGGACTTTAAATGTCTCATCCCACTGGCCGATTTTAAACGTTTAACTTTTAATCTTTTTAATATCTGTGATTGTCTCTGATGCTGTCTGTGCATTTGCTATGCCATGTCTTGATCCCAATGAGATTACCTGACAAAGCCAATGTACAGTGTTTTTTTCTGTTACGGTTTATATATCTTTAATGATTAGTCACTCACATTTCTATATGCCACTGGCAAAACCCTAGACTGGGTAAACGCAGCCCGATCTGCCAGCGATTTGATTTTGCCCTGCAGCTCAGGCTGGAAACCTGTACGTTTATCTATCCTGCTTCCATTACAATTTTTGCGGGGACCAATCGCAAACTGACTTATCCACCTGGCACGCTATTGGCGGATTTAACACGATGACGATAGAGAAGCGACCGAGCAGCTTTTTGTTTACATTCAACATAGCAGCCACCGAAGCGCAGCAACCTGTTATGCCGCTGTCGCTGCTACATCACCCAGATCGTTGGTCTGATTGGTTGAAGGACTATCCAATTGCGTACGGTCATTTGAACTATGCCCGTTGATCACGCCTCTTGTGCAGAGAAAATACAGAGCAGACTCCCCAGACTAATGTTCAATCTTAAAAGATTGAGCTTAGTCTGGTGATAGCCAGACTAGCAAAACCCTGGAATTAAAATATATTCAAGTTATAAATTGAAAAATATTTGAGTATCACCTGATGAAAAAATAAAGAAATGATGCTCCTGTCCCAGATAATGGCTTCGTTTAGTGGCTTGGAAGAGCTTTATTGTTTAGCATTAACATAAAATCGAACATGTTATTAAATTATAAAACTGATCATATGACATCTAAGGCACTTAACCAATGTAACACATATCTCTGTGTGCACAGATTATATGTAGAGACATGCTAATGAACATCTGCCTGCCTCTGATAAACACCTCATCAAAAGATGATTATATTGCTGGTAATAAATCCACAAGTCCTTTGAAACATGCGTCATTACCTCCACCAGTGAAGGTGAGAGGCAGTTGTGTTTTCTCTCCTGTCTGTCTGTGCCTTTGCCAATATGATCTAAATTATTTGATATGGTGAGAGATTTAGAGGATAAATCACACTTTATCTAACCATTTGTTGATTAAAGTTTAGCTGAGATCCAATTCTAATATTGAACAATTGTAGCATGCTGTGAGCTTTGTTCTTATTATTCCATGAAAATGATGCATTAGCATCCCTTGTATATTATGTTCATACAAGACCCTGTGTTGCTTTGTGTGAGGTGGCTGACTTATCCATTTTAATTGTATTCAAGAAATCTCTTAGAAATTCACTTTTCTCTGCTCGTGCATATACATTTCAAGTTCCAGCAACTAAAAATATCCATCTGTTAGAGTGTGTCTAATGTTTGCTGTTCTCATAACAAGCAATATAAATATGAAAATAGTTTGTTGCATTCTGGAGCTCTCGGAAAGCTTTTTATTTCAGACACGTTGTGGATCGGAAAAAAGATCCACGTTGTCCTTTCTGCATACATAAATTAATACAGATTATGCATAGAACATGAAAATGGCAAATGTTTCACGTTAAAAACACGTAAGTTGTTGTCTGATATTTTACTGAAGGCCAGAATGTGTGTTTCAAACTGGCTCTACCAGACATAAGCATTTTGTGGGAAAATACCTATTTTAACAGCCATTTTTGCTACGTTGTCACTGCAGTTAAGTCTCCTGGTGAACCTGAATGGGAGGCAACATCATTAAGTTTGGTTTATAACTAAACACAGACTAGAGTCTGGCATCAATAATTTAGTCATGCTCCTATTCCTGGCACACACATCACATGAGATAGTGTAGAAACATATTCTGTATGAACTGAGAGGATGGTAACAAGGATGAGTGTGCTTCAAATCAAGTGTGGTCTCATAGGGCTGGAGCCTGGGTCCATAGCATCCATCAGACCATAGATGAATTACTCTGGCATATACACTTTTAAGCATGTAGGCTACCTTGTAAACCGACCAATACTTCATCATCTACAGTAGCTCTGTGTGGGAAAACAGATGGGAAGTTGGAGTAGTTGATCGCCCAATAAATAGAAAGAATATGGGTATGGAATCCAATGTTTATTTGTTTAAAATGTGTTTTCATTCTTCATAGGTCGGTGTGGTTGGTTTCATAGTATAGTATACATGCACGCCTCAAAACACTCACTGATGGAAAAGGCTGGTTGAAGACGCTGTGTTTGGGTTAGTCCGAACAATGATTTGGTTGTAGTAATGTGTCAATCTCTGCTATACCTGGGTGGTCAAATTAATTTGTCACTTTCCTGCTTGCTTTGCAAGAACAGTTCTTGCTAACTGGGAAGGACAGTATGAAGCCGATCTGAGAGTGTTTCCCCCCAGTCCCACATAAAGAAATGTAGGTTCTGGACCATCAGGTTGCATTGATGCATATAGGAGCCCCCACTGACAGTTAGTCTCGTGCGTGCGTGCGTGCGTGCGTGCGTGCGTGCGTGCGTGCGTGCGTGCGTGCGTGCGTGCGTGCGTGCGTGCGTGCGTGCGTGCGTGTGTATGGTAGCTTGTTGGCTGTGTTGCACCATTCACTTTTGTTAATCCTCTTCTATCAGAGTAAAAACTGCTCCACAAATAACACAGGAGACAATCCATAAATGACTCCCCGAAACTAAACTGTCATCAAGTTACAAATACAAGTTTTCTTATTTCCCAAATGACTTGGTTTGGTATGTTATGTGAAATTTTTATTGGTATTTTCCTTCTTCATTTTAGTTTCCATTCAGAGTTATAATGGGGAGAGAACAGCATTTATGTCTTTAGAGGTATAGAGCACTCTCACTGGAAAGTCCTTTATGTCTGCTATTGTTTTTTTGTTTTTGTTTGTGTGTGGTTGGTGGCATTGGTTGGTGGTTGATCATTTGCTGTAAATGGTAGTTTATTATCCTCCCTTTTCTTGTGGGATGAGTAAGATATAATTTAACCTCTGAGTACTGCGTTCCCTCTTTCCCAGAGCAGCTCAGGTAAGCTTCCTGGGGAATCATTAAATTCCATAAAGGAGGCCAACTCTTGATGAAAGTATTGAACTCTGAATGTTCAAGCAGAAGAGGGATCACTGATTGTAACAGTATGGATACTTGTATCTGCCTTTGGTGGTATGGTCGAATTACTGTCTGGATGTTTTATGCACCTACAGTCAGCGAGGCCAAGCCATTTGTATAATGTTTTATCACATTTGTGGACCGTGGAAGCTGAGGGTTGCAAGTTATTTGATTTGTTCTGGTTGGGTTAATAACTGCCTTCATTTACTTATTATTATTATTGTGGAATTGTCAAAAATGTATGAATAAAGATGGGGTCTATGGTTAACACGTAGCTGCCTTGAGTTATAAAAACAGGATTGTGATGGGGGAGTTGCAGGTTGAACAAGGGAAAGCTGCTGTTTTTTTAACCATCTGAAGCGGGACATAAGAGTTTTTTAAACTTGGAGCTATGGGTACTGGCGCCATTCATCTTAATGTACGGCAGTACACAGAAAATCTGCAAACTTTACCTTATCTTACCAGCTAACGCTGGCTAGCTTGGTTGGCAAGGTGCTACCGAACGCAGAAATTGTTTAGGTGACCAAAATGTTATACTTTACTTTGATGAAGTGAAATCACACAGTGACAAAACATGGCCAACACCCAAAACAAGTTTACAAGCTATTTTAATGTACACAGTGCCATGTTGGCATTACTAAGCCACTGCTTTATTGTGTATTTTAAAATAAATGGGACCATACTTTACAAAATGAACAGCATGATGCATTAAAGATTACTTAAATCCAGCAAATGTTTACTGAGGTAATACAAGTCAGAAGTAGGGTAATTTTCTCATAAACTTCTATACAAGTGGACTTCATTTTGCAACAAGTGGGGTTTCCCCCTGCTGGAAATTAGATAGAATGCAGGTTTAAGCACTTGCGCATTGGCTTCACTTTTCAGACCCGGAAGCTCTGTCCATTATATTTTACTGCCACCGCCAAGATGAGGTAATAATGATTTTATTTGGGGAGTGGGAGGGAGAAGGAAACCCCCATTAAATTGATGGAAGATGCATTGCTTTTACAGGAAATGAAAAGAGCTCATTTGAATGTTCATGATTCATGGCAGACCCTTCCACTACTGCTAATTTATTCCTCCTAATCCAAGCTCTCGACAACTGCGCTGGAGATGCGTCTCAACCGACTCAACACTCCTAATCGTGAAATCACAAAAATGTTTCGGTCACACCCACATATGCTAACACTGTAACTGTCTCAATTATGCCATTCAGCAGCAACACATTAATATCTGTCAATCCCTTGATATGGCTTGCACTATAATGAAATGAAGGGACAGTCTGGTAACTCTGCTATGGGTCCCGACAGGTTAAAATATTGTGTTGGATCATTTTGATTTACAAAGCACACAACATTGGCTCTCGTTGGTGATGCTGCTATGGTACAACAATCCCATGCTCTTCCAGTTTTACCCAGCTGATTTATCGATCTGGGTTGCTTTAATAAGAAACACTTTCAATTAATTATTTAATGTTTGTGCTGCGCTGTATATCACATGATGGTCCACCTGTGTTCATTCCCTAATTTTCTAAGTCAAAGACGGCAACTTTCCGACGTTAATTTAGTGGATTATTAGTGTTTCAATAACATATTCAAACCAAAATATAACTCCTCTTCGGTGGCAGTTGACAACTATTCCAATGCCACCTCTCTCTTTTTCTCTAGGGATACAGCTTGTATATTCAAATCAATGTGTTATTCCCTCCATTTTATTTGGAAAAACTGCACGATAACATACTCATAACATGCAGTATCACTGAACCATCCCCTATACTGTGATCAGTATCATCAAAAAACAAGGTCTTTCTCTGAAATTAGCATATAGGCTGCTCAGCTTAGTTACTTTTAGATAAAGTGAGATATAAATGACATTCAGAAATGAATGTTTATGGCCTTAATCATTAAAGGCTTATCTTAATGTTTCAAACTCACAGAGCATTAACAAGGGAAGAAAATAGCAAATGTATTTGCCTTTGACTCTAGCTATTACTGTAAGTATAAATAGACAGCCATTTACTGTATTACTGAGATAAACTGTGTAATGTGTATATCAACCATGTCATTTTAAGAGAGAAAAGTAAGCATTACAACAATGGATATATAGTGTCATGCAGAGCAGTCCCCCTAACAACTACTATTGCTATGCTTTTACATTAAGCTTTCTGCTCCTTCGCCTCGTTTATAGTGCTGTCAAACGATAAAAATATTTAATCGCGATTAATCGCATTAATGTCATAGTTAATCACGATTAATTGCAATTAATCGCATTAATCTATTCTAAATGTCCCTTGATTTCTTTTTGTCCCATTATATTTTCTCATTTTAATGCTCTTATCAACATGGAAAAGTGGATTGGCTTGCTTTGTGCAAATGTTTTTTTTTATTGAAAACAACATTGGCATATACGTAGTGTTCAATTTCACACTAACATTCTCACTTGGAGTCACACAATGTAACACTGTTACCTTGATTTTCCATTACAGATAGTACTGCCTCATGCCTGAGGCGAGCGTGGCTGGTCGTCATAGTGACTATGGTTTCCCCCGACTCATTTCCTGGTTGTCCTTTTCCATAAACAACGTAAAATCAAGGAGAGGGTTAACTTTTCCTGCCCCAGGTTTCCCACCGTGGTCAGAAAGAACAGGGGAGACACTTTGTTTCTCTCACTATGACTCTAGAGTCGCTACTCGCTCCGAAGCTAATCACCGTGACGAGCCTACAGTACTAGCTACACGGCTCGCAAGCCCAAACAAGTGTGTGCGGCCAAGACCCGCCCTTTGATCACTGCTATTGGCTAGGCGTCCAAGGTAACGTAACCCCATTTGTTCAGGTCCTATCACCTGACCAATCTGCTATCCTAACCTTAACCACTCGAGGTGAAATGTCTAACCCCAACCAATCGAGCTGCTTCGTAGGGCGAGACATGGCGTGGCCATAATGGGATTCGTAATTCGGTCTAGCTAGATCCGAAAGAACGTTAATCCTGCGATAAAAAAAATTGTCACCGTTAAAATAGGTTTGCGTTAGCGCCGTTAATAACGCGTTAAACTGTCAGCACTACTCGTTTATTATGATATTATCACCTCACTTTAGCCTTGGCTCTTTAAATCCATCCATGTGTACATTGTGGACAGTTTTGCAGTTTACCACAAAGTGTAGTATAAGTTATATTTTACTCCGTCAGGACAATGCATTCTTCTGTTTTCTGATCCTTTAAGTTAGACACTGAGGGTAATGTTTACATCGATTCACACACAGCTAAACAATATTGTAGACTATTGTACCTTTGTTAGACAGTCCGTCCAGGAATTTGCGATGTCGTGAACTCACCAGAGTTCAACCAATCACCGTGAATTCAGTGCAACTCGCAATTTTGTTTTAAAGATAATTTTTTGGGGCATTTTATACCCTTAATTCCACAGGATAGATGAAGACATGAAAGGGGAGAGAGAAGGGGAAAGACATGCAGCAAAGGGCCGCAGGTTGCAGCCGAACAGCGGCCGCTGTGCCGAGGAGCAAACCCCTATATATGTATGCCTGCTCTACCAACTGAGCTAACCCAGCCACACTTTACCGCAAATTTGACCAATAACTGGAGTTTCCCGCAACTTCGACCAATTACAGCAGTCCCACGTGCCAGACTTTGCATCAGTATGTGACGTTGAGAGCCACTGACCAAGCGGGAGTGAGAACAAGTCGACGTAACACACGGTGTTACAAATTAATTAAAGGTTTCCAAATTAATTTCCTTGTTTCTGATATAAAGAGTCGCTATGTTTCCATCCACACGTTTTTATCCAAATTAAGTAATATCAAATGAAAAATGCCTCATAAAAAGAGTAAAATTTGATTAAATTTCATGAATATCGACTCAAAGGAAATATATTCATTATTTGCCGAATAAATAATGAATTGCGATTAAGTTTGAGGTAATTTTATGGTTGCAACCCGCCACAAAACGAAGAAGAAGTTTTAGTTAATTTCCACCCAGTATTTCCGCTCTGTTTGCACACATGGTGGCAAAATATAACGGCTATTTTAAAAATAAAAAATCTAAGAAATGCCATTATTTATCAGGAACTCACGAAGGAAACGGCCAACAAAGGATAAGGATTAAGTGTACCATCTACCAAGGTAAACAAACGCACTTGTACACGTCAGAAGTGGTGAAGACTGCCGCGTCATGCGCACTACTGGGAGTGCCGACACAAATGTCCCTTATGATGCAACGATCATCTACCACAGCCTGTAGTACGATTGATGGCCAGCCCTTTCTATTGACAAAATCCCTGTAGCCTTCAGCAGGGGGTCTAATCGGGATGTGAGTCCCGTCTATTGCGCCATACACCTGTGGCACAAGGTGCGCTCTGGAGTTACGCAGCGAGATATCATGCGCCATGCATCCACTCCAGGTAGGTATATATACCTTTGCATCATCCTCGTTTGTATGGCATTGCACACGGTGTAAACACACTGGTGCACGGTGTTTTTGCTGACTCCAAACGGTTCGCCTACCACTCTGTACTCTGCGCATGTAGCCAGTTTGTAGAGCGCAATGGCGATACACTTCTCGGTTGGAACCGGAGGACGATACCTTGCGACATCTGGGGAAAGGGACGGGCCAATAAAGTTACACAACAGGTCAAATGTTGTCTTGGTCATCCGAAAATGCTTCAACCAAAGGCTTTCTGTGAACTCGTTTGGAGTGCTGACGTTCCCACACCACAGGCCGCCTCCGTTGTCATCGGGCATTTACGTGCATCTGCATCATCATAGAAATGTGTTGATAGTGTCGTTGTTTTCTTATTATAGTTTGATAAGCACTATTACAACTTGTGCAATATTGATCATTTGTTGGTAGATGGCACGATCCATTTTGTCTAGGAAAACTTTGTTCGCAAATGTATGCTTGAATTCATGCTATGCGATTCAGTGCGAAAATGAATGGAAACACCTTAAAATGTCTCATATCAATTTGATAGCCTATACCAATTTGACCGCAAAACAGCATGTGACATCATTATGCACAGGTTTTTATTTGCTTTAAAGCCGTTGGATGGAAACACACTTTCACCAGCTTTATTCGCATGAGTTTTTTTACCGAACTTCAGATAATTCGATTGACAAGTGGTTGGAAACTTAGCTAGTGTGTGTCAGTGTGTGACTCATTTCTCATTTCATCTCACATTTACCAATAAAACGTACAGCGAAAGACTGTGCAAAACATTTCAGACCGTCCTGCCAACCTGTATACATTTTAACATCAATGTCCGCTGTAATGATTTTTCACTCTAAAGTTGTTGAAAGCTTCTGCTGTATCCTGTCAGCTTTCTCTAGCGGGCGGGGCTGCTGCTCAGTTCCCCCCGCAACTGACTCGCGCACAGTCACAAACACACACGGTGGATGCAGGAAAAACCAGAGATGAGACGTACACAATGACCTAAATTGAGGACAGCTATGCTCGTTATTGTAAGTGCAATGATAAGTTAAAGTCCAATACCGTAAGTACTTCATCAAACCATATGGATGTGTGTCCCAGCCCAGGCGAGGATGGGAAATGAACTTGTCCAGCCATTGACAGAAATGTTCAAATTTGAATAATTCAATCAATTATTATTTGTTCTTAAATCCACCAGCCTTTTTCATATTATACCAACATTTGCTGCATCCTGAGCCTTTTTGGTAAGGTTATGAGGAAAACTCAGCCCAGAGTAGTTTTATTCTGCCAAAAACAAGTTTACTTTTTATTTTATTTTTGCAATTTTCACTGTCTCTTGCAACTTAATTGCAAGAAAAATACAAAAAAACATCACAACTTTTATTGAATTTTTTTCACAAAAGCTCCCGCAAAATCAGGCATTTTTGGCCCTGGAGGGACTGGTTAGAACTCTCAGTGTCAAATGACTGCATTGCATCGAATGTGAGTTTCAAAAAGGGCTAATTCAAAAGTGAAAACATCTTGCACTGAGAAAGGAAACCCTTATAAACATCTGTTTCGTTGCCAGAAAATAGCGTCACGTCATTCAATATATATACTCTATATAATGCTCTTTGCTTAAATGTCAACGTCAAATACCTTCATAGGGTAGCACAAGGCTTATTCAGTAGAACAGAAATGAGCGGTATGGCATCGTTCCTGCCGTCCTTGTGCTAGGCTTTCATACAACTTTTAACAGCTGAGAGAGTAACAATAGCTGTAAGCCGCTTTCCATGGTGTCTGACTCAGACTGTGTGGAACAGACGGACACTTATAAGGACATCGGTTTCTAAGGCTTAAGCTTCACACAGAGATTTCCTTTAGCCTTTTTTTTATCTCACCTCTCTTTGTCCCCTTGGAGACTTAGCAGGGCTAAGCTATTTTCCGTCATGGTTCTCTGTGCTCTGACATCTAAATCTTATAGCATTGTGTCACACATTTTGAACTGTGCACTTAGAGCTACCATCTGTAAATTGTCCCACGTAGGAAGCACTGGCATGGTCCTTTAAACAGGTGTGGCCCTATAAACCTGATGTACATTTCACAATAGCAAAGAGGAGAGAATGTCTCCAATAAGGGTGTCACCGAAAAAACATGTTGAAGTGCTTTGAGTCAACCTCCTCTAACTTAGCTACAGCCAGTAAAAAGAAAGCATGCAACTGCAGATGCAGGAGACTCAACGACAGCACTTGAACCCCCTCCCTTTTCCACTGAAGTCGCCAGTGTGGAAGTATTTTGGATTTCCAGTGAGTTGTAAAAAAACACAGTTTGCAAGCTTTGCTATGTGCGTGTACCATATTCTGTGTATTTACCACATTGCACATTAGCCTAGCAGCTAGTGGAAATTCCTTCTGCTTATAGCTTAATCCCAACAAAACTGAATTTCATCCTGCATGAACGTTTTGTAGCCTAAACAGAGCAGCTTATATTGATTATATTAGAAAGAGCAACAAGTTAGTGGACTGCCGAGTCGCCGTCTCTGCTCTCTGACTGCTCAGCTGCTAAGACCGCTGTGCTGGGACGCGGCAAAGTAATAAATGCTCGTCTTGACCGGGTGGCGATGTTGCTATGGCCTCTCGAGCAAATCTCCTCAAGTCTGGAGAGGATTGCTGCAGCCATGGAGCATGGGCCTTCAAACGCACCACCTGCTCTTGTTGTGCCCCTTCCTCCTCCCCCCACTCCATATCCGTCCACCCGCTCCACCAGGAGCACATTGCGCGAATTGCCACTCCCGGACCCTCAAGTGTCCAATCCCGCCGTAGTTCAACATCACGTCTCCATAAGTCCTCTAATATTCCAGGTCTTCCAGGTTTATTCCAGGCAAAAAAGTAATATTGAATCACCTGACCAAACTACAAGTAGATTTATGCTTACTTCAAGAATAACAGTTGTTTAGTAGATATCAGTGGTACATATCTGAATGCTGGGAACCTGAGGATTAATTTGACATTAAACAATTAAAAGATATTGTGCAAGTGTACAAGGGCAAATACTTTAGACAGCTAAAAATGTCAGAAATCCCTCCAAAATACTACATTAAGATACCAAGGAACACCGTAGAAAAATCCATGATTTGGTATCAAAAACATTTGACATTTGGAGATTTCTGCAAGAACTGTGTTTTTATGCGATTGGATGGTGAGCACTTCTGTTCTGGAAACTGTTCAGAAACCCTCTTACTGTCAATATACCAAGGAAACAAAGACATCCACTGAATGCCCTAGGTCTCTAGTTTGAGGTGGTAAAGTTTAATCAAGCTGTGAGGTCACAACAGGTAATTTACACAAGTTTCAAAAAATGGTCTCATTACAATAAAATGGTTACTATGGGGACTAACATTGTCAAGCATGAATATAACTCATTGAATCCACAAGAGTCTCAGCTTTCCATAACCAATTTATGCAACTCCAAGACCCTGATATGCAGAAATATTCAAATACGCAATATTAGAATAGGCGAAAATAACACATTTATACTGAATGAGAAAAACTGCATGTTTTTTTCCCCAAACTGACAAATTGATTAGCATGAAGTGGGCATTTCTGTAAAGGGAATATATTGAGGTGAGGGATCAAGGTAACCTTTGAAAATGGCCATGCCTGTTTTTCCCTCGCCAAAATGTAGCCTAACTTTATAGCATTATTCAACCACCTTCCCGACAAGCTAGCATGACTTGGATTCCTTAGATTGTCTAGTTTCATATGAGACCAATATCTTCACTCAATCTCTAAATCTGAGCCTACTACAGCCTCTGAAAGACAAAAAGTCGGCAGGGCCCGCCGGCGGGCCATTGGAGTGGCAAGGGGCACTGACATTGTCAGAGAGACTTGCCACATAAAGCAAAACTTTTCAGTTATAATTATTGGATATATTTTCTTTTTATTTGCCTGCAGTTAACAAAGACTACCACAAGAAATCTTCAAAAAGCCTCCTACGGGAGATTTTCTTTTCTTTCTAATTATTTCCCTCACTGAACAAGTAAATAACTATGCCTTGCTCACATCCCGCAGAGCAGCAGTATACACAGTTCTCCCTTCTTCCTGAGATTTATGTGCACTGAAATGGTTTACAAACTATCTGCTATCCTTAAATCAGTGATAGGCCAGAATAAACACTATGTCACTCATTGTCATGAGTTTGTTCTTTGTGTTGCCTCTGTATTCTGCTCCACATACCTTCTTCTCTCCCCTGTCATCATGCCTGATTAAAACTCTCACTGTGGCTGCCGGAGCCGTCATTCATGTCATTGCCAAGGACAATCCTGTGATTTCCCAATGGTGTCTGCAGCCAGGGACAATACTCTACTTAACAATTTCTCGGATGGATCAATTTATCTGTGCAGAAACCTGAAATGGTAGCACAAAGCTGAGAAAATGATTTGGTGCCTGAGAGAAGTGCCACACCTGCCAGATAAGATATCATAACTGCATGCAATTATAATTTAACCCTTTCCAGACTAAAATGTCATCACTATCTGTACTATGTATCATCAAAGCAAACAAACTGACATTATCCAGATGCCAATGACTGCAGGCTCATTGAAATCCAAAAGAATTTGAGATGTAAAATTGTATATGAATAGTTACTCTAAAATTACATAAATTTTTTAACCATGTAATAAAAATGTGTTAAGGACATTCTGATGGTGGTTTTTTTAACCTGACCACAAATCCTACTTACAGAATATGAAACCAGTACTTGCTGGGTTGAGTTGTAATCAGAGTGCCTTCCCAGAGAAAGCATTACTTGATTCACTACAAACATCCTTTTTAGCCAACAGTTGTTTTTGTAATGTACAGTTATAAAATCCTACAAAAACAACATTGTGAACAACAGAATTAATTAGCTTTGCACTTGGAAATAAAACAATGCCAATAATGATCTCAATATCTTTTTGCACAATAACAGGCAACTATTGTGTGTCCCTGTGGAGAGAAATTTGAAACAAATACTCAGTACAGTAAATGGCAGGGCGGGAAGATGTGTGGGATGATAGCTGTGGGATGATAGCTGATACAAAGGCTGTGTAAATTAGTGGTTAATTATGCTGTGACCAAAAATAGATCCACTGTCAACATCCATTTTGGTATTACTTTCATCAAATGACAGGTGTCAAGTGAAAAGGGTCAATGAATGATCCTGCAGAAAATGATCTCCCAACTCTGCAGCTCTAAATCAAATTTAAAATTAAATTTATTTTTTCCAGACCTCTAACAGTATTTGTTCTGTTAAATAATTATTTAAACTTTAGTTTTATTTTATTATGACATGATATTGAACTGGCTACTTTTTATTAATTTATTTGTTTATATTTCACAGAAATGGTCTTAAGTGTGATTATTATTGTCACCACATTATAAAGAAATGTGTATTGTGGCAACATTTTTAGCCATATCATTCAGCAATAAATGGCTTTACATAGCACATAATCACTTCGGACATTTTTCCACATAATGTGTTCAGTCGAACTCCTCAGCAGTACATTTTAAGTGGATACATCAGGCAGTATCCCTTCATAAGTCACTACACTGCCACAGAAAATGGATTATTGTAACACAATAAGGCAATAAACGGTAGCTCTCGTGTTTAAGGCTTTCTTACAGACACATTAAACCCGTACCTCATGGCCTGATCTCTTTGCCAATTGTAATCAGCACACCACATAATGAAGGATGCATGTCTACAAATCAAATGCAATCTGACAGCTCCTCACCTTTCAGGGCAGGCTATGATTATGATTCAGTGTGCTTTCTTTTCATCATGTTACAAATCTATGACTTCCCTATCTGACAAAAGCATTTGTCTTCTTTAGTTCTCTAAACCTGACACAAAAATCAAGACCTGTGCTCATCTGATGGAAACATTTTATTTATAGAGCAGCACTCGCCTCAAGTAAGAAGTGTGCAGGAAGTTCAATATCAACCCAAATTAAATCAAAATATTCCCAAAATGATGTTACTCATTTAAACATCATTGCAAGTTGTTTGGAACTAATATAACGTTATTTAAGACCTGATTGCACACAACAATGCAGGTAATTTAATTAGATTACATTTTCATTTTAGTTTAACTACAATTTTGGCTCTGGTTTTTATGGTGATGTTGGGCTCCAGCACTGCTCTGGGTCTTATGTAGGGGATATTTTAGTTGTAGCCAACATGTGTCCAACTCTTAACAGTTGTTCATTTTTGTCCATCTAACCGAGCACATACAGTACACACGCACACAAACACACACGCACGCACGCACGCATGCACGCAGGTTTATGATGCAAACCTTCCACTTTCTCTGTTGTCTTTATTAATCATTAACAGTTGCAAATTTTGCCTGACCAAATAGTATTCCAACCCCAAGCTTTCTTTGGCTTTGTGACTGCTTTCTAAGGATTATTTATTGTTCCATGCACCTTTCAAATGCATATAGTACAGGACAAGAAGACTGCATGAAGTGGCATGCATGTTGTTTGACCATGGGACATTAGTTGTATAACTATACTGTAAGAAAAATGTATGAATTACAATCTTAAATGATGTAGCTAATCAAGTAATAAGAACTTACACTTTTACATCTGGCAATGTTGCCATTTCTCACTCATGAGCGCTCTATTCCCTTTCTGTGAAAATTCTGCAACATGATAAAGTGACTTTTTTTGAGACTTGTCATTTCGCATTAGTGTGTTGAAAACATACAGTTGTCCTTGGTGTGATTTGTCATCAGATGAAAAGGGCATGTTACTTAAAATAACAGAAGGGATTTGTGTGGTCTGGCTCCTCAAATCATTCAAAACATCAAACGAAATGTTGGACACACTGCCTTAAAGTGCTCATATTATGCTCATTTTCAGGTTCATAATTGTATTTAGAGGTTATATCACAATAGGTTTACATGGTTTCATTTTCAAAAAACACCATATTTTTGTTGTACTGCACATTGCTGCAGCTCCTCTTTTCACCCTGTGTGTTGAGCTCTCTGTTTTAGCTACAGAGTGTGGCATCTTACTTCTATTCCATCTTTGTTGGGAGTCACACATGGGCAGTTACTAGGTCAGCACTACAAGCCAGGCAGAAGCAGAGTATGAGGGCGTGCCACGCTAGCAGCTAGGCGAGCATTATAACGTGTGCATGTGTGTAACAAAGTGACGCACGTTTGTCACGGAAGTAAAGGCTGGACTACAATAGAGCTGTTTGGAGCAGTTTGTGAACAGTGTTTTCTGTTGGAGATGGTAAGTCCCTTTGGGGTGGACTTTGGGCTTTTCACTTTGTAAACCTATAACATGCACAAAAAGATATATAACACAATAAAGGAAAGGGAAAAAGACAAAAAGCATAATATGAGCACTTTAAGTTCAGAGCTTTTTAACAATTCGATGGTACCTCTTATACACCTTGGTGGATCTATTTGCAGGGCACATTGTGATGGCTTATTTGTACAGAATAAACCAACAACACTGTACTTCCTAATTCTTCCTTCAGATTTTTGTGACTCAGCAAATTTGTACCCTGTTTGATATTCTGCATGTTTATACAACCCTGTCTCTGATTAATCATGTTCCTATGTAACTAATCTATATCAGCAGTGTATTGCTTATGCAGGAAGCGGTGTGATATTCAAGTGCAGCAAAGAGTGTGGAGGTCAAGGCGGGGGCTGCTTGTTTCAAGCCATCTTAGACACCAGTTTCATATCCTTACCAGGCCCGTCGCGACAAGGCAAGCAAACCAAGCAATTGCTTGGGGCCCCGAGCTGGCCTGGAGTCATCATGAAGCGGAATTATGCTTCAGGAAGCCAGAAAAGGAAGAAGAGAAAGGAAGAGGAGGATAAGAAAAAACAAGATAGTGGTAAGTGATAAAGTACACTGGATAAAATAGCTCTACTTGTCTTGGTGTAATTTTGCAGCAGGTAGGCTAGCAAAAATATGTTTATGTTAGCTAACGTTACCTGTAACCTGCCTGACTGCTAATGCTGCTTGTAACGAACAGTTAGTGTAACTTCGGACGGAATATGGTTACATACTACTGTAATATGTTTTTTAACGGGATAAGGAAGACGCAGATCTGTTCCAGAATCACTGTTCATCGTATTTAATGACATGACATTGCTATAGCTTTGTAATAGGTTTTGATGAAAGTGGCATAACGTTAGCATGCTAAACTAACTATTCCACCATGATAATATTTACCAAATGGGGGTTAGGACAACCACACAATAAATTCTGTGCATCAAACATTAGCTTGGGATGTTTTTAAGCATTAGTAACCCTTAACAAAGTGTTAGGAATATCTGATCTGTCTATCTATGTAATGTTTATAGATGTTTTCAAAATGGTTTCTTAAAAGTTTACAAAAAATGTTTAATCATTACCCGATACCTAATATATTATATGACAGATATAATGTGTGTTACAATAAACTGTTCATTTACAGCACTACTAATAATTATTAAACATTTAATTAGAATTCCATTGTTTGTTAACAGTAAAAAGACTGTTTGCTAACAGTTAAATGACAATTAACTAAAGATTAATTAACTATAAATTTACCATCTATTAACGATTGTTATTATAAAGTGTTACCATCTTTTCTTTCTCCCTCAAGGTGCTTTGCTTAAATGTCTCAGCCCTCAGGCTCTTCCTAAGGATACCTCCACTGATGAAGGTAGAGTGAATTTCTCTCACTGAACTGAGCTGTTAATAGTGACCTCTTTCAATATGCTAACAGTGAAATGGTAAAACGTACTTCACAGGTAATTTCAGATTTTTTTTTCAATTATTTTCCCAGCAACACCATCAACTTCATCCTCAACATCAACAGGTGCATCACTTCTCAGTGCTGATGTTTCCTCTATAGCACAAGGTACCACCACAAGCTTTATAATTACAGCTGATATCCTGCACAGCCCAGAGTTTAAACTGATAAGTGTGTGCTGTCATATTGTTAGAAAAAAACAGTGCAAATCACTATTGAATTCCCACCAAACTGTGTAAATACCAGTCACTTTTGCCCATGGACATTTCAGAATTTTTAATATACAGTAGTGCCTGTCAAATTTCTAGGTGCACAGTTTATGCAACAGCAGTTTATCCACTGTAAACCTTTTTTTATTTATATAAAGTGTGCGTGAACTTAAACTTTATGGCTATGCTGTGGTTCCTGTAGGCTTTGCGTGCGTGCAGGGGGTTGGGGGGGGAGGGGGGGGGGGGGGGGGGGGGGGCTCCATGTCCATTTTGCTTGGGACCCCCAAATTCCTTCAAACGACCCTGATCCTTACCATGATAACGGTATATGTCCCATGATCCCTGACTAACTGTTTTATGTATTACTTACCTAACTTAACCATAAAGTATAAACATGTGCCAAAATGTTGGCTGTCAGCATTTAGGTAACATCATGTTTGTGGCTATGTTTTAATTCAAAGACAGCATGTTCATGTTTCAAGAAACTGCAAAACTTTAACTGAACAACTGAACAACATTTTGCAGGACCTTTACTTTTATCAGAGGCATATTCTGAGCTCTCACAGCCAAAGGACCTAAATGACTAAACTACAGTGTTTTGGCATGTGGCAACCCCAGATGAAAGTTTTAAAATGTTTTATTATAAATATATATATATATATATATATATATATATATATATATATATATATATATATATATATATATATATATATATATATATATAAAAATTATTTTTACATAATGTGAGTATTTCATGTGAAAACATTGAGCATTAAGTATGATTAATGTATGGTTAAGGTTGGGCAACTAAAAGCACAAGGTAAAGATTAATTTCATACAGGCACCCGGATAGCTCAGTTGGTAAAGCGGCTGCCCATATATATATATAGAGGTTTACTCCTCAACGCACCGGGCCTGGGTTTGACTCCGACCTGCGGCTCTTTGCTGCATGTCATTCCCCCCTCTCTCTCCCCTTTCATGTCTTTAGCTTTCCTGTCAAATAAAGGCCTAAAAAAGTGCCCCAAAAAAATAAGATTAAGGTCAAACAATAAATATTTTAACACTGACTACCAGTATGAGACATTCATTTAAACCTGAGTTCCTCCGTGAAAGACAAATTATTATCCACCCCTTGACCTCCACACCCCCACCTTTTATGCTATGCTAAAGCATTATCCTTGCCCAGAATGTTACTGTTAGTGCATAACGGTGGCATATGAATGCAATTCAAGGAGTCTGTGTTTTGGTTCCTGTCACACAGGATTACATCTACAACTGTAAGTCACCTGGGTGTTCACAGATATATAGTCTACACCTCCTAATTCACTGACCTTGGACAAAGTGCCTCTGACACTGCCAAGTTCAGGGCTGAGAGATCAGCTGTTCAATTTCCAAGTCAATACTTGGTTCAGGAATCCTGCATTTTAATTCTCCATTTATATCAGCTGAACTATGACCATGGCTGCAGGGCAGCATTTATATAGCGCTTTTGTCCAAAAGCAGTGTCATGTTCACGTACATTTCAACATGTAGATTGTTGAACAACCACGCTATTTTCTGAGCCACAAAACCCTGAAAGAGAAAGCAACTTTTAATTTTAAGGTAATACTGTATGTCACGGTTAGCTGTGGATCATTTACATGGGCATTTTAATTGCATCAATAGACAATGAAGATAGTTTGCCTCTGTTATATAATATTGTTTCTTACTTGCTAAAACTAATTTAGTTAACTCAAATATCTCAAAATTCTGCAGTGCAGGCTTGTCTGGGATTTGAATCCTGGACCTTTCTAAGGGAGAAGCATATAAACCAATAAGCTTCTCTGAGGTATGGTTGCTTTGATAGTGAATTTAATTTTTTTTTTGACACATGGAATAAGACTAATGGAATACATTTGAAATCAACTGACATATTTCTAAAACATGGTATGGTAGAATTAATTTAAAAGCACTCTGTTTCTCCCTGCACAGCTGGTTCACAGGTCCACATCACAGCACAATTTGTAAAAATGAATTATACATTTAGTCACTCTGTTCCCAGTATCCAAAAAAATCAATGATCAACAAATGATTCTGGTAAATGTGCTGCCGACATGGGGAGCCACGTCATTCGCAATGATTTCAAATTCATATCCCCCTAAATTAAGTCTATCAAGTGTTTGCGCCCATCTCACCAGTACTCGAAAAATACAGTATGTGGGAGGCAGGGCCGGCTCTAGCCCTTTGGTTGCCCTAGGCGAGGTTGAGTTCCCCCCCCCCCCCGCATTGCCAGATTTCCACTGCTGTGCCAGCGATAGAGTAGCAATGTAGGCTCAATTTAGTTTCCAGCTTCCATGTAAGTTAGATGGCACCAACATTTGGTCTAATCATAACTGGTCTGGCAACCCAAAGGCCAGGGTTCTGGTCCCAAATTTGTGTGCATGGTGACTTATGATGCGGGGGGGCTGGGGGTCCTCCCCCTGAACATTTTAAGCATTAAACACTTGAATTTTTATGCACCTATTCCTACCTTCTCTGAATCAATGTATATGGAAATATCTTTATGTAAAGGGAAAAATACAGTAGATTACAATCCAAATATAAAAACATAATGGAATATATTGCAGTAAGGCTCTCAGACATTCTGTATTATTAATATTCTTTCAACTATTTATTCTCCTGTAGATTGACTTTTCTAATTATATCTGAGTCAGCACACATGTAGCCTATAGGCATAGTTTACGCCTCCCTCTTTTGCTCTTTTGTTGGGGAAGTAACTCCTTAAATGTGCATATGACAATTATTCAACATGAATTAATTTTCATTTATTAATAAACCCCTAGACTGCAATATTTCAGATGTGTTTGAGCAAGATTTTTGCTCATGTTCAAAACTTTGTGCACATTCAAAATAGATCTCATCTGTGCTCTCTGAGATTTGGAGGAGTCGTGATATTTTGAGAAAAATAAATTTATTTTATAATAGGCTATTACTAAAATAAAGTCACAATATTTCAGAAAATAATCCACCTGCACCATAGTCTGCTGTGATTGCTCTGCTGATACGGTAGATCTCAGACCTCCTGACAGACTCAGAGCCCCGTTTGGGTCTCTGGTCTCTGAATGAGACAAAGTTTAGGGAAGTGGCTGTACGCTGCTCTGCATCGGAGGTAGAAAACAGAAACTATACGGCTGAAATACACGGAGCTCAAGCGCGACACATCTGCTGCAGCATGCCCACTGTAGAGCGCGCCCTTTATAAACAGCGAGAGTGGACACTAAGCGACGCACAGGTCTGCTTCAGAGCTCCGTGTGTTGCAGGTTGACAAGTAAACGTGTGGCTGAGGGGGCGCCCTAGGATTGTCATCTTTAATAAACATGTTTTATTTCGCTTGTCATTCTAATTCTATTATTAGACCTAAGGGCGACACGGCGCCCCCAACATATTTGACGCCCTAGGCAGTTGCCTAGTTCGCCTATAGCAATCGCCGGCCCTGGTGGGAGGGAAATATACCTCTGTGAAGAACTTGGATGATTTATCTTCTTGTTAATGTGCATGTTTTAATGCTTGTGTTCTTATTTTGCAGTGATGAACAATAAAAATGTGCAAAGTTTTTAGAGAAAAAATAACATATTTGTATTGTGCATGTTTTAAGGTTTTAAGTTTACAATATTTAGTGGCTTTGTTTTTGTGTTTTTGGTTGTTTTGAGGTTGTTTTGTGTGTGTCACTCAAACTGTACCAACCTTAGCAGATTGAATTACAGCCACACATAAACACAATGTATTAGCTATGTGTGCTGGGTGCTTAGTTGATGTTTAAGTAAATTCATGTCCCAGTGGACGACACACCTACAGTATGTCCATCTTTGTGTGATGTTAACCAGTACGATGAAGGGCGGTGTGCTTCAAATGTCTCTTAGCACTTTGTGATGATAATAAGTTGTTTGCACGTGCTTTTCTAGACTAGGATGTGTGTGTTTTGTAGTTGTCAATGGCCTGCGTAAAGCCACAGTTAAGTGTAGGATGAAACTCACAGTAAAGCTGATGCAGCACCTCCAGTAATTGATTGCCTTTTTGCTAAAATGCTAAAATGCTATTTTCTGAGTTTATAAAAAGGTATTCAGGTTCATTCAATCATATCAGGTGATCTTTTTTTTTATTTCAGCAGGAGGGGGATAAAATATCCCACTGTGCTTTTCCGCCGAGTAGAGGAAAGATCAAGTTTAATTTGCCTGCCGAACTGTGAGGTTCCCGAGGACTCCCCTATGACTGATAGGCCATGTCACTGGCAAAGGGCAAGAGGATAAGTGAAGTTGCCTTGTAGTATAATGGAGGCTGTAAAATGTAAAAGAGCTCTGTGATGCATTTACCGTTGCCCATAAAATGATACTCCTCAGAATGGCCGCAGTGATGGAGAGCCACCAGCTCACAGCAAGTACACTGTATCTTTATCCTGTCATCATGTCAACATGTACGTCAAAGAGTAGTAAGCACTGGAGTAACACATACTAAGTACTGAGATCTACACTCTCATAGTCCAGTCCTTTAAAAAACACTGGTCAACCAGCAGCCTTTTCTCCAATCTTTCAACTCCCATTTACTTGTGTTTGTATGATTTAATATATTATCTGAGACAATATGGTGTTGTGGTAATGACAACAGACCAGGTTCAATTACCGGTTGTTTATCATAATTAGAGCCATCTCTAACTATAATGAATGAGCTTTGCTAAGGGCATGATGTTGGTCAGCAAATGAACATTCAGCTTCCCTGTCCATAATGTCGGCCATTAATCTTAGTTAGTTCTTCACTCAGTCTGTAATAAAGGGGTCATTTTCAAGGCTATATTATTGCAGATACATCTCATCCTTATTCAGGTTTTTAAATTTTTTTTTATTTATGGTTTAAGAAGCTTAAACAACAGAAAAAATATGCCAATTATGACACTAAATCAAAGTAATTTAGTACTGTATACATACAAGAACATGTAACACCAGTGATAGGAAGAAGGGCAGTTCATTCTAAGAACAAATACTAATTCAACAGCAAAAAAATAGATACTTTTTTTTACAGCTATCTTATCTCTAACCCAGACCTTATGAAATCCCAGTGTTCATAGTGTGCAGTTAGCAGAAGCAATGCACACTATGAACAGCTTTGAAGAATGCACATTATTTTCATTGTCATACTTGTATTATATTGTCAGCCAAGATAATATTTTTGGAAAAAAAAACGTAGGTCCTATTCTGCAAGGGATGGCTAACTTAACATTCATAAGGGCCAGTGTTCTGCTTTCAAACGGTAGAAAGATGATAAGTAACTGGTTGAGCCTCGGGCCACATGACTGTCTCATTGAAATCAACAGACTCAATAGTTTTTGTAGGTCACTACAAGAAAAAAACATACTCAGACAAATCTTCTCATAGTGATGGCCTCCTTCTATGAAGAAATGTAATATCATAGCAATTTATAAAAACATCTGAGTAGCTCCTAATAACCTCGCTGCAATGAATTTTTTTTTAAAGACTATTTGATTGATTTCTCTTTGCTGAGGATCTTATACATGAGTAAAAAGACTAATTCGAAAATGTATTTTAATTGACCTTTACTGTTCTTAATTTACATTATACAGTACATTTCTGTATGTCATAACAAGAGAAACTAGAGATTATGGTGGAAATTTACAAACCTATGAATGTCAAGAAAGCAAAACACAGAAGAGACACGGAGATGACCAAAGTGCTTCTCTGATGGGCTTCAATTATTCAGGTGATAAAATAATAATGTAGCTGATGCTTGAAAAACTGTCTTCTAGTTGTGTTTCAGCGCCATTTTCCAGGGCAATTTTCTTTTATAGGCAGTTACCACAGCTCTACATGCAATGCTTTAAATAATACATTGATTTTTCAGTTATTAAATAAACTATGAAATATTTTGCAAAGAGTGAACAGGCTAGACAAGCTTCCATTCATGTTGAGCATCATTTACATACTGATGAAAAAAAAACATGGGTAGATCAGTGCATAATTCAAATGCTATGTTTGAAATATATCTAACTTAATGATATTCATTTCTTTATTCTTATTTTCTTTTACTTCTTAACATTCATCTATTTACTGTTTAAGATTATTATTATTATTATTATTATTATTATTATTAGGGCTGTTAAATAGCTACCAAATTTCAGTGTAAAAAGTTTGATAAAATAATATATATATTCATTACAGTGAAAGAGCTCTTGCAGCAGGAGTTATAAAGTAACCCCTCTCGTTCTTTTAAATGATGGGAATGTCAAATGGGTGGCCAGGCTGCAGTGCATCATAAAAATAATGGACATTTTTTTCATTTGCCATTCTATACAAAATAATACAATGGATACTAGCCCTGCCAACCAGTTATGGATATTGCATGAATAATACCATACATAAATAGGTTTCACATACAGAACACATACTGTGCATATTTAGTTAGTGCTTTTAGATAAAGAAGGCTTTTTAACATGTGAAACCAGGCGGGACAATATATATGAACAATAAAGAAGTAAGAGCGCTCTTTGATCAGCAGACTGACCATCATGTCTTCCTTGAATGCAGTCCTCTCTCTCTAAGCATCAAACTTCATTATATCTTGTCAGTGTTTATAGTATCTTGCCGGATAGAACTTGTCACATGGATTCTGTAAGTGTCTAAAATCATAAGGCAAAATACTAATACTAAATAATGTTGTTGGCTTGTTTGAAGGTGCAGTAGGTAAGACTTATTAAACTAACTTTCTGTCATATTTGCTGAAATTGACCCTATGTTCGAGTAGAATTACATAAAGCAGGTAATTAAAAAGAAAATCTGGCACCTCTGGCACCACCTACAGCCTGTATTGTGATTTGCAAAAATCCACCACTCCCTGTTCAGATGCACCAATCAGGGACAGAGGTTGTGTCTAACTGCGTGTCAATCACTGCTCATGCACATGCATTCATTCTCCCTTGTGGGGGGTGGGGCTTAGGAGACTGTTTGGGGCTTTAGCGGAAAGGGGGGAGGGACTGAGAAGTTGTCGATGTTCACATGTATTGGCTAAATCCTGGATCTTCACAATCCTACCTACAGCACCTTTAAAATGAGTCCTTCTGTATCCCTCTTTTTCAGGTAGATGTTGGTTTGTTAGGGATTTTAAGATATACTGCAAATGCTATCTTAAACACAAACAAATTGCAATCAGAACAAGCAGAAGATAAACTGTTAAAATCTTAGCACTTAAGCAAGCAGAAATAAAGGAATGACCCTGGTGTTGTTTGTGTACAACCGATCAATCACCATGTAGGCTAATTCTCTTCCTTAAAGTGTCGATATTATGAAAAAAATCACTTTTTTCTGGGATTTGGGGTGTTATTTTGTGTCTCTGGTGCTTCCACTCGCATACAAACTTTGAAAATAACAACAACCATGCTGTTTTGAGTGAGATACAGGTTTCTGAATGTATCCTGCCTTCAGTCTCCAGGTGAGCTGTTCAAAATCGGCAGGGCTTTTTACGTCAGTAGCCGAAACGAGGTGCTAGTAAGGTGCTAGCGCTAGCATGCTAGTGGTTAGCCCCCTCGTTCTCAATGGCAAAACACTGCTACAACACACCATAATCATCATAATCTACTTATAAGAACTACTTATATGTGCAGGTATTCCACGCAAAGGTGGAAGTGTGCCCTGTTTAGAAGAAGTCTCCCGGCTAATCCTGCCTTGAAATTAGAGAAAAAAGCTAGCTAGTTGATGTTATCTTACCTAGCTACTGTGCATGTGCAAAACCCTACAAAGATGGTATAGAGGTGAGATGTCTCAGACTTAAACAGAGCTGAAAAGAAGAGCTATATGGTGTTTTTTGAAAATTAAACCATGTAAACCTATTCTGGTACAACCTCAAAATACAATTATGAACCTGAAAATGAGCATAATATGGCCACTTTAAATAGTAATTTTGATGAATAGTCTGTGTATACTAATCTCATATGTGTATCATTAAAAAAACATGTCAACGAATCCCAAATAACATATTTGATTAAACTGGACAGTTGGAATATCATTATCATTAGTTTCCCAGGGAGCAAAAAAGCCATGTGAATAAAAATTACATTTATGAGTGTTAAGCAAACGGTTAGAAATTTGACATTTAAAGTTTAATTTGGATTTATTGATCACAAACAGCAGCCAATTAGAAAGTGGTAATTTGGCGCCGGTGCCAAACAAGAATAATTCTTATTAATTGTTCCAATGGAAAAGAAGTGCAGCCGAGAAAAAGTCTGAGGCTACAGGAAAAAGCTATCCTATATTATACGCCCATTTCTTAACTTTTGAAGGAAATAAGCTATATTGCTTTGAAAGTTGGTGTGAGCCCTGTGTTAGCTGTTCTCTGCCAGTTTCTTCTCTGCATGTTGCAGAGAAGTTAGTTTCAGTCTACCAGTGGTGAAGTGCAAAACCATAATCAATTTTGAAATGAAGTGAGAAACACAAAAATAGCGGACCCGAGCCACAGCCGAACCGCGACTGGCTGGCGACCTGCAACGTGTTACAGGTTGAGTTTTATAAAAAAACAACTTACAAAAAAACCACACAATCACGAGGCACTTTACTTATACCATATAACACCACCTGTGACCGCACAGTGCAAGTTCTGCTTTCAAAAGTTTAGTTAAAGTAAAAAGAGAGGCATTATCAGCACAATGTACTTCAAGGTGGAAATTTTCAACTCTGGTGTAATGCTGGATAGTTTAATGCATCATATTTTAATTGTGGTATTTGGTGAGTAGAATCTGAAACATTCTCTCTCAGGTAATGTAGTGCAATGTTTTCCTCTGAGATACAATTACACAGTAGTATAGGCCTACAGTTGCATATAAAGTGCTTTGGGGGCCTTCTGTAACTTATTTTGGAGTGCAATGGTTCTGGAGAAAGCTGCAAGCAGCAATACAGGAGGCCAAGCAATCGGCCCTGCACTAGTTAAATAAAATAACCCATTTCAAATGCTAGATTTAAATGGAGTGAAAACCTGGCTAGTAAGAGCAGAGTAGGTCAATCAAAGTTCCGCTTTTGAATAGGCTGCAACCGTGCATAAATTATCTAACAAAGAGCAAGGAGAGACAGAGCAGACCACTGACCTATTGATGAGGCATTTTGCTATGTAAAAAAAGCAAGGGGGACACAGCCCCAATCTCTCGCCCGAGGGACAGTAAAGCTCAGCCGAAGCCTCGTCTAGGTCAGCCACCCAGTTTTAAGCAGCAGATGGCAGATCACCCCAGTAACTTGAACTGTTGAGAGTGGAGCAATGAAAAATGTGTGTTACATCCCAGAGTTGTTTGTAATGGGAGCCACGCACATGTGACTGTCTCTCATTAGAAGACTGAGCTGTCTAATGGGTGGCCATTTGTCTAGAGAATGCTTGATGGGACCTAATGGGCACAGGATGTGAATTAATAAACAACGCTCCATGGTACATACATGGACAATTGATAGTGCTTGACGAGAAAGAAGATAGATGACTGGGGGAAGCTGCTGATGGACCTGAGTTTGGGGCAACTTCACCATTGCCTTGCAAAGAGAGACACTTAACGGGAAGTTGGGGACAGAAGGTTTTTATTTTTTTATAAAAATGGAAGGCAGGCTTTAGAAAAGCTAGCTGAAAGCAAAATACAACTCATTATTTTATAGTATTTGTATTATGACCCACAGCTGATATACTGTATCATATCTATATTATAAAGTGAACATTTAGAAGACATTTCATTACATATGGAAGTTTTACGGCATTTATTTGCTTTTGTTTGCTTCAATAAATATAACTTCACTGCAAAGTATACCTGCAAAGCAGAAGAAAAGTTTGAGGAGTTAGGGAGTGTCGAGGCCAATCATATTGATAGAGGCGAGTGAAGTGAAGTGCATTACAAAATGGAGCCCATTCTGAGCTTGGTGATTCAGCACTGGGCTTGTCTCTATCAGATAAGATGACAGACTTATATTGATGGGTCTTGTCCTTGCTCAAGCTGATACTGTACGGTGTTCACAGATGCGGGTCGCCGCATTCCCCAGGGCTTCCCTTTGGCTTTGCAGTGCAGCCAGAGTGACAGACAACTGCTCCAGGTGGATAATCCTCAGAAGAGAGCTGAATTGTTAATGAGAATCTGAGAAAGTAATGTGGCTGTTGTATTCGAGACAATGAACAGTAAGCACATTTTTTCAATTAATGACAAAAATGCCCTTCACCTTTCATAAGGTCCAGGAACAATGCTTAGGCCTGAGATTAGTTGTTGCCTGTTCTATTCAATGCAAGAAAGAGCATCCATCTTTGGTTACTGAACTAGTGCTCGCAGTGATTATGTTTAGTGGAAATAGCAAATTGAATAGGATATTTTTGAAGATAATATACCTTCGTAACCTTTGGTTTTGTATTTTTTAAGAAGAAATGTGTGGCAGTTGAATCATTTTTGAGGAATGGATCTAACTTGATTTCTGAAAATCCAATCTACATTTCTAAACAATTAACCAATTACCTGATTTAATCTGTAATGCCTATGTAAATTTGCTCTGTATCTAGTGCAGCATTTAAAAGGGGGAATTTCCTTCAGCAGCCACTATCTTAAAGCTAGTGGCTATGTCTAGCACAGAATCCAATATGTCTTCCAATAAGTTCCACTGAAAAGCCATTAGACCCATAGTGCTCCTTCTATCGAAAACCCTAATGGCCCTCTGTTTGGGACAGGTGCTCCACAAATTGCTTCCTCTAAATGATTAATGAGTGAAGATTTATAAGAGGGGTGGCCCAACTGTGTGGACTATGTGTGAGGAGAGTGTGTGTGTGTGTGTGTGTGTGTGTGTGTGTGTGTGTGTGTGTGTGTGTGTGTGTGTGTGTGTGTGTGTGTGTGTGTGTGTGTGTGTGTGTGTGTGTGTGGGCCCTGAGAGCTCAAAGCACTGCAACTATATGCTACGTTTACACGTGGCCGGCTATTTTCATAAACGGACATTACACCCATTTCAGAAAAGTGTTTGTTTACACGTACCCGTGTATATATGGCGTCAAGAACACGCCAGACCTGTAGGTGGCAGTGTAACGAGACGCTCAAGCCCACGTTAGCCAATCAGAATTCCGAAAATAGCAACAACAGCAACAAATCACTTCCTCTCTCTTCTCTTCCTCACTTCATTGGCTGCCTAAACCTCCGTTTGTCTCAGTTTACATGTGCAAATTAAGTTTTCCAAAATCTCCACTTTGGCCGGAGTTTTTAGAAATAATCGTTTTCTGTGATTAAAAACGGGGTTTTCGTGTAAATGAGAGGCCAAACCGCAGGAAAATATCTGCGTCTTCCCTTCAAATTAAGCATTTAACCACAAAAGTTCAAAAACTGTGTCAATGTCAATGTGGACATGCTACACATCATTAGATTGGTTAGATTATCCACAATTCAATCATTAACTTATCCACAATTCAATCATTCAGTTAATTTTACTGAAATCATAAGCGCCAAAGCATGATTCATAATCTTAGTGCTCATGCTAATGAACAAAAGAGATGAGAAATGATGACAATTCCCTACCTGTGAGCTGGTCCTAAATACTGAATCTGGGTCCTTCCTGGCTTATTTATATGGGAATTTACGGACTAGAGGTAGTCCGTAAATTCCCACCGATCAAAAGAATCAAAAGGGTTTTCATAAAAAAATCATCCAAGCTTTGAATATTGTCCTGTAGAGTCCATTGCTAAATGTTAACTGCCTGCTAACTTTGTTTGCTGAACTTGCTCCATCTGAAATAATATCTTCTCCTCTTCCTGCACAGTGTTGCTGGGTATGCTTGATTTTCTAGGTTGCTGCCTACACGATGAAACTTTCCCCACCTTTTTTTATTTAGTTTTTACCCCGGGACAGCCCCAGACATCCAACGAGGGCTCCTAGTGTGGAACTTGGTGCACTCGTTCTCTTAATACATCCATGGGTGCACTGAGCAGCCATGTTAGGATGAGCTGTCATTGGCTATCAACATGTCAATCATGACGACTGCAGCCAATCAAATTCCCTTTCCAATGGTGTATAGCACAGAGCCATAGTCTTCACTATCACTCTGGTATAGCATGATAGGAACGTCCAATGGGAGCCAGTCTAAATGAATGTGTAACAGAGCTATCCCTCCTCCCAGAGCCAGCAGTCACATGAGTGTTTTCTGAGAAAAAAAGACAAACAGCAACATTTGAATGAATGTAAAAAGGTTGTATAAGTCATTTAATGGCTTCAGTATAATGTCATAGAAGTGAGTAAAAGCATTTAGCATAATTTGGTCACTTGGAGAGGTTTTGGGACACCAATGACACCACATACTGAAAACTCCCTAGCTCCCATTAGATTAGGCCTATAGGTCTGAAACCTTTTACAGGTGTTTTTGACAAGATGTAGAAGCTATCTGTGGTATTTATATAGTGTGGCATAACACGTCTTAGTTATTGTTGTTCAAATATGACATATAATAGACGACGACGAGAAACACTGTTTTGAACCATGCTTGAACTGATCGCATGCTAAATCAAACAAAAATAAGTGGATATACAAAGAAGGCACAAAACATAAAGACCAGTTTGTCACTATAACAGTGTGGCATTTGGAAAAATGGTCAATATGTCATTCTGAATGCATTTAGAAATAAACAAGGTCACAGGTTACATGTTATTTGTAGACTTTCATGTAAGGAGTTTCGATCTTGCAACCTCAGTAAATGATTTGTCTTTTTAACTCTGGTGCCAAAAAGCACTTGGCTCCTCTGATGCACTTCGCTTGAGTGCTATTTACACAAGTTACACAATGTCACTGTTGGGCAGAAAACCTTGTATATTATCTTACTGTATCATATTTCGTCATTTTAATTTTTTTCATAAATCAATGCTTTTGGTCACGCTTTACATATGACACCTGGTCCATCTTTCCACAGTAGCTATATAACTTTTTGTTTAATTCAATATCTTTTTATACAAGGTTTTCACCCGACAGTACCTCACTGAACCAATAATACATTTCTTTTGAATTTTTAAAATTTTCTTGAGTGCCAATCAAAGAAAATAATGAGAAGAATGTTGAAGAGGGTCTCTTGATATATTATGAATCTATAATCTCACTAATTTGTTCCTTGTTTTCATTTTAAATTGTTATGTTTGTTTTATGTCTGTGACCATTTTATTTGGGCTGCTGCCTGCCTTGGCCAGGAGACACTGTTTTACTCCTGATTAAATAAAGGTGTTTTTTTTTAATTCATGTTAAACTTTATAGCTACTTAAGAATTCAGGTCAGTTATTTAATAAATTCATTAATAATGTATAAATCTTGCTCTTGGACAGAATGTACATATTAGCTGCTGAACATAAAAGAAATGAAAGGAAGAATAAACCCTTAACATCATTAGAAGTTCTAATTGAAATTGTACCTGTACTAAACATGGCACGGATATGTGTATTTATGCCCTAAAGGAGGTTTTGGACTTGTATAATAAGCATAATTCCACAATCTTTATGTGCTTTATTGATGCCTCTAAAGCCTTTGATCGGGTAAATCATGAGAAGCTATTCTACAAATTGCACAACAGAGGGGCACCCAAATATCTAGTGAGAATCTTAGCCTTTTGGTATGCCCATCAGTCAATGTATGTGAAATGGGGTAACTCTATGTCTGCCTCATTCAATGTAAGTAATGGAGTTAGGCAGGGAAGCATCTTATCTCCCTTTCTCTTTAATATTTATATGGATGATCTATCAAAGTTGTTAAATAACTGTGGTACAGGCTGTATGGTTGGGGACTCCATTATCAACCATCTAATGTACGCGGATGACCTGGTTATTCTCTGTCCATATAGTGCTGGCCTTCAACAGCTATTAAGGGTCTGTTCTCAGTATGGCTCAGAGTTTGATATTGCGTTCAATTCTAAGAAGAGTAACATAATGATTGCTAGAAGCAGGGAGGACAATAAACTCTCATTTCCTGCTTTTTATCTGTCTGGTATTTTACTTAAAGTGGGTGTTGAGGTTAAATCCTTAGGACACTATATAACTGATGACTTGTCTGATGATAGGGACATTCATAGACAGTACTGTATGTTGTATGCACAAGCTAATATGCTGAACCGCAAATTTGGCATGTGTTCACTAACTGTCAAGACCACACTTTTTAAAGCTTTTTGTACTCCGTTGTACACTGCCCACTTGTGGCGGCGCTATAAAAAAAGCAGTATGCGGAAACTCAATGTGGCATATCATGACGGGTTGAGGCTGCTGCTTAAATTGCCATGATGTTGCAGTGCGAGTCAAATGTGTGTAAGTGCTAATGTTTTCACGTGCCCTGCTGTACTCAGGAACCTCATGTACAGATGTATGTGTAGATTGGCAGTGTCTCATAACAGCATCATCGCAGCATTAGTGAACCCTGCATTGAGTGCGGTTATGTTCACTTCAAGACTGTGGAACCATTGGCGTTCTAGTCTGTATGTTAATGTTAATGTTTGAACACTTTTGTGTATTGTGTAATTTTGACTTTTGTAGTCAATATTTTATTGTATGTGTTTTATCCTGTATTGTTCTTTGTTTTTTGTACTATGTGGTTGCTATGGACCATTTTTTATGTGTCCTGAATAAAGAATATGATGATGATGATGTACCGTTAAATATTTGTTTTTTTAGTAATTTTAGAGAGAGAGGCTATGTAACAATATCTATCTCAAATGCAGAAGTGCCTTAAACCTGCATTCTATCTGAATTCCAGCAGGGAGCGACACATGCGGTTGCAAAAGGAGGTCTGTTTCTGTAGAAGTCTATGAGAAAGTGACCTACTTCTCACTTGATTTATTACCTCAGTAAACATTTTCATAATGAGTTTATGGTCTCAATCGCTAGTTTTAAGTCTTCTGCAATACAGAATGATGTAAATTTTTTGAATTATTGTCTCGTTGATTTTACAATTGGCGATAAAGCAGGGGGTGTTTTAGGGCGTGGCTATGATGTGATTGCCAGTGAAACTGTGTAACGTACCGTAGAGTGTAAGCAGCTGCCTATGACTCTTCCCTCACTCCTCCCTCTCGTCTAAAATCGTCACATCCGCAACCAGGATGGCTGCGCCCGTAACGGCAAACTCAACAGATCTCCACAAACCAATGGGTGACATCACACATGTTCTGTGCAATAATATTAACAGTCTATGATCTCAACAGAGTGGTATGTCACAAGGAACTTTTGGAACACCATATTGATGAATGGACACATCGTCCATCTTTCCACAGTAGTTATAAAACAGCCTCAAAAGAAAAGCACCACTTTTGGTTTAATTTGATATATTTTTTTATTTATGACAAGGCTGAGGCAAGAGCATAGCAGTTGTGAAATGCCCCAGCAAGGGTTACTTGACAGACATTTTGTTTCAGGTAATTCAGTGGAGAGCTACTGTGAATGTGCAGGTCTCCAATTCTGAGTGTAACACAGACATTGAGCTTGTGTTTAAGACTCCTTTCACTTTGAAATATGGTTTCCCTGCTGTGAAACTAAATGAGGGGAGAAGACGCCCACAAGCTGAACACTCACTCTGTGTATGTGTGTGGATCTTTGTGGCCCAGGCAACCACTGCTATAGGCACCAGTGATTACATTTAGAAATTGGTGGGCTTACCCTGCAAGGAGTGTTCACATTACGATGCTGCTCATTTTGAAAAGAAATATAGCTTTGAAAAGCTATATTTCAAAGCTATATCCTTTAACAGCCATGTGTTCACAGTTCAGAGGCAGAAACTCTGTATTGCTGACGGATGTCCAAAAAAAAGCATTATCTATGCGCAATATGGCTATAATTATCTTGACCTAGTGTCCTCCTGCTCAGTCAGTTCTTTGGTGCAGCGACATGGGGCCACAGTAATGGCTCCCGAATCATTTTCACCTTCACCGCTGCCATGCTGAGAATTCAAATCACATAAAGAAAGCCGAGGCACAGATTGGCTCCCAGATTAGCTTATCCTGAATATCTCCTCTGCAACCTCCAAGGGCACCAATCAGAGAGAAAAATGATTTCCTCACTTTTTCTTCACCCTGCTCTATAAACACCAACGATTGTTATAATCAACATTGAGTAATGAAAGATGCAATTGTACTTAGTAGGGGCATTTTAGCTGAAGTGCAACGTTGAGTAATTGGGTGGAAAGCACTGTGTTTGCTGGTGTCACAGTCTTTACATTTAACGGCATTAAAGAGTTTCAGGGCATCATCACTGCTTGGATCTTGACTAAACAGCTATAGGAACACAGAAGTGTTGTTCAGTCGATGCAGGAATCCCCGGACCTTTGTATGTGTTGTAGAACATTAACAATTTAAATTAGTCAACCATTTGATTTCCAGGAACTGCGTAATGAAATGTTTGTGGATATTTATTAGAAAATTAGCCAAGTGGATTATTGATCTGATTTCTCATTTCTAACTCAGATTTCACTGCACGGAAAAGTAAAGAAAATCACCTTTTCCATATTTTCCTTTTATTAATTGGTTGGCTACTTTGAATGAAAGAATGGAGTTAATTACACATCTCAGTGGTTTTGGTCTGTACCTTATGGTTTCTTATTAGAAAATCTAGAGCAGTGCACTGCTTACTTATACAGTCATTTGTTTACGGGACTTAATTTGCTTCATACAAAATTCAATCTAGCCAGAGGCTAATCAGCCAACTGCATATCATGGTTGGACTGCTGTCTCCCCTAATGGTTTCAGTCTATTACGATTGATCAAACATGTTTAATCAATTGGTTGGCATCAAATCAGGAAATGATCAAACAGCAAAATCTGCCAGTTCAACATAAAACCAGCCCCTCACCACTCCTTCAGGTTGCCAGGTCATTAATCTGCCTCTAATCACCACAGTGTCCATTGCTGCCGCGTCTCGCTGTCAAAAACCCATTAGACTCTTCGGAAGTGTCTGGCCCATCACTTATATACTCGGCCACCCCATCACATCACCAGTCCATTTAAACATCTTGTGAATCTTCCTGTCGCTGGCAGCCAGTGGAGACAAACACTGCCATTGCTGAACCTTAAAATGGAAACCGAAGGCATTTGCGTCTTTACAAAGGGCCATTTGGAGGTATGGCCTATCGAAAGGCTCAATGTTGGTGCTTGAAATTAATTAATTTGTCATCTGACACACACACACACACACACACACACACACACACACACTTAAATGCAGTATGAAAATCCCATTTACTAATGATGTTCCTCACGACTAATTTGCCTGACTTTTAAACGGAAGTCTCAACATTTTTGCACATCCTGCACTATCCATGCAGCCTTTTTACTTAATGTTAAACAGTTATATTGTACATATTTGATTCTGTATTTATTGTTTGTTTATTTCATAACATGTTAATTATATGTTTATATGTTTTAATTTAATATGTTTATGTGTGCACCAACAACCAAGGCACTTTCCTTGTAAGAATCCCTTATTACATCACAAAATACTTTCTCTGGCTCTCAATCTAAACTTAAATAATATTGTGAATGCCTAACTCAAGAAAAACTCAAAGGTTGAGTAAGAGATAAAAAAGAACTTTCTAAAACTACACTGAATGGTATTAAAGCAACAGCGTTGAGAAAAACATATTCCCACTAAATCAAGCTTGTCAGATCTCTCTCTCTCTCTCTCTCTCTCTCTCTCTCTCTCTCTCTCTCTCTCTCTTCTCTCTCTCTCTCTCTCTCTCTCTCTCTCTCTCTCTCTCTCTCTCTCTCTCTCTCTCTCTCTTCTCTCTCTCTCTCTCTCTCTCTCTCTCTCTCTCTCTCTCTCTCTCTCTCTCTCTCTCTCTCTCTCTCTCTCTCTCTCTCTCTCTCTCTCTCTCTCTCTCTCTCTCTCTCTCTCTCTCTCTCTCTCTCTCTCTCTCTCTCTCTCTCTCTCTCTCTCTCTCTCTCTCTCTCTCTCTCTCTCTCTCTCTCATGAACTGGGAACAGATGGTGAGGGTGCATAACATCAAGCTGGACTTAAGTGTACCATTTCTGGTTCACAACTCAGGGCTGCTATCCAAAATTACCAATAAAATACACCAGCGATAGAATGAGTTATCCACATTATTTGTGTTGCTCACAGTTGCACATTTGTTTAACAAAATATCATATGATCAGCTCTATCTTTCCCTAACTATCGGCAGCTTTTCATCTCTCCAGTTGAAATGAATACACGGTCATAGTCATCCTTCCATCTGCAGTGACTACAAAGGTAAACAAAGCAGTGGGAAGTGTAGGCTGGTTGCTTGACAATGAGAAAATAAATGAACAACATATTTGCCCACCATCTTCACACCTCCCAGATTTCCACACTGAATTAACATATCAGGCAAACATTTATAAAAAGAGACCGAATACTGCTGTTGCCCTCGGAACACTAGTTGATTTTCTGCTTTTATACCCTCTTTTTATATTGCATGTGCATTACAGCTGCACAATAGTTTTGATTTATAAAATGTTTTTGATTCAAGTTCTTAGGCAGAAGGTTCAGACATTTTAATTCATTCATTCATGGCCTTTTTCAAACTCACTGTGCTGCTTTTCTAATGCAAAATGTTGTTTATTAACCTGTAAACCAAAAGTAGCATCAGAGACATACGTTGTCACAAGTTCAACTTAAATCTTGTTTTTTCTATAATAAGAAATGTCAATGTTTATATGTTTTTACTGATAAAGTATCAAAAACTATATTCACATTGAAAATATGCATCAGCAACAATCACCCTGGGATAAATTATATATCTACACACACCAGTGCTTAATTGAATTGGCATTCCTCACATGGTCATGGGTGTAAATGTTGTGACTGACGTCAGTGAGTAAAATTAAGTGAAGGCCCAAAACAAGCGAACCTTGCTGTTTCACGTTTGCTGTTGATTCTCCAGCGTCAGCAGCTGCAGCCACAGCGAGCAGGTGCGTTCTCCCTGTAGACAGCGAGCACATTAATCACATCAGTCAACCACACAGCAGAAATGAATCAAAATGAATCAGATAAATTGTTTATGTGTAAATTAAGATGCAGTGAATTCATATTTATGACCAATGATTTACTAAGGTCTAATATTTGCACATTTTTAACAAGTTTTTAGATTTTCTAATGACCTGCAGATATCCTGCACACTGCATTAGGAACATATTTCATTTGTAACCACACTATAATAAACTATGTTGGCAATCATTTGCACTCCTTACCTAAAAAAAAACCGAGAACACAAAACATGGGGAAAGCGGTGTTCCTTTGCATGTCTGTTGAAGCCCACTGACAATCTTTCAGGACCTTTCATTATCCACTGACAAATATGTCTTTTCTTGTCTGACTGATGGATCGTTGCGAGCGAGAAGACAGAGTGAACTGGAGGTTGTGGAGAGAGTGATGACTTTTAAAGGATCATAAAGAACCTCTAGGGGACAGCTCTGTAGAGGATTATTCAAAAGCGTTTTAATTTATTGGGTAATTCTATGGGAAGGGTTCTCCTTATCAATGAAATGGCTTCAGTCTGAATGTGAGTCCTCTGACATTTAATTTGGTTCCCCCAGAGATTCGGGTTTTAAATAACAGCAGTAGCAGAACTTTCAAATGGACGCCATTATGAGCAGTATCACACTTCACAACATCCTCATTAGATACTGACACACATATTGTTACCCAGCACTGCTTAAATTTTGAAATGATACATCACACAGCGTATTTTTATATGCCTAACTTTCATCATCATACACCTATCCTGTTTACGGCCATTTTCCCTTTGGTTCAGTGCTTTGATCTCAGGCTGTCACCTCCATTACAAGTAGATGGATTATCTAGAAGGGCATGGGTGTTGGTAAATAACACCCCTTGGTAGCAGTTTCTCTTTAGCAATTAGCATCAAAGACTGAGTATTAAACAGGGTTATCAACTTTGATTAACAATGTTGAGTGAGATTCTTCTAGCATGGTGAGGGGTGGGTTGCATGCATATGTGGAGTACTGAAGCTTTTCAACCAGCACAACAGACTTTACAAAATACACAAAAACAGCATTTTATGGGAGCTCTCCTTTCAGGTCCACAACACAACACAAACTAGAAGAAATACA
Source organism: Gymnocephalus cernua (assembly GCA_023631565.1). Taxonomy (NCBI): domain Eukaryota; kingdom Metazoa; phylum Chordata; class Actinopteri; order Perciformes; family Percidae; genus Gymnocephalus; species Gymnocephalus cernua. The sequence continues at coordinate 13,177,995 of CM042434.1, forward strand.
GCAACACTATTATTATACTACTATTGTCCAAATAATTTCTGGCTGGCAGCACATGACAAATGAGTGTAAATCTCACCTCAAATTTGAATATTGCCAAGAGAGGGTGCATTTGAGTGTGTAATTAACAACTTTCCAAAGTCAAATTCCTAATCTTTGCAAAAGTTTTTATCAAATGCTAAAACTTATTTTGTGAGTGTTGGCAACCCCACTATACATTAACCTTGCAATACTGATTGCTTTGCTCACATTGGCTCATTCATGCTTGTTCGAATTAGGCAGTTACTAGTACAATGGAACACAGCATTACTACAATAACAAATGCACATTCAAAAATAGGAGTTCAAAATACCATTTATTATTAAATGGCACTATCATTAAACTCAGATACGTTCTAACAGTGCATTTACATGACATAAACTACACGTTTGATAAAACAACCATACGGTATTTAACTCATTGCAATACGTTATCATGTTTATGCATGTTAGCATGTTGTCAGCTGTTTCCTAACATGGCCCATTGCTGCTGGTGAGTCCTACTTCCACGGCAGTCAAAATACTAGCGCAATTACTTGTTTTTTTTACTGACTATAAAATGTACTTTGCCCAGCCCTGTGGTACAGTATGTGTGCCTTGCACAGCATGCATGCTGCAAAGGTGGAAGGAAAGATATGACACAATGGGAGGTAGGGCAAGGTGTTATATGGGTGAAAATTGGGTCTTTGACACGTCGAGAACATGGCGACTATCATCTCCTTCCTACCAAACTTTGTCACAGAGATATTGCAACTATCTCATTAATATTTGATATTCTATCAATCAGACATTAAATAGAAGGAAGCACTGTTCCTTTGATGCAATGCTAAATGTGTCTTAAAGGCTTTCATAGTCGGTGGGTGAATGACATTGACCTTGCCACGGCAGAGACGAGTGAAACACCACGCAGAATGAGAATGCCCATCACAGGCCTAACTAGTGAAGGGCAGATGACAACTCTGAAGGAGAGCTTTGGTGAATGAAGGCACTGAGTGATTGATAACATAGCTAGGCTCATTGAAGAGCTGGGCAGGACAAAGACCACATTTATTTCCCTTTATCGAGGTCATTTCCTGCGTTGGCCTTCGACCTGCTATATCTACAGTCAGGTAATTGGTGGCTTGCAATCACCATATAATTGAGGGCTGAATTAGAAAATATTTTAACTTTGACAAGGTTTCCATTTTTACTATATGCTTTTGATTAAATCAGACATGGCTGACACAGATGAACCTCTGTTTAATTTATTTGTTTTTGGAGCAGTTACATCACCTGTTGTAACAGTGGAAACCCTATAGCTAGTTAAATAAGATATTAAAAACATGCCCCTTGTTATCCTATGCACATGTTACTTATAAACGCTGATGACACCTTAATCCATGTCATTTTCTATCATGTGCCTTTGTATATATTTGAATAAATATTTTAGACATAAGCAGGTCTCCATTTTCAGTCTCTCGCTGGATTTTCTCAGCACAGCTTCGACCCTGAGAGATCTCAGAGAGATGAGTGGAGTCTCTCACTCCAAAGAAACATGGGCATCAGCAGAGCAGGTAGGGACTGCCAGGGGGCATATACTGACAAGAGAAACAAGCCCCAGAGCTTGTGGGATAAAAGAATGGGAATTAATGAGCAGGTAGCTGGCTTTCCTGCAACTACTCCGCTCACACAAGTTGTGTGTTTTGTTTGTGCACCCCAACTCACACTGCCTTACTAAAATAAGTCTGGGAATGACTGAGGACGTTCACTGGTTGACTCAAACAGAGTCAAATCCAGTGCCTCAAGGCTGTATCTGTCAAGAAACTAAATGGGGGGAAAAAATGCAGTGCACCTTAATAAATTAACTTTTACTCAGGAAAAAAAATAAAACCCATTATATGTTATTTATAATTAATAGTAACTAAGTTCAGCCTTGAATGACAGGCATATACCATTTCCATTGGGCTCTGCAAAGCCTTACTTGGTGTTTTTACCAAAATGAGATGAAATGTTCAACTCCAGCCATATGTCATCCAATCTTTTGGAAAACAAGGAGGCTATAAATGACTGGAAATGGTGGCAGCAGGAAAAATGAAGGGGCTTTGTAATTATGCCTGGAGAGTCCAGTACGCTTGAAGATAATTACATAATAAATCCTCTATCGCTGTCACGTGGGCTCTCTGTCATTGCCTTACACTGCCAAACCTGTGTTCAAGAAGACAGCGCTGCATGAAAACGAAATGTAGACGTTTCATTCATTTTTATTGTATGAGGGCACTGCTGGCCCAGCAGTCACAGAAACTGCAAGGTTGTGTAGCAAAAAAGTTAAACCTCACTACACGTCACAATGCAATACAATGTCTGGCAGGAACTGCATTAGCCATTGAAATCCATGCAAGCAAGACCTGCCTACTTTGTGACATTAAAAGGATTGTTGCTGTATTAACTTATTCAATCCTTCTACAGTTTCATAAACCACTGTTCAGTTTTTCTTCGCGCCAGATAACCTTCAAACTCTAACCGTCATTTCCTAGATCAATTTGATTTTTTGTCCCCTTTGGCACCTAAAGCTACATGCCCTCTTAGCTCAGCACTCTTTTTAATCTGAATGCCTGATCATTCAAGCTTGGGTTATGTGAATGAGGGAAAAAATGCTTTGAACTTAAACATCTTGACGGTTTTCTGCAGTTTGCAATTAGTCTTGTTTGCAAATGTCTTTAAAGCAGCTGTGAAACAAATGCATGCATCTGTGTTGATCATTTGCTAATCAGATGCAAGCCTGTGAGTTATTTAGACCCATAAGTCTTTTGCTTTAGAGGCTAATATGCTTCCTGACATGCAGAGGTACCTGCCTGTAAATAAACACAATCATTAATGCATTATCCTTCCAAGAATAAAGCAGTTTGGGTTTTCTACAGACATTTTATATGCTCAAGAAACCTCAGCAAAGGGTGTTGTCATGTGTCGGATCAAAGACTGAAGTTGTGTGCAAAGTAAATTTGTATTGTAATAGACAATAGCATCTGGTATTAGACACCATCGAGAAGCAGCAGATCGAGAGCTTTATTGGCCAATATCACAGACAATATTGAATGAGGGCATGTGTTTGGGAGGGTTTTTATGACCCATGATAAAACTGCTCTCGCAGCTAAATAAAGAAATTAGAAAAGATCAGCTTGTTTGCTTAATGATATGCAACAGGCAAGTGGCGGGGATTTAAATCCACCAATAACTAATGAAATATTGCAAAAGGTTCCCACAAACGATAAAATGCAGAGACTTAATTTTGACTGGAAGGCCAATTTATTAACAGCAATATTAAACAGTTTAACAGGTTTTGGGCAACTTTATTGAACACCCTAAAACTTGATAAATAAAAGATGCTAATGCCAGCAGTGCTAGGGATGCTGAAGGAAAAGACAAGGCAGCAAAAACAATTGAAAAATCTCAGCCTCTAAGGAGCCAGACATACAAGAGGGTACCTGGGTGTTACCAGGTCCCCGGGCAACACTCACTTGCTGCCCCTCCAACCACTGCACATTTCACACACTTAGGCTGAGTTAGACGGGCACACAGTAGTACATACACACCACCACATCCAGTGAAAGGGAGCGGGACCCCCACAGTCCACTGGCAAACACTAGAAAACAAGTAAAAAGGATCAGAGGGCTGGTGGTAAAATGTATCACAAAAATGAAATTGCAATACTCAGTACTAGCAGTTGGCAAACATTTACAAGGCCCATTACCTGTAGAGGTGTCTTAGTTCTACATCAAAAGCAAATCATAGGACAGTTTAAAGGCAGGCAAAACTGCAGCAGCTATACAATCCTAAAATAACAAGAATTTCAAAATTGTTAATACAATTGCTACACACCATATCTGCTAAAACCTTTAAACAATGCAGCATATGGTCAACCCAGATCTGGCTTCACCTTATGCAAGAACAGGACCTTTAACACAACTGTAATATAAATCAATGTTATGAGAGGTCACATACAAAACACATACATTGGTAGATTTGCATAGCTAAGATAGATAGAAGCTTTTACCTCAGGATATCACTTCAAATGCCATCTCTGTAGTGAACCAATGCAACCATGCAGTCCACAGGGTCTAGCAAACAGGTGGCTTAAAATGCCTGTAAAAACAGTTTAACGGATCAACCAAACGGCTTTAAAAAGATCAAAAAAACAGCTGCCTTGACACATACCTTCCAGGAGCACAACCTGCTCCCTAACCAAACTGGACCACAATGCATAGAGAAATTTTGAGTGCTCCATATATATAACCTCTTAATGAGGCAATAGTCTCCAGGTGTGTGCCTGTTAATGGAGAGGCAGGAGGAGGAGCTTCCCTGAGGGGGAAGAGCTAGATGGCAGCCTTACTAGGCCACATGTCTACCTATCACAGATACAACTATAATAACAAACAAGACTCTGAGATGGTCATCAAATAGTCATCACCAGGGTACACTTTCTCTTCATACCAAAGAATCCTGAGCGTGAACCAATCAAACATACTGTTAAACCTCAGTAACTTTGCCAGCATAAAACAGTCTGGGGAGGCTGGCTCAATGTTCCATTGTAGTTTTGTGTCAACCAAAAGCATGTGATTACACAGTGATTAGCACAACAATTATCTTAGATTTTCCAAAAATAAAAGGGCACCCCTCTCTGTGACATAAATGTCATAAATTATAGCATGTGTCATCTCTTTAATAGAAAGATTATCATTATAATATTGTTAAAATAAATCTCGTATCTACAAGGCGTCATTAATGTCGACCCTGGTCAAAACCAAACAAATGTTGAAATTAAAAAGCTCCATGTTACATCAGATACACTAGTGGTCAATAAGAAGTTGATTCCAATTGAAGCAGCAACAATTACACATTACGCCTGAGCTAGAACAAAATTCTCTCAAGATGATTGTTTCCATGATGCACAGCCAAGTCCAGAGTGAGGACCACACCTAAAGTGGTGATCCAGGTCACACTATGTCTCACAGTCCTGGATGTCTGTAAAAGGTAACTTTTTTAGAAAATTGTAAGTTGGAATGGCTGATTCATATTGTTGTCTTATTTATATAACTTAAGGCCACCAGCGGCAGCACTGATTACCCTGCTGCTCATCAGGCCTCCTGTTGAGAGACGGGGAAGAAATCGTCTTTGAATTTAAATAGTTTAAATTAACTTTAATAGGAGTCAACCCCTCAGTGAATCATGTTTTTTTTTCTACTTTATCCAGACTTTTTTTTTTTTTTTTTTTACCTTTAAAGCAATTGCTTTAATTTAAATCATTTAAATTCGTGTGATAAAGTAAGTATTGCACTATTGGTCCTCAGAGGTGTTAAATGCAATCCCTTTGCAGTATGGTGTAATGTGGCTTTGTGGAGAAGCAACTGGAACAGGAATTATTGGTAGGAGGAATATAATACCAGCAGGTGGAGTCAGGCTGAATTCAATAACGTCCAATCGTATCAGTTCCTCTTACCTGTTTTAGAAGTGGCAGACAGTTTAATGTGCCATAGAGGAGAGGGCAGCAGAGTAAACTAAAAGTATCCAGTAAACTAAAAGTAAACATTATTTTTATTATCTAGATTTAAAATAATTCTTTAGATGTCTGTAGATGTTTGTGGTGTGGAATTTCATGCAAAAATAAGTACCAACCTTGACAGAAATGGCATCACTACTGCATTTACTGTGCTGTAGGTGCCATTGTCTCTGATACATAATCATACTTTGCTACAATCAACTTCGCCTTAACTTCTGTAATTGAGCTCACAGGATGCAGGTCAGTTATTCTCAATGGACCCACCACTGTGTGTCTTTATTAAAGACTATGCCTCAACCTTCCATAATTACTAAAAGGATTTGGCTATCAGGGTCTACATCAGCCTCTATTACTCCAGCTTCTCTTTGTTATTTCTTACCACAATCCAGCGAGACCGTTCACGTTATGCTCACAGTCATCGCATGATCACTCAAACCCACACCAGCTTTATAGCAACTTTATTTTTCTTTTTACACATTAAATGAGATCCTCTCTTATATTTGAGGGCCCTCTTGCACACCACACATGCACATACAGTAAGCAATGCCCATGCCATCTTGTTGTGCATTGTGATTTGTTTGGGGGGAGGCAAGGTGGAGGGTGGGGGTGTGGCCTTGACCAACTGCCACTTTGCTCGTTTGAAAGCCATGATGTCTCTTTCTCATGGGTTGGCCACATTCTCTGGGCAGGCAAAGCAGAGAAAGGGGAGGTAGATTCCAGATCAGCCCATCTGAGCTTTCATTTTCTCAAAGGCAGAGCAGGATACCCAGGGCTCTGTTTACACCTATCGCCATGTCTAGCCACTTGGGGACCATAAGCAGGAAGGGGGAACTCATATTAATGTTAAAAAAACTCATAAAATGAAATTCTCATGCCATGGGACCTTTAATCTGAAAAATTGTCACAAATCCTCAGTAACCCTACTGCTATTCATAAGCATTGCTCACTTGTTAGTTAACACCAAAGAACTCTTAAAGATTAACACTGCAGCCCACAACTTTCATTTACACTGCATTTCCTTTTCTAGCTGTTATTGTGCTTACGTGGTGCATATTCCTAATTTAAATATATCTTTAATCAAATTATCACAAATCTGTTGGTGCAAAGTGAGCCTGTTTTGCAGCATAGAGTCGGTTGTTGGCTTCTGGGTCCCATTGGAAAAAAAATCTGAAAAAAGCACAGTGGAGAAAATCTGCTTCAGTTGGCACAACATTAAAAATAAAAGGGATAATAGCAAATGTAAGCTACAAATCAATAAAGTAATTATGTAGTACTTAATTCTGGTCCCGAATCCACTGATCAATGCCATGTACCATCTGTGACAGTGCACACATTCTTTTCCTTTTGCAAATGTGTTACTGTGTGGATGATTCCTTGTGCAAAATAGCATTATTTTGGTGTGTGCATATAAAGGGGTCCTTCTTTCAGCAGCCACTTCTAAAGTTTCATCCATGTTTTCCTTATCCTCAATAAGGGTATGAGAGTAGAATTGTTCTTTGCTTTTGATTTGTGGCCATGTTTCAAGTAAAATGGGTAATGTGTACTGACATAATGCTAACTGAGTGCATGGCTCTCTGTGGAATAATGATTGGCACGTGTCCATGAGTCCCAGTCAGGCTGTTAGCTGAGTTTCTCCTCATGGCCCGCTGCACGGATGGATGTCCAGGGGCCATTTAGAGATTCTGCCCCTGTTTATGTATTCATGTCAAAGTCATTTAGAGTTTTAGAGCTGATGATGAATAGATGGGAACAGTACACTGAGTCAAGAGAAAGTTGTCAACAGAAATGAGAAGAATATGAAAAATACATGATTGAACATTTCAATGGAATGATTTTTGAAGCTGGACACATTATTGCTAGAACAGTAAAGATATATTTAAATTTCTCTCTGATATGAATGACTAGACATTCTCTAGGATGCTTAGTTTAAAGGATCTACCGTTATTTAGTACCATGAGTCATATGCTCATTTTTTTCTTTTGCATAACTCATACACAGCAGAAGTATCTCTGAGGCTCTCGTTCCTCACTCTGCAATGAGGGCAATCCCTTAGTGACCAGCTCTCTAAGCACTTTGTAGCAGTCCCTGAAGCCTACAGTCCAGCTTCCAGTGAACATTTTAGAGCAGAGGGTAGAGTTGAGCTCAACTAAAGCTGCTGACCTCAGCTCTCTAACCTTCCCTCATTGGCAGCCCAGATATCTCTTTGCATTCAGCATGCAGGAGCTAGCTTCAGGGTTGTGCATAAATTTAGAGATGGTGGATGTTTGTTATAATTAGATTTATGGGTGGGAAATGTTTGGAGAAGCAAGACAGCACTGTTTTATTATTAAGCTTGGAATCAGGTCAGATGAAAAGAGCAGCAATGAAATGCAGTTTGATATTTATGAGTTCTGAAAGCGAAACAAGGTGCCCAGCTGTAAAATCTGGGTTATACAGTCATTTTTCAGGACGAATAATACATTGTTTGCAAAACTCCCAGGACAAAGCATATGGAACTGATTTATGACTACGTACCCATAGCATGATCAGTCAAATGAGTCAGACTAAATCCTGTAAATACCCATTAATCCAAAATTTTTATAAGTGACCAGTGCATTACTTATTGCATTTCCTCACATCATTGTCATGAGCATGTTTTACTTATTTTTACATCTTAACAGTTGTATAGGAGATATGAAATGTGCAGGTACAGTATATGACAAATTTCGACATCTTTTTCTTATCTACAGTACCTTCTGTCCAGTAATAAATTATTGGTGTGATCAGACCTCCTGATAGACTGTAAAGTCACTAGAAAAGCCTGTCATGCTCCGTTGCTTTTTGTGACACAGCAGTAAAAATAAAAGATCTAAGATGGCTTAAATTAAATAAATTGTTTCTTTTCTTTCCCAATCCTAATAACTTCACCACAATTAGAAATGTAGTTTATAGTTAATTGGCCTTATGATTGGATTAACAATGAAGAAATGAGATGGGGGTGGCTATAATGCAATAAACCAACGTTTGCTTATCAATCATAATATTCATAATGAAACATTATGAAATGCATTATGCAAACAATCAATCATCAATCTTAGTCTAGCTTTACATCTAAAGAAGAGGACACTGACGGCACATTACCCTTAGCATGAATAACACTTTTAGGCTTTAGAATTAAAGCCTATAACATAGCAGCATTAACTTAGCTATTATAATCACCAAAAGTTATCATAGTTGAGGAGGCACTGTCATTAAATTGTTGTATAGCTTCTAATTTTGCAATGTAACTGCATGAATTGTGGTTGGCTGAAGAAGACTAAAATAGATTTACAGGAGTCCCACCTGGTTGTTGTGAGACTCAGAAGAGTCGGCTAATTAAATAAGCCAAACACTACAATTGAGTCTTTCAATGTGACCTCTTACAGTCCATGGCACATCCATTCAGATTCCATCTGCTCTGAATTAAGGACGTGCACAATCTCATTTCTGTCCCGGCTGCTCCAAGCAAAACAACCACTGTTGATCAGAATCACACAAGCGCTGCCAACTGCTTGCATGTGATGAGAACAGCTGCCAGGGAGTTGCAGGTGGAATCAGACTACATTATGGAGTTTTAGATATCAGTGTAATTCAGTGAAGATGCATCTGCCTCTAACAATTTAAGTATGACTTTCAAAAATATAGTAGTTGCCCATTTTTAAGCAAACTCCTGAACTGCCTGTTACATTTATCTACATAAAGCAGTGTCATCTACAGTCAGTCTCAATTTCTTTTGCCCTTTTCTCTTTTCTTCAGCCTATTTAGATTTAGATAGATTTCAGCTCATAACTTATAGCAGCTGTGAAAAAAGAAATACATATTCTGACAATGTCCTACACTAAAAGCCAAACTCTGCTCGCGTCTATCAATTATACTCTCACATTACCACCACAAGGTATCATTGACAAAGGGTACAGTGACTTACTGCATCTTTATGGAACATTCACACTAATTACTTTGTGCAGATGTATTGCGCAGTGTTTTTAGTTTATGTCAACTTTTAACAGACGTGTCAACACAGCAGATAATGTTCATTTGATGCAAGTAATCATATCACAACCCGGTTGAGTGTCACACTCTTGCTTTAGCCCAGAATTTACTTTCTTCCTCTTGGAGCTGAGTGCACAAAGCTTTATTAGCATTACTGTATGAATTATTAATGACCACAGAGCTCTATACAAAGGCTTATGTTATTCGTGTACTGTATTATTAAACAGAAAACTGTTTTGTGTGCCAAGCTGGAGAAAGGGAGTTGCTGATTGAAGTCTCACCATTACCTTGGATACAATATTAATACTATATAACTTTTCCAAAATATTTGAATATTGAATTCCGCTCATGCAGCAGGGAGCTGGCATCCGTATGATATGGCTCATTTACTTTTGCGATGTTCTTGAGCATGGCTGAACAAGCAAAGCATGCAAGCAAAAAAACATACAGTAGGATTGCAGCACTGAAATGTCAAATGTACTGATTGTGTTTGCTCATTTCACATAGACTGATTACAAAATTAAAAACACAGCTATGTTTAGATTGATTACAAAATTAAAAACACAGCTATGTTTTAAGGATGTATGATGTTTGACACGTTGTGTTATCCCTACAGGCCAACACATGAACAAGTTTCAGACCTAGCACTTTAGTTTATTAGTTGCGTCCTGCTGAGCACACTTAGGGCTCCTAGCCCAATTAGGCACGTTGGCTCCCAGCCTCAGTGCTGGATCATTGGAGTCATTTGTTATGCCTATGCAAACAAAAAAGGACATTTTCATACTTAACTGTACTTAAATCCTAATCGTACAAATTACTTAACATTTAATTAGAGGAACTAGGGCTCTCCCAAGGGCATCTCAATGCAAGATTCCCTGCCCAGTACTACTTTGAGAAACAGTTACCTGAGCCAACTGAGATACACTTATTTTAACAGTTCAGCTTTAGTGAACATATGTAGAGATTGTTTTGTATTCCTGGTATGAACAGTCCTGTCAATAGCTTGTCTCAGCAATTAGACTAAAAGGCACTTGGGGAAGTTTAAGCTGCTGCATGCCTAGATTCTTTCAGGTTGTCTTTGATAAATAATATTTAAATATATCTGAGGACCACTGAGGAAGCCTTGTTGATGTGCAGTACATTTGCACAACGAATGAAGAAGCCATCAGACAGAAGCAGAAGCTGCGGCAGAGAGAGAGAGAGATCAAGCGAAGACAGAAAATGGTTCAAAGTCCACACCCCCACTCACATTCAGACACACAGCAAGTCTGAGAGAAGCCACCCACTTACAAATTTTGTAATTGGTAGCAGGGAGGGTGAATGCCTTTTTGACACATCACTGTCACCTTGGCAGGGATGCCTCTCCCCTCTTGCCCTCCTATAGAAGTGGATGCCCACAATGACCGTACAAGCTCAGGCTGTTGCTACATGCAGACACTTGGAGAAATGCACGTCAGACCACATGCCAAGGCAGCTGAACATATCCAATTTCTTAAAGTGAGTTCCCTGTTTTGTTTCACTGGGATCTGATTGGCAAGCTTCATCCTAACAACAAGAAGATGGAAAGAAAGCAGAACAGTGCTCTATTTTTAAGCCTTGAGCACCAAGGCAACACAAAGTGACTGAGCTTTCCCAAGCAAAGCTGTGAACTTATTTCTTTAACAATTTAAAGGATAGTTAATGACAGTTTAAACTTTGACTTGTGTATATCACACTGAAAAAATGGGAAATAGCAGGTGTTTGAATTTTCAAAAATGAATTTAGAATATGCTACACAATGAATTCATATTATTTTCAAAGATTTCAAGCATGATGCATCCACAAGTGTCTGCAGATAATCTTAAGTTTTTTTGTTTTTTTAACTGCAATGAATGCACATTATGGATCCAGAAAGTACCTGAATTTATGAATGTGTTTACATTCATGATTAGCTTACAATGGCTGTTAAATCAGGGTAATTGAATTCTCACTTCCTCCCCTCGTCCACTGTGTAGCGCTCTGTTGTGTGTGTTGATACTTAGCTTATTCTTGTGTCATAAAAGGCACATAACTACAGAATTAAGTAAGCATGTAAGTCTATAAACTCCTAAGTGGCATACAGTCAAACATAGCATGGAAGACGTGGAAGATTACGATGTATTTTCCTGTCAGCATTTTTATTTATTACATTAAAATAACACTAGTTACCTAATGTTACATGACAAACATTACTCAGAAGAAGACAGACATTTTTTAGACAAAGGAGGCATAATCATCACCGAATGATAAAAAAATTACTTAAGACGGGATGCTAAATTACCCTGCACAGAGCAAAGGCCCTCTCTCAGAAGGTGGAATATATAAATGGATATTCTCATCATGTTCGGTGCATCACTAATAATGATTCTCTGTTGTGTCGTATACTGCAAATGCCAAAGGGTTAGACAAGTGACAGTCGCACCTAAGCCAGCATGCTGTGAAATAGCATATTCTAATTTCTGAGAAGGGCAGGTTCAGATGACAGCACAGTCTGAGCAATGACAGATGCATTTAGCAGTAGTGAGTGCAGTCACACTTCTGTGTCTTACAGTAAGTACAATTTTAGCAAAACACTGCACTGGGAAGTGACTGGAGTCAGCTGTATGGTGGATGTGTCTGTGGTTTAAAGGTGCTACATGTAGCCCCCCACTTTCAATACACCCAGTGGCTTACTGCGGATCAGTCCAACAGGAGAATGAATAACGTGCCAATATGCAATTCACAGGGCATGCAATGAATGACGATGATGAATGATCTTAAAACGTTTTAAGTGGAATTAACTTTAATGGCTAAATGGTGAACTATATATATTACTTAATTACTACTTGCAGTATAACACGATGGTCCTGTTAGTTTACACTTGATTAAGATATGTGTGAAGTGTCACATATTGAGTTGTAGATATGAATGACCATTTTAAAAATCTAATCTCAGTATGAAAAATATTCCATCATTTAGTTCTAGTTACAAGCCTTGTGGCGGCATTTTAGATTGGCTTTCTGATTGAGGCAGGTCAAATGAGGACTGCAATTATCAAGATGTGATAAAGGCATGTGCTGTACATTTGACAGTGTCTTTTAAAATCAGCATAGGTCAATTCTATGCACTCTTCCTAAATTGTAAAAGAGAAAAAGAAAAGAAGGAACTATTACATGATAATTGAAATTTGAGTTGGGATTTAATGTCACACCAGTGTTTTTAGTTTCACATTTAAGCAGAAATTCTAGATTTAGTGTGGAATTTGGTGCTAATAAGAATCTTTCTTATCACTATAAGTATATGTGAAAAACATATTTGACATAGACTTTTGTATAGAAAGTATTGTGCATGTAAGGTATATGTTTGTACAGTTGACAGAAATGAAATAGGAGACCATGGCAGCAAATAATATTGTCCAGAGGAAGCATATGGAAAATAAAAGCACCTGAAATTGACCTTTTGAGGCACTTTATTTTGTTTATAGAAACAAAAAACCTGTCAGGAGTGGCAGAAAAAGTGAACAGTTTGCTGGTGTTTTCAGTGATGTAAAGTTTAGTAATGATCTCTGTTTGTACTGAAGTGCTAACACTGATAACACTGATTTTAATTTCAAATACGACACAGTAGTGGTCAGCGATGCAATGAAATACAAGTCAAAGTACATTTAGAAATCACTACTTTCTTTTTTTATTTGTGTTTTCCATACTGTCCCAACTTTTTCTGATTTGGGGTTGTACATCAGTAACCACAAGACTAGAAATATTGAGACCCTTTGTTATCACTAGGTCAAGAGTGGGACCCCTTTTGTGTGTGGGCTCTGACACATGCTGAGTTAGCCCATTGCTATTGTCCTGGGGGTTGTCAACATGGATGTTGAAATCACCAACCATAAGTATGCAGTCAAAGTTAATACAGATAAACAAAAGTAGATCAGTAAAGTCATTGAAAAGAATTGCAGAATATGTTGGTGGCCTGTAGATATTTAATAACAAAATTCGAAACCTCTTGCATCAGAGGTACAGGAAGCAAAAATACAGTAGCTATCTGATAAGGGCAGAGGTATAGAGACTATATTACCAATAGTTTAAAATTAAAATACTGCAATGCGGGGACTGGCAGGAACAAACTAAGAGAGCGATTTCGAACCACAACATATACAATGACATATTCATATACAAATTATTTAATGCGCACAGTTCTAACCAGTCCCTCCAGGATTTAGCGGATTTTTTTAGATTGTTGCGGCCCAAAATGCCTGAATTAGCGGGAGCTTTTGTAAAGGATTGCGATAAAAGTTGCTATGTCTTTTATATTTTATATATATATATATATATATATATATATATATATATATATATATATATATATATATATATATATATATATATATATATACATACTTCGTTAAAAATAAAAGGAAACTTGTTTTGGGGAGAATAAAACTACTCTGGGCTGAGTTTTCCTCATAACCTTACCAAAAAGGCTCAGGATGATTTCTGCATCCCCGCCCACTGCAGAAAGCCGACAGGAAACAGCAGCAGCTTTCAGCGACTTTAGAGTGAAAAATCGTTACAGCAGACTTTGATGTTAAATGTGTACAGGTTGGAAGGATGGTCTGAAATGTTTTGCACGGCCTTTCTGTATGTTTTTGTTGGTAAATGTGAGATGTTCGAGTCACACACGTCTCGGCGACTTTGGCGACGTATGTGTGTTACATCAACCCGTTCTCACTCCGGCTTGGTCCGTGGCTCTCAGCGTCACATACTGACTGATTAGTTGAAGTTGGGGGAAACTCTGGTTATTGGTCAATTTTGCGGTAAATTTGCGGTGATTGGTCAAAATTGCGAGTCGCACTAAATTCACGGTGATTGGTTGATTTTGTGTGAATTTTTGCGATCGCGACATCGCACATTCCTGGAGATACTGGCTAATGCTATTGTACAAAGGCTTTTCTATAATCAGTAGTTTTTAAATCCAGCTATTATAGAAAAGAAAGGTTTTCACATTGCTCACTCTTCAGATGGAAAGAATGACACTGACATTTGGATCACACCACCGCAGATCCCTTCTGCGAGGCTGTTGCACGACACAACAGATATAGCTCAGGGCGGACTGATTATGTATTACAGAGGGGGAAATAAAGTTGCCAGACTGGCTGGATTTTACACACTAGGGATCTTCAGGTGCAAGGACTCATGGGCTTTCGGGAGGATTCGTGTTTGATCTTGCCTTCTCAGCACTTCCCCTATACCCATCTCAGTGCACCAGTGTTGTTACATTCATAGAGTGCTGCCTGATTTTACAGGCACAACCAGTAAATCCAATCACTTGAAAACTAGAATTTTAGGGGGGGGGGCTGTTTATGTGAAATTTTCAAAACCTAATTAGTGAATTGCATTAGTGTAGGCTATGTGCTGCATATTTGTTGAGAATAGTACAGAAAAAAGCTTTGTTACATGTTTGACCCATGTGTAATTTTAGCAACACAGTCAAACACACACTGTCTCCTCTGCTCAATGTGTGTGTTTGTGTACTTTTTCAAAGTCTCTTCTCTTCGGGTGACAATTATGTGTGGCTTTACCACTGCCTGCTGTGGTACATGTGCAGTCCTTGGTAGTCCTGATCACCAGACTTCAATCCAAACACTTCTTTGATTTCCCAGACATGTCGGACCCTGCCTCGAAATGAGTGGAACAAACACGCTGAATCAGATGACTGGTGCCTCTGTGGATATTAAAGGTTGCTGAGGAAATGTCAGTGCAGTTTAAATTACGCATGATCTGATAAATGGAGCTGCTTTGATGACATTGCTGCCTTTTTTCCCCCAAACAGAAATGCCAACCAGTTTTTTGGGGGGGGTAAGTCTAGCAAGCATGATAATGTTTTTCAAGATTGCAAGACATTTGTTTTGTGTTTGTTAAAGAAATCCAGTTCATCTTTATTGGCAACCAGTTGGAATGCATTATTGATCAAATGTATCTCTTTTACAAAAAGAAATCACCCCCTTCAGTGACAATAGCCTGTGAGAAACACATTTAATGTGCTAATTGGACAGATTTGTATTTATTTATTTTACTTGAGGCTGTTATCCTTGACAGTTCATCAATTCTCAAGATGGTTGGTTCACTTCCTGTGAGCTCTGGTGCAATCCGCTTGAATGTGCACCAAATGTAAAAGTGCCACTACACACACTGGCTGTTAATTAACATGGTTGGCTGTGTCTTATTGTTATCATCCACCGTTGTGCACAATACCTGTATATGTCACTATCATAGATCATTAAAACCCCAAAACACTCTTCAACCTGTGTGTGTGAATGCATGCACAAAATGTTCATTGGGTGAAATCTTCCGAAAGCATTAACATGAGAAGCATGTAAAGTTGTCAATGTTTACAAAAATTGCACATTTCATGGATGTCATGGATGCAAGTTGTGCAGTCAATCCACGTGTAGAATCATTCTCGTGTTTGAAAAAAAAAAACTGCAGTAATCACGCCTGCTAATAAATAATTAAAGAAAACAAACTGAACCGCAGTTCAAATTCCAAGCAGGATACTATATTTCAACATGACACAAAACACTAGCATCTGCAGTGTATTGTCACTTTTCATAGAATTGCCCTCTATTGTTTAAAATGAAAGGGAATAGAAAGTGAATTATGAAAGACACTGATATTGTTCAACAAACCTGTGAATCCCCCTTGGACACATTATGTTAATTCATGGCTTATTAGGAAGCAAAATCCTGTTTTGTGTTTTACACAGTCTTAGAACACAAAAAGAATTACCTTTTTAATTAAAATAAAATGTGATGTGATGCTTTGCAATTTTTAATTACACTTTGAGGAACTACCCATAAAAAGCCAACTAGAAAACTTGTGATCGGACTATAAAGTAGTTTCATCACTTGTGACTCAGGGTTGATCACTCCCTTTGTTTGTATGATGTCTATAAATCATCTATCACCTATTGTTCAATAGTGAATCACTGCAGCTTCCTCAGGCTGCTGGCATGAGCAAAAGAATCTGAGCTGATGTAGCCAGCCACTCATTTTCCTGTAATTACTAGCCCAAGGTGAAAAAGGAAAAACCTCACCTTGGACACACACATACACAAACACATGTACACACTCTGCCATAATTACCGGACAAGACATTGCATGCAATGAAACTCATTCATGTCTGACATCAGCAGTAACACCTCTTCCTAGCCTTAAGCATTGTCTATTTATGAGCTCCTATAACAAGCTATGGTGTTGTTTAAATTCCAAATTGTCGATAAGTCCATCAGCACCAGGTGTCTAGTTTAGTATGAATATTTGTTTTATTTTGAAATCCATGGGAAATACTAATGATAATGATGATGATGATGATGATGATGATGATTGTGACGACAACCACGATGATGATGATGAGTGTGAAAGCGATTACATCATACACAGTTGGGATATGGTGCACAGCGGTTTTCCTTCTCTGTTGAGTTGTATTTGTCTTATTGTGATTGCTACCCAGCACAGACCTTTGAGACCACACAGCATGTGCTTAATAGCATTTACATGGAAAGGAAATGTATAGGCAAAGAAAACCAGGAGCCAACATTTCGAGCAGACTGCACATCCCTTAACGAAAAGTAAACAGTTGTTAGTCAAAGATGCTTCCCAGTGTCTTTTTACTTAATGACTGAGGTGCATTTGATACTGTTATTTTAGGGATTTTGTCAAAATAGACAAGCCATTTTATAGCCTAAACTCATCTCAGGGACAGAGACTATGTCTGGAGAATGACATTCCCAATGTATGTGAGGGTCATTGGTCGGTGGTGCCTCATGGTAAGTAGGCTGTTTTGGGCCTTGAGCATAATGGAGATGATTTAGCAGATTTGACAAGTATTTTTTTGAGGGGTATTTCCTTTAAAAACTGCTTCAGCTCATGTTTTTTGACAGTTTATGATCAGAACAGTATTTCTCCAAGGACCTCGAAGGTCTTTACGACATTCTGAGGAGTTTTGTCCTTTTTTGGAGAAATGAATTGCTTTCACTGCACCAAGGAAGCTGTATTATGTCACCCTTAAACCTGCAAATAACTTGAGAACTATTAGAGCAAATCAATGGGGAAATGTTTTCATAGCCTCGGATACAATTCTAACCTAGATTCTTATATGTTATATATGCAACACCAAAACTTTCTAAAGTTTGTATATAGGTCTAAAGAAATCTAAATCAGGTCAAAATCAGTCAGAGTGCTCCCTCTTTTACAAAAGATTGTGTACTGTTGAGTTTTACATTGTAAGGTTTCCCCATGTTATTATTATAAAGTGTGTGATCACCTTTGTTATATGTACAGTATATGGCATGTATAATAGGCTTTTGGGAAATAAAATATAGGGTTTTCTGAAACAAACTGTCCACATAACCGTTTTAATATATTAATCATTTGAGCAAATATACACAGCTAGCCACTGCCAGTTGTTCACTGGGGAGAACGCTGGTGTGACCAGAGCAGACTGTGCCGACGGCTTGTGTCTGTGAGATAAAACCCCTGCCAAAGAAGAATGGCAGCATTCACAAAGCCCTCACATTTGAGAATAGGCACATACATAAAAAGGGGTAATGATCAGAGTCTGCCCCCTTGTTACTGCAGAAATGGAGGTGTTGAGGACAGCAGGGCTTGACAACTACTTGAAGGGAGACATTACCTCAACTCCTGAAATATAATAGAAGAATAAAAAACAACTTTGCTCGGTTTAAAGCTATAGTGCTTAGTTTTTGTCGCCCCATGCGGAATTATAAGTAATGACAACAAAACTGTCGGCGCATCCTCATGATACAAGCCTTCCGTGATCGCGCACTCCCCCACCCCTCCTCCACACAGTTGCTAGTAGCCAAGGAGGACAGAGGATTAAAAAAACATGATGGAGTCTTCAGAAGAGGTAATTATCTTCACTCGAGTTTCTGCGTGGGAGTTTCTGAGCATAGCCATACTGAGAAATACAGAGAGAGTTGTGTGGAGCTGAGTCTTAATTAGCTTTGTTTGGCAATGGCTTGAATGTAACGGACGTTCGTTAATATCAAAAAGTTATGCACTAAATGCACTGTATTTATATAGCGCTTCTAGTCTTAACGACTACTCAAAGCGCTTTTACATAGTACAAGAACCATTCACCATTCACACACATCCATACACTGTGGCCAAGGCTGCCGGACAAGGTGCCACCTGCTCGACAGATAAACATTCACACACATTTACACTCCAATGTGCAGCATCGGGGGCAACTCAGGGTTCAGTGTCTTGCCCAAGGACACTTCGATATGGGACTGCAGGGCCAGGGATCTAACCACCAACCTTCCGATTGGCAGGCAACCGCTCTACCACTGAGCCACAGCCGCCCCCACTAAAGCTTTAAGGGGGGAAAAAATCATTGTTTGATTGAAATAACTACTTCATCAAGGTTAAAGGAACCTTTGTCATCATGGTTAAAGCAATTACCATGGTTACAGAAATGGTTGTGGTTACGGAACTAATGTAGCTCAGCGTAAATTCAGACAGGGAGACGTCATGATGGTACACACTATATCAGCTGTTCATACTGATCAGCTGTGTGCGGTTAGTTACTTACGTCACTTAACTACTAACGTCACATAACCAATCACAATCAGGCACGTTTGTTTCAAGCCAATCATAGCACAACAATCATGTTTTAAATCTGCTCTCTCCCCTGCTTCTGTCAGTTGTCTTTTCAGACAAACGTGCAGTTTCTAGTGACTTACTGTTTGTTTGTACATTAAGCACAAAGAAGAAGACATTACTGAATATAGTAATACACATAGGTAATACATAAAACAACAGCCATGGTTTTATGTTCTGGCATGCACTCAAAGTATTCAAGAATATGTTTAAAAGATTGGTTATTTAGGTGAAAGAGGGATGTTTAAGTTGGTGTGAGGACAACAACGATAAAAGTTAATCATCATTTAACGGCTTATTCCATGAGAAAGGGCTGTCTTGGTCACAAAATAACCCCTTAAATGAATTGAACATCATGACATCATAATAATATGTTGTTTACTGGAAGACAATGCATTTATATTTAAGTTTAATAATAACAGCTTGTTATAGTTTCATAATGTGAAAGTTAATTCTACAAGGCTAAGACACAAATGAATTTGACAGCAGTGTTGCTTAAAGGGTACTTATGGAAAACAGTAACTCAAGTATTAGTTTTCTGGCTTGCAAAACTCTGAATCAGTTGGAATTTAAAGGCTCAACAAATCAATACTCAAGACTTTATATTTTACGCAATGACAGGTCTCAGTGCCTTATCGGGTGCAGGCTGCACTAGATAACTGTCGCAGTTCATATTTGGAAACCAGTTGAGTCAATTTGCTGAGGTTGATTAGTCAGAGGTCACTTTATACACATTTGATGAACCTTAAAGCTAAGTTATTTTCTCCTTTGGGGTCTTATTTTTTTCATGAATTCCATGCTGAATCTAAATCTCCTACTTTTGTATCACACAGGCTTCAGTCTTAGCCAAAACACAGACAGAGCTTCCCTCATTAATCATTTAAGGGAAGCAATTTGCACAGCACCTGTCCCAAACAGGAGGTTATTACGGACCTCAGTGAAAGAGGAAAGGGGAAAATATTGCTTTCTTCAGAGTGCATGATGAGTGAGCTCAGTTACAGGGCGGGTTTCTTCTAAATGCAGGCATTCATATTTAGTCAGGCCTCCGGACACGGTATCCTCAGGTAAAGTGTTTTCTTAGTCAAGGAACACTGATTGTGATTAATGTTTTATTTTGCCTCCATTGACTCAAATTATGTATGGCAAAGGCCCTCACAAGAAAGGATTCTGTTTGCCTAAATCAAGAGCCAGGGCTGTAAGACCAACTTAATCAAGTCCAAATCAAGACTAAGACCAGGTGCAGTCGAGTTATGCGCTAAGCTAAACACTAAAGTGGGAAAGTTGTCAATTTTGAACCCTTCTGAAGAGAGTCATCCAGTGGACATTTACCGGTGGGTAAACGCAGACTTTCGAGGTCTGCCGCCATTCATTTGCATGTATGGCAGTACAGAAAATCAGCAAACTTTATTTTAAGTTACCAGCTAACGCTATCGGTAGCTAGCTAGCTTTGTTAGTAGAACCCTAAATAAAGCATTTCTAGGTAGCTAAAATGTCCCAATTAACTTTGATGACGTGAAAACACACAGTGAGCAGATTAAAGTTCAAGATTAAAACACAGACAACACCCAAAAACCAGTTCACAGGTATTTTAATTTACATTTAGGAAACATTCTGATCCCAAATTAGCAGCCAGTAACAACTTGACAAGTTCTCAACAGAGTCCAAGACAATTCCTAGGTCAACAAGGCACAAGACTTGCAAGACTTAAAAAAAGTAGAATCAAGACCAGACTCAAGTACTAGTCCTGTCAAGAGTTAATATTAGCTATGTTTTGGTAATGTAGTTATTCAGTCCACCAAAACCCTCCAGTTTTTAGAATACAAAGCTCAGTATAGCATTTTTGTTCCTGTCTCACTGCAGTCTCCACCTGTTTCTTGCAGCAAAGCCAAGTTTAAGGATCAAAGTAATGCATTCAGGATTACAGCGATGTGACAACAACTCTTTGAGGACTGTCCACAGTGTGTTCCCACTGGTCAGACCATAGGCAGCTCTGTGATCACAAATAGCACCAAACTCTGTCTTTCACTGTCTGAGCTTTGAACCTTTCAGCTGTGATGGAAAGAATTGTAACAGCGCCCAACACACATCGTCCAGACAACCTGCCTTGAGGATCCAGTCGGTAAATCATACAATATGGCTCCACTCCCAAGAGAGCAAGTTCAGTTTGAAGCTTCTGTACTAAGATGGTCGAAGGACAATCAGCAGAGAGTTTTGGTTCTGAAAAATGTACGAGTGCTGCACTACATTGTTTTCCAACCACAATAGACAAAAGAGAAACAAAAAAACTCTTATCTGCTGTTTATTTCTACTCACCCTGACCCTGAAAATACAACATTTTCATCTAGTACATTTTAGAACAAGTAGAAGGTGGAGATGGTCAGCTCAAATGGAACAAAAAAGGAGAGCTGAAACGATAATAGAAATGTGATAAGCATGACCAGCTTCTCTTTTGAATGAGAGAGGCGTATTATATACAATAATATACATTATCAGTATAACCATTTAATATCATAACCCAGTAATGAATAGCAACACAAAGGAGGAGGCTATAAAGTCTCCCTTTTCCACTTCATTGTTTACAGTATGTGGCAGGATTAACAAAATGGTTGGGAAAATGTCAATACGTAACACATTTATGAAAGGAGTTTGGTAAAGATTTAGATTAAAGCCCATAAATTACAGTGTAAATACTCAGGGGAGAACACCCACCTCCACTGTAATTCTTGTTGCATGCTTCTTAAAGCATGCAACAGAAAATTCAGAAAAATTGATGGATAGCTCAACACACGTCTTTATACTGTATGTTCTTTCTATTAAAGTATTTTTCACGTTATGTTTATTCGTGTCATTCTTGAAATCCTGCAGTGTTTCCCACATAATTACTTAGATTCTATTAGTGGTGGTAGCTGACCGATTAGCGAGCAAGCACAGCTCAATTAGCCAGCAGCTCAAATCACAATATATTCTACATGTCAGTGTTCATGGCCGCTGTTTGTTGCAGCTGTCCTCAGCTGCACCTGGGGTCTAAAATGGTCTGTTCCCCAACGGATCATTAAACTTTCTGTTACTGTTGTTAGCACCCGGTGATGGGGTTTGTGTTGGCTGGGTTCGGGTTGCTGTAGTGGCTGGCTGGCTGGCTGGGGAACTGTGGTTGTGTCCCCGTGGCTGTTGTCTGCTCTCATACCGACTGAGGTCTCTTAGTGCCGGGGAGTGAGGCAGATGGACCAGGGTGCGCAAGTTGGCTAACTTTAGTATTAGATTAGTGGACTACCCATACAGCTAACAATATGTGGTGAACTTAATCGTGGGTTAGCCCAGTGCTGTTAACAGTGGTCAAAATAATCATACTTAAAATAACTTTATGCGCGTGTTGAACGATGTTGTAACCTTATAACGATACCCACCCAGCATTAGCATGAGCTACTTGTCAACACAGCACATTGTAGTAAGTTAAGCTGGATCAATCAATATTGAAATATCATATCAATAAATTAGGTTTTTGCTGTATTATGCATTGTATGAATGAAAATTACTCTCAAACGTATCATTGGGTTTTTCTTGTGATGGAAGTAGGAGTAGTAAGTTTGACGCCATTGACAGGCAACCAAACGACATGCCCTGTGTCATTGATTAAAATGACAGCTTTCTATGGGTTTAAACATTTTTGAAAATATTTGGGATAATGTTAGTATGCAACTAGAACACGTATGTAACATAGGTAGGCTATAGTCATTTTTAGACATTTCAATGCAGAAATATTACATATTGGATATTTAAAGCTGCAAGCAGCGATGGTTGGGCCGTCTAGTTTTTGAGCATCTTAAGCCCCTCAAAAATGTGATTCATTGCTTCTTCACTTGTACTTGCATACCTGATAGGTACCCAATATGTACCTCATATGTACTAAATAATTACACTGTTATTTACAGGCTGTAATCCAAAGTGTAGCCATTTTCGCAAACAAATAAGATAATGCTGTAATACGTGATTAAATCATGATTTCAATCATCTGTTTTATAAAGAGATTATGAAGGTTACTTCATTTCTCAGTTTTTACACATTCTGCTTATCAAGACAACAAAACAAAACCAACTTTTCTGGGTACTGTGTGTGTCTCTTCCTACAGGCCAACCTACCACGTTGACATTATCATTTTAATGCACTATTAATTACACAGGCAATTAATACTTGCTTTGGCAGAATCCCAAATCTCCCAGTCAACATTAAAAGACAGCTTTCTATGGGTTTAAACATTAAAAGAGGACCATGTAGGAGTCCAACACACTTTGCAATAACAAAAGTAAAATAAAAATAACTATAAAACATGGTTGTTGGTAAATGGACATTGAATATGGACTTTGAAAAGACTGAAAAGCCTGTGAAAGGATTCTGTAAGGCTCCCTGCAGTGTCTTACCAAGTAATGGACTTTTGCTTTCTCAGACTTTTATCATATTGCACAATAAGTCTCACACAGCACTGCTTGCCTGTCATCCAACACAGATAAATGGAGGAGGTTATTGTTGGAGTTGTGTAGTACTCTGTGTAGAGTTGCCACCAAAATCCAACTTTATAAACAACAAATTCCAAAGGGGATTTCATGAAAAGGCCATCGTAATGCAGTTTGGTTGTTATTTAACAGTAATGTCACTAATGTACTTACTCAGGACCACCAAACCATTTTTGACATCTGCATAGTCTGCTGAGTGCTTCCGATGACATTAGTATACAATGCAGTCCAAACTGAGCTTTTATTAGGCATTAACAGTTAATGTCACATTTTCGGAGATGTCCCTGTCTGCAGAGCAGAGCAGGACCTATCATCTCTTTGGCAGACAGGAGCCGCACAGAGCCCAGAGAAAGGGGAATACTAATTTATCAGCCAATGCATTGCCAAGCTGTCATTAATCTCCATGCAGCACCAATGCTTTGGTATTAAACATTTATACCATTTGCATACAAATCAGAATCCCAAAGAAATCTAATGTCAAAGCCATGGCTGGGGTAAAAAACTTGTATTTGTATATCCTTGTGGGGCTAATGTGGGCTTCGTCATTCAGCTCGAGCAATGGCTGGGAATGAGGTCAGTGCCTTATATGAAACCACTATGCGCCCATGAGTCGACAGATAAGGCTTAAGAATAATCACATTAAAATACATAATTTTTGTCTATTGTATTATAAATGGGGTTCATGATGTCCTGCAAATTTACAGATATATTAATGTCACTTTCTTAATGTCCATTAGTATTGCATTAGTATTGTTATGCCAATGCCAAATGTGAAGCATCTAATGCTCAATTCAGTGGGTTTCATTTAAAAAAAATGTAAATCCACCCATCACATTCCATTTTATCATTTAGATTATTGTACATGTGTAGTGAAATCCTCCACTTCATTTTCAGCACCTCAGTAAACAATATGTGAATGGCAGTTAGTGCCTTTGACAAAATCAAGAGGTAGGCTGTTGGTCCAGGGTCCTGACATGTTTCAGAGGTCTCTCAAGTGTGTTCACAGCTCAGGTCAACTGCAGTCTTCCCTAGAGGTTGGCCTGTAAGCAGTAGCCTGGCCACAGGAGATAAGGGTGACAAATATGGAGGCCACCAAGAGAGGAAAATTGCACAAACACAACAGGGCAAACAGAGGGCAAAAAAGGCTTTGGCATCCCAGTGTTGTGCTGAAATGCAGGGGCAGTGACCCTTATGAATTGGATATGTGGCTCTCCGAAGCTATACAAAAATTAAGTTATTTTAGCTGGGTGAACAGGTAAAAGGACGAACAATATGCCCTTGCTATATGCCCTTTAGCTGCAACTCTGCAGTAGCTCAAACAGTCTAGTTCCAATAAGACAATAAATTCACTATTAAATTAAAATATATCAGATAGCCGCCCATTTTGAATGTTATCATCTAATTAGACCCCTTGGCGTCAAGCTTTGGGAGTCCCGTTTTGAATTCAAACAAAAAGGACCTTTACTTGGTTAGTTTTCAATAACAAAACTACTTACTTCAGTTTAGTAAAAGCTTGTGGTTTGGGTGAAAAATAACGTTTGTAGCGTTAGTTAAGAATGTTACATAAGGCACATTATGTGAAAGTAGCCTATACGTTACCCAACCTTCCTCCTACACAGAGTTTCAATCTTTTAATACTTCCTACCATTGTCGCCCTTACTACATTATCTTACAGCAACTCGGTGAGTGTCAAATTGACACAGATGGATGATCCAGCTTATCAATCAACTGAGCCAACTAGGAGGTAGAGTAGGGCCCTACCGCCTCATATCTATGGTAGTGACAACTGATAATGCCAAATTCAATCTGCTAATAACATTTGAAGCCAGTGAGATAGCTCTTAAGAGATATTATATATTTTTTGCAACAGCTATTGGGACCAATTAAATAATAAGACACCTGAGAGAAATTCAAAAAAATAAGTTCTGCAAATCCACCCTCTGCCAGTGAAAGGCCAGCATGTTTTATTTTTTTTTAAGATTATGTTTTGGGCATTTTTAGGCATTTATTCGACAGGATAGCTGAAGCCATTAAAGGGGAGAGAGATTGGGAATGACATGAAGCAAAGGGACGCAGGTCGGAGTCAAACCCCAGCCCACTGCGTCAAGGAGTAAACCTCTATATATGAGCGCACGCTCTACCAACTGAGCTATCCGGGCGCCCCTAAGGACAGCATGTTTATGGGAAATAAGAATAAAATCGATATAGGACTGTGCCTACTGGCGTTATCACTAATCCACAACACAATACTGCTGTGAAATAAAAAAATATTATCTTGATATCATGATTTTTGGAGACATCAGGACATAAAAGTGCACCGTGGTGTCCGAGGATTTCAAATATATCCACCCTAAAGTGCTGCAGAATAGCTTTATTTAAAAACTAATTCATCAGAGACAGTGAGACAGAAAAACTAGTGCATAACCTTCTTGAATAAATCATCTTGGAAGTCTACTGTGTGAAAACAAAATCAACCAATAATTTACCTCCAGCAGAGGTGTGAAGGTCTTGCCGGATGCATCACTCTGTACGTCTAAGAGGAACTTTTCACTTTGCATTTACATCCCTCTTTGTGTTGTATTTGCCCAGTACACATGCCTGTTGTAAAGGATTTTCAAGGATTTTAGAATTAAGGAAAACAAAGTCCTACAGTGTCTACACACCCCGTGGCTAGATCATCAGCTGGCTTAGCACGCTTTGATGGGTGAGGTGAAGCTGAATACACAAGCAGATCTCTGAAAGGTACACACTTCTGATTTTTTAAAGTTATACTGACATGGATTGACCAGCATTGCAGCACTACTGGAAAAGTCTGATATAAAGAGGAAAGTCCTGCCTCACCAACCTCTGACCAGTTACACTATACTATACTATACTATACTATTTTATAATATTACTATAATCCTTTATACTAGTTTATACTATACTTCACTTTTCTATACTATACAATATGATATACTATATAATACTATACTATTATATACTATACAATTCTATATTATTTTGAATTTATGCACACCAATTCGTATTCACATGAGAGTAAGTTTAGCGTACTTTACAGTTAAGTTTAGCCGAGAGAAGGTTACTGGGAGCTGGGTACCATGACTGGTGACGGTCCTTTCAGGGACCGTTGCAGTTGAGTTTAGCTGATAAAAGGTGACCGTCATGCGGTGACAACAGTTAAGTTTAGGCACCAAAACGACTAGTTAAGATTAGAAAAAAGATTGTGGTTTGGATTAGAACACTGGTACTCTCAAGACATGAACACACGTTTCCTGGGTAAAAGTCTTGTGTTTTCCCCCTCCTTACGCAGACCGGAGTGTTGTTACACAGCAGCAGTTAATGTGGTGCATCTCAATAAATACATGGAATGCCTACAAATTACAATGCATTACCTTTCGTATCTACAAATTGTTCATGAAATTTGGGAGCTGAATATACTGTTAAGGTTTGGGGAAATTAAAATTCTAAATAATGGGAACTATTTATTATTCCATCATGTTGCATTAGATATATTACAGCTCATAGCTGCTTAACACTGTAATAGGTTATTGTGTAATAGCTGTGGTTACCTATTTAAGATAGTGGATCACATTTTTACTGATACATGAGAAATGTTGGGATAATTGTAATAGGGTTGAAATATAGTAAAAAAAAAAATGTAATCCACATATTCATAGTTTTGTCTCAACACCGACCACATGCATGCTTGTCTAATTTACTTTCTTGAAATAAAGCCCTTGAGTGTAAAGATCAACAGGGGGGACCCAAATGCAGGACACATACCCAGAGAATGGAATGGATAAGACAAGGTTAATTGACTGTGTTCCAGGGGATGAAGGTGAATGAGGGGGAAAGTCCGGCTGGTGGAGGTAGAGGAAGGGTTAAAGAGACGAACCAGAACAAACACACGAGAGAGGAGACGTGACCTACCACTTTGGCTGAAACAGCGATCATGCTGAGCATGAGGAACCGGGTTTGATATACTGCAGAGTAGATGAGTAGATGGATTGGAGTGTGCGGCGTTGAGCAGGTGTGTAGGCTGAACAGCAATCAGGGAGCTGGGAGAGTGAAAGGGGCGCCACACCCACATCACACACACAGGAGCACAGGAGACACAAGGAAAAGGGAAAACACAAGAAACACAAGGAATAACTAGAGACGCAGCCGTGGCCCTGACATCTAAAATGTTTTCTGATTCGATACCCTCATCGGCAGGGCAACATCATATGCCAAATCTCTGTTTTATGATGTGACAACACTATGTTTAAAGTTTCATTAGGTTTATGCACAAAAACGACTTGTTTAGGTTAAGAAAAGACAACGGTTTGGGTTAAAATAAGTATTTTGTTGAGGTCATAGGTGCTTCGTTGTCATGTTTATGATAATAACCATGTGGTTAAGGTTCGGTTACGATCGTGGTCATGCTTTAAATCATAAAAACAACGTTGACTGTCGTTTGGAAATGGGAAACAAACCATCATTTACTTTGTTAAAGTCCGATATTTTGGTGACCCATACATCAGCGACCTCATCCCTATGCAGACTTTGATGTTAAGGTCACCTGGCTTTGTTCCCGTAATCATAGTTTCTACCTTTGCAAGAGGGCTTTGTCACTTAGACATCAACATATGTTGTTTTAAGGCACTTTCTGAAACGACTGATGCTGTTATTATTCATAGGAGGAGAGTCTACCCTGATTACCATCCTGAAATATGCAGATGATGCAACAGCAGTACTTTGTTCTCAAGGCTTTGACAAAAACAACCCTCAAACCATTATAAATATTTCAGGAAACCCCTCTCCCCCCTCAAAAAAGAGTTCTTACCCAAAATAAATGTAAGAAATTTCTCGGCACAAAGAAACTGAGTTAGAACATCAATGGTGCATCAATACAGACCAGATCTAGATAATTCATTCTCAGAGGTATCAGATATGAAGAGACTTCCATAAACATCTCTTTTTGTAATAATTACCGTGCTTTTAGATTTACCCTGCAGTTTCAGACCAAACCATTTTAAAAGGGAATGCTAAACTCTCAAGATTTGTTCTAGTTTTCCAAAAATTAAAGAGGTGCAATTGCAGTATTTCATTTATTAGTATGTTTTAGATTTTTATTAACTCATCTGCATCATTATTCAGGCCACTGATTGTTTATAAAAAAAAAAAAGCTGTGTCCTTTCCTCAACATAGAAGACATCACGTAATATTAGAATTGTTAATGCAACAAAAAAAAAGACATGAATGGCATCAATTTCATCCTCAGCTTCCTCTTAATAAGCGTTTTAATCAGGACATAATAATGAAGGCAGAAGACAGGGTGCAAGTGCAAGTCATGGAAATAATGTAATGAACCTCCAAGCAGCAGCATTACCCTTTGTGTTTAACTTATCTTAAACACATTTTTGGGACCAAAAGGTAATAGGCTTGGATAAGAACTTTGAGCTTATGACAGTCAAACAAATGTCTTTTTTCTGACTTAAAAAGGATTTTTTTTTTTTATTATTTTTGGCAATAGCAATGTGTGTGGGATATTAACAGTACATTTCACTTTTCCAGGTGTTGCACATATTCTATTGATAGGTTAATGAATGTCCACTGGTGGAATAAAGCTTTGGAGAATTTACTACTACTGAATTTATTTTTCAGTAGTACATAAATGTCTCTAGAGGCTCATAAATCATGTTACAACACATTATGATACAAAACCTACTGCTGTTGTTGCCCCCTTTTAATAACCCTTTCAGATTGTTTCAGGGTAATGTGCGTGCAACTATATTATTATATTAGAAATTCATAAATCTGAAGCCCTCAGAAGTTTTTGGATAATGCATGTAATTTCTGAAAATATTAGACAGAACAGAGCATTTGGAATAATCTAAGGCTCCATATTTTATTGTATGCCTGCAATTGTCTGGGCATAATGTATGTATGAGGTGCTTGGGGAGGACTAGAACACAAAATATTGGAATTCTTGGAACACAAAGGTCTTCGGTGAAAATCACAGTGGGATGGAGCAGTTGTAGACACAGTGATGAGACTTCTAATAAGGGCCATATGAAGTCAGCTCCCCACTCTGCAGAGACGTCGCATGAAAAGACAAAGTGGCTTGGACACAAAATCAAATGCTCCACACAGTCCAGTTAATGCTGCTGGTTTGGGTTTCCAATCAACTGGGTGAAGAGTTTCCAGTGTTGGAAATTAACTTTTACATTTACAAGTACATTTACTCAAGTACCGTACTTGAGTACAATTTTACTTCAGTATTTTCATTTTCAGATTAATAATACAAAATAGAATCAACAAATAAATTATGATGTATTATTATAGGTTAAAGGGGTAGTTCGCATTTTTTGAAATGGGATTGTATGAGGTACAGTACTAATGATAGCCATTAAACAACTTTTATCTTGCAGAACAGGGAAGTTGCTGGTCTACGACTGCATCTATAGGGAAGTCTGTTCTTGTTACTGTGTGCTTTGGTGAATCCAAACTAACCCTTTAAAACACCAAAATCACACAATAACACAAACATACTACCTGTTCAAGGCAGCGGTTGACCAGCAACTCCCCTGTTCTGTGAGGTAAAATGACTGAATGTTTGTTAAATGAATTAATGTTTTTTTCAAAGGAGTCTGTCTTTGAAGAGAGCGTAGATAGATACAACGGCTTCAGTTCGGAAAAGGGCTGCCTGACAGAAAGGTGAAGTGGTGAACATATTCGAAATATAGCGTACATCTAAACTGATGTTGATTTTTTTAGGTGGCTAAAATACATTTTGCTGCTTCCCCCGACCACAGCAGCAGCAACAACCCATACGTAACCATACAACCCAACTTCAAAAAATCCAAAACGATCCCTGTAGCGGAAATTCACAAGCTACCCAGGGGTATATATAAAGTAATTAAAATGAGCCCCACCTTTACCAGCTGCAACATTAAAGTAATGTTAATGTATCAATACATATAATCTAATATAATACACATTATTCTAATGAGTACTCTGCTCAGACAGATAATCATTCATTTACAATAAGACACGTTACACATGCATCATTGCATTTCAAGCGTTGCATTTGGTAACTCAGCCTACTTCGCATATCACTGTCACAGTGTCACGAGCCACCAACGTAATAAAAACTTAATATAGCGCATTTCATAAAACACAACGACACTTTACACAAGTACAGGGGGACAAGGGAAAAGAAAAAAAGTAGGCCAACAAAAAACACGGACTAAAAGGAATAAAATATCCAAGCTAAATGGAAGGGGGACGTAATTCAATGTTGGCTACTGGCGTACAAGCACATTGCGCAATCTAAAGTTATTTTATGAATGAAATAGACAGATTACATACCTGAGGGCCAATTCGGGTTCGGTTTTGAATCATTTACAATCCCGTAATTGTCTCTATCTGTTGAAAGCCCGTTTTAACTTCTAAAATAACATTAAAATACAATTAAGTCTATATAAAGAAATCTCCTGCTACCATTTACCTGGTTGGATACAATAACACAGGCTTTTCCGGTGTTCAGTTTAATAAAAACTATATAAAAATAGCGTTCTTTTCACTGTTAGTCTTGTTTGCTGTTACAGGTCATTTATGATCATCAGATGGAACATTACACAGTTTCGGAAACATTTAAAAGTTACATACAGTCACTTTAAGTAACATTTTGAAAGCAAGACTTTTTCTAGTAAAAAATGTCTACATGCATGCTGTGGTATTGGTACTTTGACTTAAGTAAAAGATCTGAGTCCTTCTTCCTCCACTGAGAGAGCAAAGAAAATGTAGAAAGAAAATAGTTCCTACATGAAACTGCTCACAACCAGGTCTGTGAATTATCTTGAGTAACCAGGTGATTATTTCTGGAGAGGGACATTGCTGTTGAGTTTTTTTTAAATGTATTTCTTTGCCGCTTTGAGCCCCACAAGC
Organism: Gymnocephalus cernua; assembly: GCA_023631565.1. Lineage (NCBI taxonomy): Eukaryota > Metazoa > Chordata > Actinopteri > Perciformes > Percidae > Gymnocephalus > Gymnocephalus cernua. Next base: position 13,209,693 of record CM042434.1, read on the forward strand.
TGAGTGCAATCTAATTCCCTTATATTTGAGAGAAGGCAGACATCTGTACGGCGATATCTCCAACACTGGACAATTCATACAAAAACAATATACATTGATCAATAGCACTACAGGTAAGAGGAAAAATATGTATTTTTGATTTAATACCAAAATACAGTTGAAGTTTAATGTTGCTGTATATAAAATACATATATATATATATATATATATATATAAATACAAGCAGCCAAACCATTTGACCAGTTCTCACTGGTGTGCTTTCAATAACCAAATAAAAATAATGATTTTGATGCTTTAATCCTTTTAAACCTTTATATATATATATATATATATATATATATATATATATATATATATATATATATATATATATATATATATATGGTCATTATTTGAACAATGAAAATAATAATAAAGAGTTTTTTAACTTTAATGTCACTAATGTTGACTATTCATTGATTCATTTGAATTTAAATATTTAAAATACTTTCACAGCAAAAATGATGTATGCGATTAATTTAGATAAAGTAATCACATTACAGCATAATTACATGGTTTGCATATGCTGCATCGACATGTGATAGTAGCATGCTAACGTAAGAGTGGTATAAAGAAGGCATTGTGCTCCATCTATTCATAGCTGGACAGTCCTGCTGACAGAATTGCAGGAGTGTGATTGGCATCTTTTTTCATTTCCTCTGAACTGGAAAAAAGGCTAAATCAGAGTCAATCATTGACCCTTTCAAACAGATACCAAGGACTAAATAATGCACAGGATTAGCTGTCTCTGCCATTGCCTTGTTTATCTCCTGTGTTCGTAAGCCAGGAAATGGCGGGATAAATGGCACAAAACCATTAATCACAGCATACAATTTTCTCTCCCACTGTAACCTCTTCCCATGCAAAGGCTTTAATTTCCTGTTCAATCTCTTGACAGAAATCCAATCAACAGTGGATCATAATATATTCATACTTGGAGAGAGAATCCCCTTCAAGTATATGAAAACATCTCATTATTTTAACACACACAAGAGAAACAAAGCCCACATTATTTTCTTAATAGGTAACAGAAAGGATTTGTGTTTTCAACATAAATTGACAGAGAAATGGATAGGAGATATAATTTAATATTAATGAGTAAATATTAATTGGTTTCTTTCTGATAAAAATAAATGGCTGTTCGCTGTTTTTTATTCGCTGTTCTCTATTCACTGTTCTCTATTTGCATTCCAATCTGATATCCTGATTCCTGTTATTGCATTTTTCTATGATATAACGCATTTGGAAAGTCCGTAAGAATTTGCGCTCAGCAACAGGCAGTTAGGATACAAAAATGCATGCAGAGTACGGGTGAAATATTTGTATTAAATAATAGTCCTTACTATACATCCAATGTTACCACAATGTACTGTAGGACACATCATGTTAAACAGCAAGTATTCCAGTACTAGCATACTGAGATATTGAAATGAGCAATTTTCACTTGAAGTTTTTAAGTTAAGTGCTCTGAAGAGTAATATATTGCCTTTTATCTCAATGTTTTTCTTTTCAAGCAAAAGTGTTTTGGGAGCTGAGGACTGGGTATTTAGCAGCAATAGCTTAGAGCAAATTAATGAATGGATGGTCTGCAAGGTAGTCTGCCAGGCAGGAAGTTATAAAAGATGGCCTTGTAGTCTGTTGAATCGATGCCAGCGGCCTGATAAGAAGCTAAATATTCTCTCTAGAACAAAAATGGCTCATGACCACCCAGAAATCTTCTTCTGGCCATTGCTTTGTGGGTGATGGGCACCTGTAGACTGGAGACAAACCAGGAACGGTGCTGTGCTGTGTGATGATTTTGGTGTATAAGTGAGAAAAGTCTGAATGGCAGGTTGCTTTACTCACCCAGGTCTTGAAAGACTTAGTCATACACATCATTATGAAAAAAACAATTTTTTTATATGAATGTGTTTGGGGGCACTTTAATGCCTTTATTTGATACAGTATTTGCAGTAGTCACAATATTTCTCTTATGTTCAACACTTCTTTTGGAAATCTTTAGATAGTATTGATGACATTCTTTCTACTTCTTGAGGAATTGGAATTAACAGATTTTTTAGATCAAAAACTCAGTTCCTTTGCTATGGCCTTCAGAAATCAGGTACATTCATGGGCCAACCATTCTTATTGTATATTACTCTAAAAGAATTGAGAACAATATTGATAATTCATCATATATAACATCTATACAATATATAGGAAGAAAGTGCTGCTACAGTGCCATTACAGTCATTCCCCGGCTGCAATGGCAATGCAGAGACGCAGAGAGTGCAGAAGTGGAAGACTCGGAAACGCTGACGAATCAGAGCAAGCTGGGCTTTTCAGGAGGAGGGCTTAAAGACACGCTAAAACGGAGCATTTCAAACAGAGGGTGAATACAGCTATATTCAGACAGGATGAGAAAAAATGAAGTTTTTTTTAACATTAAAGCATGTAAACATGTTCTGGTAGAAACCCAAAATAGTATGAACCTGAAAATGAGCATATCATGGGACTAAAAATGGACTGTCAACCTGCAGTGTGGGCTGTTCATCAGCATGAGTAGTAATCATGTATGTGTTTGATAAGTGTGTTTACTTCACCTCTGAAATTAAAAAATCAACTGATGCATGAAATAGACAAAAGGAAGACTATGATATGGCTTCACTTTCCCAGCAACTACCAGGCAATGAAATGTTGCATTTATAATCACATAGATGCTAGCACACATCACTAACCTTGCCTTGCTTAAACTCCCTACACCTTGTCAGCGATCCAAGATTCAACAGATTCATTCACTACTGTGTTAGAAGTGAGAACACTGATCAGTTGCACAAGGGCGCTGCCAGAAATTTTGGGCCCCATGAAAAAAGTGGGCCCCCTCTAAGTGGGCCCCCTCTGCACAGCAGCTGTTGTCACCACATCTCTAGGACCTAACTGTCCCATCAAAAGCTTTACATGACTCTAATTAAAGGCTTGCAGCTGTCTTGCTTCTTGTAGTTCAATACTAGTACTAGCACAATGTTTACTGCTGGTGATTTGTACATGCATGCAAGTCTAGTATGCAGTTCACTATTTGATGCGAGATTAAAAGCAACCATAAAAAAATGTGCTGAAGGCCATCTTTTACAGTCTCAATGTATTTTTATTGTAAAATTTGACAAAATGGAAAATTCTCTTAACAAAATTATTATTATTAATTATTATTATAATTATTAGTAAAAGATTTAAAAAATTAAAAACGAACTAACTTAAATATATAAATATATATTAACTGCCATTCATGATGGGAATAATAAAGTCTGTATCTATAGATGTCATTCCATAATTCAATCTAAATGAACATATCAAACTGCATCATTTCAATATTAATATTTTAATATATTATCAGGTAAGCTACTCACTGTTTCCAACTGTCCAGCATCAGTACAGACAGTAGGTTGTTGTTTTTTTATTTATTTTTTATTTCATAATGATCATTATGTGAGAAAATAATTGATATTAATGTGTTTGAATTTCTGTCATTAATAAATATTTCATTTTCTTTTTTGTAATGGTAAAAAGAGCAAGAGAGACAGAGAAATCCCCACAGACTCCCTGCAATGATGCCAACTGGCATGTCATTGAACACAATGTTGCTCACCTTCACTGCGACAGGGAGGGGCACAGTTAGGGGGAGACTGGGGTGCTGCTGACTCATCTGTTGTTAAGTCTGGCAGGGACAATGATTTAATATGAATATCTTGCTCAACAATGGTGATTAAATGTAGGCTAACACTAGTCTGTAGCTAGCTATCTTATTTCACTATGGACATTAAGCCAACAGGTTAATACCACTCCCAGACTACAGGCTACCCACCTTTCTTGGTGAAAAACCAATATATATATATATATATATATTGACAGCCCTAATGTATATCGATTAATCAATCGATTAAAAATGTAATCGAATTAATTACAGACTCTGTGATTAATTAATCTAAATTAATCGCATACATAATTTTTGCTGTGAAAGTATTTTAAATATTTCAATTCAAATGAATTAATGAATAATAAAGTTAAATAATCTATTTTTATTATTATTGTCACTGTTCAAATAATGACTATATATATATATATATACATATATATATATATATATATATATATAGTCATTATTTGAACAGTGACAATATATATCACCTAATGCGCTGAGGAAATAAATTCAAAAGGGTATTTTACAATAACTCTGAATGCACCGCAAGAATGTAGATTACCAGTTCCATTGAACGCACCGTCTCTGTCTGTGTTTATCCGTCAACGGCAGAAACATAGTCAAACTTTACACCGTTTAGAGTTAGCTCTCAGCATTTAAACCGTTTAATCCAGCTACTAGCTAGAGGAAGGCTAACGTTACCTGCTGTTGAGTGTAGTGTTAACCATAGACAGTTAAAGAAACGTGTGTTGCGCATTCTCTCGTCTTCCTCCTTTATTTTACAATCGAATGGCGGCTAGAACGGCTCCGGGTGAAAGGTCAATATGGAATCGATTAATTTTATATATATATATATATATATATATATATATATATATATATATATATATATATATATATATATATATTAGTGGTGGGCCGTTATCAGCGTTAACGTGCTGCGTTAACGTGAGACTCTTACCGGGCGATAAAAAAAATATCGCCGTTAATCTATTCTCAAAGTTGGGTTGGGAGCTGGGTCTATAGGCTACTACGCAAGCTATGATGACTTTCACCTTGATATTTTAGCGCGGATGTATACAGTCTACTGACTGTAAAACAGTTCAAAATGAACAGTTAGTAACAGTGTTTCCCACACATAGTCTAATGTGCGGCGGTGCGGCTCACAATCAACACTGCCCGCCGCACTTGCGTTTATTAATTTTTTTTAATGCTATTTAAAACATGCAGCGTATTCGTTCAGCAGGATTTCCTTCCCTGCTCTCCTCCGTCTCTCTGTCACTTGCGTCTGCCAGTGTGTTAATGTCAGAGTCCCGACCCGACTCTTAGCAAACAAGCTATTTCGCCCGCTTTAGAAAGTTAACTAGTCGTAGTTAGTTTGTGATGCATTCAGTGCATATATATATATATATATATATATATATATATATATATATAAATATATATATGGTCATTATTTGAACAGTGAAAATAATAATAAAGAGTTTTTTAACTTTAATGTCACTAATGTTGACTATTCATTGATTCATTTGAATTTAAATATTTAAAATACTTTCACAGCAAAAATGATGTATGCGATTAATTTAGATAAAGTAATCACAGAGTCTGTAATTAATTTGATTAAATGTTTTAATTGATTGACAGCCCTAATTAGTTTTTACCTATTTTTTGGGGCTCCTGTCAGTCATGGGCCCTTGGAATTGTCCTAACTTTTCCCCCCTATACAGCGCCCCTGCAGTTGCATCACATGGACACAGGTGATTGTTTTCTTCAGTTGTGTTCACTGTGGGGCTACCCACACCTTCCTACAGTACCAAATCTACATTACTGTCCCCAGCATCAATACATATATACCGGTAATCAGTTTAAGAAATGAAAATGTATAACCATTTTTATATTATAGGACAATAATAATAATAAAGAAACATACATGGAGAATAATGTTCTACTTTTACCTGTGTGTGGTTTATGATAATTTGGTTAATTGTAGTCCAGTTAAACACTTATCCAATCACATTCAGAGATTTAAAAGTTTTATGCTGCCAATTTATGCACAAAGGGTATATGTCTCATTGCACTGCCAACAATATAAGTATATTGTGCAATATGCAGCAGTGCCTCCGCAATTGAATTGTGTCTCTCCTTTGAGCTATGACACAGAGAGAAAGGAGACTGAAAACAGTTTAAACTCACACCTCTATTGATTTATCCTTTATTGCTTGAGATTTATGAATTATTATAAATCTGATGGTGTCTCTCATAATACTGCCACAGGCTTTTTAAATCATGCTGACAGGCTTATTATTGAGCTCCGGCAGTGAAGGCAGCGTAGCATGGAAGAATGTACCATCCCTGATCTGGGAGGAGAAAATATTACCTCCCTGGTGGTGAGAAAGTTGTTGCACCAGAACTACGTCCCCAACCAATTGCCATGGCACTCTTCATCAGTCATAGAAATGGAATAGCATTGGCCTAACAATAATGGAATCTAGAGCCACTCACACTGTAGATCAGTCCCACCAGCTTTGTTCTTATTGCATGACTTCTCTAACAAACTAATAAATATTACAATACTGTCACCCTTCGCAGTATGTTGTGCATTCATAGGAATGTGCCTGATGATAATGTATATGGATTCAAGGAATACATTAATAATAGATGCAAACCATAAGGGAAACAAAGTAATAGGCAATGTGTGGGGTTATGGCCACTTTCTGCCCGCGAGAAGTAACAAATAACAATGCAGAAGTGTCTCCTAAAGAGCAGCACTCTACAGAAAAAATTGCATTCCCATTGTTAGATGATTTGGTATACTTAATTAACCGTGATGGTAAAAACAAGCAATTAAAGTTAATTGTAAGTAAAAGTAAAAAACTCTTGGCAGGGATCGGGAGGGAATGAATGCTGTCAGAAAAGCATCCAATCATCTTCTATTTATTCCCAAGAAAAGAATCAGAAAAGTAACGTTACACTTGAAAAAGCCCCATGCAATATCAGTGCTCATCTTAACTCAACTAAAAAAAGCCTAAGCTGCATGCCTCATGAATAAAACTGGTCTTTAAAATGTCCTCTTACTACTTTCTCTGTCCTTTCACTCTTTATTTTCATGAAGTAATTTTAAAACTTCTATTACGCTATAGTAAAGAGAATATGCCTTAGTTTTTAATGTACATGTATCTTAGTTGTATCTCTGGCACCACGGAAATGAAAATGTGTCTGTATTTCAGTTTTATCACTCAGCTGTCCTCAAAACACTCCACCATCTATGCTGCTTGATAATAAAAAGTTTTTTGTTTTTTTCAATTCTGATTTGTAAGCTCAGACTGAGATCAAACAGATTCAAATTTGTCCAAGATTGATTTTCCAATTTAGGAAACACTGCAGATAAGATAAAGCAGTATAGAGAAAATAACATTAAACAATTGGGACACAGTTAAGAGCCCTTATTCCCTTATTTTCCATCCTGAATTGGTAATACCTAACATGGCACAAATCCATCCAAATACACATAAAATGTTTGCTCAGGGTGATTTGAAAGTTGGAAACATGTATCTGCTTTGAGAAGTGTGGCATTTTTGATTAATGCGAAGGTGTATTCAGTTCAGTTTTGTCAGTGCTTTCTTTGTACTGGGCCTTGAACTATTAGTAGATTAGGTATGACTGTATTTATGCAGATGGTCACTGATGCGTAGTCACAGGCTACAAAGCTGTCAGACAGCGATACTCAGGGGGCCTGTGTGGCTTCTTGTAAATGGATAAACAAGCATACAAATCAATCATTTGTCATGCAGATAATATCACTGATGAGATTTCTATCCTGGCTTTGTCATTTAAGTTTACTGAAATATTTGTGGAGTATCTGACACATGATGTCCTAGCAATTTCATCTTGGTGTTTTGCAAATATATAAATTTCTTAGTCGTAGTATTGGGATCTCCTTGTTACATGTTTAATTGTATCCAAATTCTTTTGACTATTGCCAGCATTTCATTGTATTTTCTAAGTGTATCTAGGGATGGCAAAGTCAATTTGTCAGTCATCCAGACTAAAATATGTCAACAACTATTGAATGGATTGCCAGCATTTTATACAGACATTCACGGTCCCCAGAGGATGAAACCTACTAACTTTGGTGATCCTCTGATTTCACATTTAGCGCCACAATGAGGTTGATATTTTTGGCTTTTGGTGAAATGTCTAAAACTATTGGATAGATTGCCATGACATTTGGTACAGACATTCATGTCCCCTTTAGAATGAGTTTTAGTGACATTGGTGATCGTCTGATTTTTCATCTAGCACCATCAGCTGGTCAAGATTTTTATTTGATTTCTTTTCATTTTTCATGACCTGTCAACCTCAGCTGTACTTTGAATTTAGTGCTATGTTTGCATGCTAACATGCTAAACTAATATCGTGAACGTGGTAAACATTATACCTAAAGCCTATATGTATTGTCATTGTGAGTATGTATACACGTTGTGTCAAAGTACAGCCTCACAGAGCCATAGACAATTAGTCTTGTTCTCTTTACTGGCAGGTTAAGTAACACATCAAAATAATTACAATAATTCAACCTGCCATACATCTACTTAGTACTATTTTAGTTGCCATAAATTACTGTAGTCCATGTGACAACTATAGCTGTGTTAATTCATGTACACAGTGACACAGACACAGTGATAGAGCAGGTCCTAAACTACCTCATGAAGAGACAGTTTTTCCAGAAAGTGAATGTTTACCTTATCAAAAAAAAGGCTGTGTTAAGTTTCAGTTGAGTCAAATGTTCATGTTTCCTCCCTTCGTGCACAGGAAATTGTGAAAGGAATACCTACCCAGTTATTAAAAGGCCTTGTGTGCATTAGTAATCACTCTGTCTTTTTTTTCCTGGGTCAGCCACATTGTTGGGGGTAGAGCAGCTGAATGCTGATGGGACCAAAGCAGTGGCCACAATCCCATTTGAGCAGTCACTGGTACTTTGCTTTAAATGCTTTTCAATCTGCTGGAGATCACATTAGGCAGCTCCTTTTATCGACTCATCTAAAGAGTTTATGTCTTCATCTAATTAAGGACAGTGCTTCCTTAATAGTGCAATGCTTAGGCTGAGTTATTTAATAAGCATAAGCAAGCATGTAGCTTGGCCCACAGTCCACTAGTACTTCTCCACTGTCTGCTTAAAATTATTTGTTAATACTACCCAGTTTTGTCTTGTTTCATGGTAATAACCCTGGTTATTGTCTTTACAGACATAGGACGTGTCACAGTGGTAGGAAGATAATCATCTCCTTATTTTATGATAATTGTCTTTTTACAATTGTGTCTATGTAAATCTTCAGTGATCCCTGGACTTTAAATATCCTATCCTCTCCATATGTGTTGTAGGTTTATAGTGGTGAGTGTCAGTTTCTTGATATATTGTATCCCCTACCTGGGAGACTTAATGAAGTTGACAGGATCACAGTTCAGGCAGATATGAGATGGATCCAAGGTGTCCACTGCCAACTCAGCCTGTTTTCATGCTGCTCTATGTGTCACGATTGCACGCCTCCTATTTAGACAAGGGAATGAAAGATGGGGCTGAGATGTATTATGCATGTGAATGCAGGGGAGGCAGGCATCTGCACTAACAAGCCAAGTCACTTTCACAGGGCAACACACTGCCTATTTCCTGTCTTCGCCCTTCACAAATATAGACTGAACTATTGTAAGTAATAGAGTTAATTCACATGGAACACAGCATGGAACATTTCTTAATGTTTTTGTTATTTCATAATTTGCAAAATCTTCATAAAAATGCAAATGCAAGATTTTTTTTATTTAGGACAGCTCTTAAGTTTAATATTCTAGAGGGTTTCAGGCCTTTCTTTTCTTAACAGGAACTGGAACAATGAAAATTATGTTTGGGATTTCAGGGGAAAACACATGCGTTACAATTGTCACCACTCACACACACACACACACACACACACACCGATGGCAGAGCCTGAGCGGCAAATATTGAAAGTTAATTGTCAATAAACAATTTCTGAAATCCTTCCAATTGGGCAATTTGACATATATTTTCATTAATAAATAGCCCTTCAATTGGACTAAATGTATCTGCAGAATGGACCACGTCCCAAAGAATGTTGTAAATAATAAAAGCAGCAATAAACCAGCCAGTCTGTCATTAAGGGATTGTTCAGAAGAGGACCCAATTGTCTCTTTCTGCTTGTTTTGTTGAGCCTGTTGCTTGTGTTGTCGACACATTATGTTCTTTGACTGCAGATCAGCTTCTCTTAAACCATTTAGTCATCCTCATGTGAATGAGCTTCATGTTTTATCTGTGTCAATAAAAACAGAGGAAAGCTATGCCACTGGGTTGTACGATCATATACCTAAAAATCCATCTCAAATAGAAAATCACTCTGGAAGAAAGCATATTATCTTCTTCCATCTCAGTGGTCTGATGATGTTAAGTTGTCATGGATACAGAGGTTTCTAAATGATTCAGTTTCCTTACATACGTAATTACTTTTCACCATTTTTTTTTCAGCTTTGACAACTCATGGTGTTTTTTGGGGTCAGTGTGAAAAAGAAGGTATATAACTATTTATATGAATTTTTACAAGAAGCTGTGCTAACATTAACATGTACTGTGAAAGTATGAAAACATGGACCTCAGATCAGTGTCAAACACTTGGAAAAGATTTGCCATTTGGGCCCAGACCTTTGAATCTGCCCACTTCACTGAGTTGACTGATTTGTCTGGCATCATGACATGAAACAGTAGTTGAAAAAGCAATCGATCCAATGACTGCTGCAGGAAGAATAACAATTAGGCAATCCATGCCATGGCTGGGACAAACGCCGTTGTCAGCTGTCTCCATATCGCCCAACATCGTAGTTTATTTTTACTTTGCTCCACCCCACACTTATCGGTTATATGTTGGCAAGGCTATGCATCAACTTAAAATGACGTTAGATTCAGGCAGATATGATGGTCTCTAGTGACTGGTTACGGAAAATTGAATCCCGCGCCCCCACGGAAATCGGTTAGAATGGAGGCAAGGTCAGACTGAAGATGGAAACGCTAAAAGGAGACACTATTAAAGCATACAGAAATCAATTAATATGAAGGTTTTCAAAGGAAAATCCATTAGTGATTTTCTCAAGATTGAGATTTGGACATACTGGATTAAAACCAACTCTTTATTTAATGAATGAGTGCATGTCAGATAAATGTGATATTTGCAGTGTAATTGAACATTGAACATTGAAGTGATGTTGAACATGTGTGAGGTGTGGCAAATTTGATTTGGAGCTGTGACGGCCCCTCCCAATCTGCCTGCCTGTCATGTTCTGCTCCTTTGTTTGCAGGTACTGGGAGTGGGCGGGTAGGTGGAGCTGGGAGGGTCGTCTACATTTACACACCCCACCATTGCATTTATGTTGAGTTAATTTGTGTTATTAGTCTATTTAGTTAAATAAACTACTTTTTGACTAATTTATCTGTGTGTGACCTCCCTTTTGTTGCCGGCCTTTAACCAGACAGTAACAGAGAGGAACATCATTATGAATTAGAACGGAGCAATAATTTTTAAAGGATTTCAGAGATGAGTGAGAATACTAGGGTATGCTGTTTTAATTTGCTTAACGATACAGGGTTGAATCATTAAATTAAGTTTTGTTTTGTTTTGTGTTAATCTAAGAATGTAACCTGAAGTGTATGAAGCCTGGTATTACACACTCCGGTACAGTAGGTTTGTGTACATGTTGGTTTGCGATGCGCCATGAATTAGAGAAGAAGAAGCAGAAGAAGAAGAAGAAGAAGAAGAAGAAGCAGAAGCAGAAGAAGAAGAAGAAGGAAACGCAGTGTAACGAGTTGACACTTCAGTCTGATATTAGGCAAGGAAAAGATAACATAGATATTATGTAACACCATGTCAATTCTGTCAACTTCAGCTCATTCTTCAGCTCCCAGGTAGCCATGTCCCGGTCGGACATTTTGAGGATCTGCATAGCCTATTTTTCACACAAAAGTTTTTTTTTTTTTTAAATGATAAGTAATTGCATTTAATTTATGCATTATACATTTTGCAATTGTTTTGTTCATATTTTTTTTATTGTTATATTGATATTCCTAAAGAGAGACAAATTATTAATTTCAACTCATTACCACTATATAGAAGGAGGATTGAGCCCTTTATTTCAGTATGGGTGATAAAGTTGTGAATAATTAAGCAGCCAGTCTGGCTTTTATAACATGCAGACTCATTTCAACCGCCTTCAAAACATTAGATTGGCCCTATTCACAGGCAGACCTCATATTAGAACCCTGTTAATGGTTCTGCATCAAATTATTCCGAACAAACACAAGATCTGTGGAATGGCAAAATAGGAATTAGGAATTAATTTGTAGGGTAATTGTGATGCAAATGAAGGTAGATGTCTAACCAAAAATGAAATTCACATTTGCTATTCTTGTGATCTTGGGGCAGTGATCCAATTGTGTTTATGACTGATGAATGAAACATAACAGGCTCTCTGACAGTAAGTGCTGATTGTTGTGGATATTTGTGAGCATTTTGTGGAATGGATCAGTTCCATACTGGAAAATGTAGCTTTGATTTCCTTAGAGCTTAGATAACCACAAAAAGGTAAAAAAATATTGTGGAATAAGTGGACTTCCAAATAAATATTCTTAATTTGAGAGATGGTCTCACATGGTATTAGTATTCCTGTTATGTGTTAAAGATGTGCCACAGGAGACAGCATTAGCAGCATATTGTACAGCCAAGTGAAAAATTAAACTCCATGACCACTCTTTTAGCTGTTCTATTAATAGTTGCAGACACATATTGAACAAACAACATCAATCAATGGTATCTGTGTTTCTGTGCTGCGTGTATTTTGTAAACTGTATATGGATGATTAGGAATGGTTGCTGCTGAATGAACAAAATCAGGGATCTGGCAGACGTCTCCGAAGTTCTGATTGATTCGCAATGTGCACATCAACAAGCAAAGATTAAACCTTTGGAAGCTACAGTTGAGGCTTATGTGTATGTGGCATTGAAAATGCTAAGTATCCATAAAGCTATGCCCACAATGCCCTCGTACCTTAAGTAAAGAGAGAATCCCTGTATTGATATTCAATAGCAGAGTGGTAGGTCAAGGAAGTGAAGCTGCCCTTGAAAGAAACAGAGCAGTAAGGGAGATGCCTATACAGTGTGCAATGTTTTCATTTCATAATAAACGCTGATTATTTTACTCCAAAAATACACATATATAGATACATAATGCATAGAAATGCAGATACTAGTTTGGACAATACTAAGCAATGGGGAAAATGCAGTATCTACAAAGGAAACATGTTCTTTCAGCTTTCCTATCATTCTAAACTGGTTTATTTCCATCTACCAAATTGATATTAATATTTATATTGAAATTGATATTATAAATGAATCTACAATGAAATATGTGATTAAAAGCTAGCTTAACACACCAAAGTGCATTAATGTCTTAAAGAAGTGTCAGTTACAGCAATGTCTCTTTCCAGAAATCATGACCTATTTCTTAAGATAATCCACCGACATGGTTGTGAGCAGTTTCAGGCAGGAACTATTTCCTTTCTACCGAACTACACCCACCCACCGTTCATTGCACAGAAGGAATCATACTCATGGATGAAAGGCTTGTGCTTGTGACTGCACAATACATAATCATTAATGGCGTCCTCCTCAGCTGAGCTATAGCGTTAGCTAGCTCAGGTGAGCTAGCAGTATCGAGGATGAGGCCTCTGGTCCATGAGTAGGCTTCTGTAGATTATCTTGAGTAACCAGGTTATGATTTCTGAGAAGAGACATTGCTGCTGAGTTTTTCAAATGCATTTTTGGCGCTTTGAGTACCACAAATCAAGTGCCATCTAGTTCCATTATATTGGAGAAATGGCATCTCTACGGCTGATATCTAAAACACTAAACACTGGGCAACTCACTCTAAAAAAAAATCTAAATTGATAAATAGCACTACAGGTAAGAGGCGAATGTATTTTTGATTTTGGGGTGAATTGTCTATTTAAGTTTACATTGTGGTCATCTCAGCAGCTAGTTCGCTTCTGTTGCACTTACTGCACATTTTAAATCCTGTTTTAATGTAAATCTTCTATATGGCATACAATGTGCTGAGTTTCTCATAATGAGGAAAATGTCTTGTTATAACAACAAAAAAAATACAAACATTTTTGCAAGAGAAATCGACAATTTTTGCTTGCACAATTGATTGAGTTTAACTTCATGGTTGAAGTGACACACAGTAAGAGTTTGCTAGATTGATCATGCTTACACTCAAAATCGTTTTGAAATAAGGGGGCTGCACACAAAAAAGAATCAATCTGACCTCCCAGAGGTGATGTCAATTCTCATTTTTTTTCAGCTGGACACACAGACACAGAAGGTCATTCTACATTGAAGATTATTTTTAGCCATGGACTAGGGACAAGTCAAGGCCATGTCTGTAAAAGTCGTATTAGGAAATATTCAATCCACTCAACGGATTTAAACGGTTAAGAAAGTGCAAATGCCCAGCAAACATGCCCTTGCAGGTCTACTGACCAAAAAGGGTATGTTTGTTAGTTAGTTAATTTCCAGTTAATGAATCGTGCAATCATTGCATGTGTCAACATGTAATCTGCCTCCCATCGATACTTTACAAAAGCATCCAGTGTATGTAAAAGTGTAAAACACAGCAATAATACAAAATACAGATTAGTATACAAGAAAAAAAAATCGTGTATATCCATATTCTCAAAGTACGACAATATGAGTTCCCAAGTGAGTATTCAAGAAACTGTCTCAGCAATATGCTGCTGTAATGGACACACACAGGGCCAGCCACTGGCTGACAGTCAACCTCTTATGTTTGTTCTAGTTCAACAATCAAAGTTTAAGTTATTGGGCACAGCAATGTAGGCTTCTACAGAATTTTGAAATCTCACTCGACAGTAGTACTTCACTCATCAATTCCTTGCTAAGTGGTTGTAATGGTGCTATTATCTTATATCAGTGTGTAGTGGTAAAGTGGTAAGTAATAATGTACAAGCTTTGTCTGACACAAGAAGTGATATCAAAATAATTACAATGGGAGAGACCCACTGTCTTTTAATATGGATAGAATACAGACATGTAGTGAAACTGAGGTCAGTGGAGCAGAAAACTAGACTTCAGCTCACTGTAGAGTTAAACATGTAAAGAAATGAATTCATCTACAGTATACACCATATTAAACAACACATAATAACTTTCTGACACTATACTGACTGACTAGGTATATTGACACCGTGCCAGCAGCAGGTTGTTAAATGCAGGCCTACATTAGGCTATGTGATAACATACAGCAGTGAAGACTAGTCCACGATTAACGCTGCTTGTATAATAACTGATAAATCAGGATGTCTGTTGACCTTGTTCATTATGTAAATAAAGTAAGCTGCGCCAGGGGAAAATCTATTTGTCACAGTTTTGCTCTAGTTCTTGTCATTGCTCGACTCGCTGAACAATTAGTCAACAAGTTTGGAAAGTACTTTCATAAATGGATATGGGCATGAATATTAAAATCATTCCAGATGCTGGGCTTTCTGCACCTTACACGTACTTAACAGTTAAGAGGGTTTGCATTTCATTTCCAGGCCCATTTAAATTGCAATGTCTCTTGTGGTGGAACACCTGGTCTTATTAGTATAGTGCACAAATCCACATTCTGCCATCTGCAGCAGGCATGTCAGCACCTCAGTGGGTAACTATTCCCACCTCTGCATGTCCCAGAATCAGTGATGTTAGATGGAAGAAAGAGAGCTGATGATAAGGGGGTTGAGCAGAATGACAAATAGAGGAGATGAAAATCCCTGTGGTGAGAGGGGTTTGATTCTGATGGAAGTCAGTACTCCCTTGAGAACCAGTCTCTGAGCAGCAGAGATGGGAAGGATGGAGAGGGGCCACAACGAGCAGTAACTCTTCTGTGTGCTTCTGGCTAATTATCAACCCAACAAGGAACAACATACACCGCACACCATTAGACTAATTAAACACATTAGCATGAGGAATATCCGCCTGCCATCATGGAAAAGAAAAGTGTTCATAACATCTATTGGGTAAATTGACATAAAATATCATAAATATTCTTTCTTTTGTTTTAACAAAACAGATCAAAGTGGTATCATATCTAACAGTAGTAGGCAATCAGTAGTAGGCAATCCTGAAATTTTAAGTGAGGAATGCACATATTTGACCAGTATCCAAAGCAGCAGACTTATCTTATAAAAATACATCTGAATTAAAAAAACATTGCATGTCCACATCATTCCTATCACCTCTGGTTCACTTATGGAATATTTGAAATACAGCTAAACAAGGTGACCAGAACCCCAGCTAATGCTTTTGCTATAAAAATTGAATGACCAGGGAAAGTTATGGTCTTTGGTGGAGGTCAGCCTGTTGTTTTAATGCAACATTAATCGATTAACATAAGTCCCTGTTTTTCAAATCAATGCAGATGGCTTTCCAACCATAAATTGATGCATCACAACAGACTGATTTGCATTGCTATGAAATAGTCTATATGTAGTCCCTATGGCCAACCACTAACTGTTGTTTGTGCATTACTGGTTAACTAACAGAAAGCATATGACTAATGCTGTAATCTTAGAGTGATCATATGGATTTGCAAATTGATCAGATGTCAGTTCAGTGGGAGGTTACCGCTAAACAGTCCTATACAGTATGGTATGTATTGGATTAAAGGAAAACAAATACTTTTCCAAAACAATACAAATTACTTGTTCTTTTGTTTTTATTATTAATTGTATTAATAATTTATATAATATATTTAATAATTGTATTACACTTTTCAATGAAAAAATATGCTATAATGTGGGTAGCTGGTAATTTATCAAGATAATATGGGAAATTCATTAAAATTAAGCCTGAATATAAAATAAACAGGATAATAGAGTGTAGACACATTTAATATATTTAGGGTTTTCTTGCTCTCTGTTGCCACAGCAGCAGCTTGGTGTTCTCCTCACCTTCCGGCAGCTTTAACGTAGATCAAACATTATAAGAAATCATTTTCATCTGTAAAACTTTCCCTGCTTGAAGACCTCATATCATTCTCATTTTCAGGTTCAAAATTGTATTTTGAAGTTGTACCAGAATAGGTTTACATGGTTTAATTTTTCAAAAACACCATATTTTTGTCTGCTGCAACTCCTCTTTTCACCCTGTGTGTTGAGCTCTCCGTTTTAGCTACCAAGTGAGGCATCACACTTCTGTTCCATCTTTGTTGGGAGTCGCATAGGTATAGGTAGGTAGGAAGGTAAGGACTTCTAGACAGTCAGAAGCAGAGTATGAAGGTGTGCCATGCTAGCAGCTAGGCGAGCATTATAACGTGTGTTACAAAGTGACGCAGACTGGACTACAATAGAGCTGTTTGGAGCAGTTTGTGAACAGTGTTTTCTGTGGGAGATGGTAACTCCCTTTGGGATGGACTTTTTCACTTTGTAATCTTTCTATAACATGCACAAAAAGATATATAACACAATAAAGGCAGGAAAAAGCCAAAAAGCATAATATGAGCACTTTAAGTACATTATCACACAGCATACACATCCATAAAAGGACTGCATGTGAACAAATGTAACAATAGGAGATGATTACAGAGATTGTTATCTAAGAGCACTATGGTTCTGTTTGGGATTTAACATGTTCTCTCTTATCTGAAGAATCATTGGTCCAAATATACTGTATGCTGTTTGCTTGATTCATATGTACTTTTGATTTCAACCTAAACTGCACAACAGCATGTTAACAAGCATTATTATACAATGTTGATCTGGGATTAGCAGTGCACCACTGCATCTGATTTAAAAAGTCTCGCTGACTTTGTAAAGATTCGGTGTCGTTGTTGTAAATGTGGTTGTTTCTGTGTCTATATACCTGTCTTTATGTTACCTGTTGATGCATTTGTCCGTGTATATTGCCATGTGCATGAAACAGACTGTGAAATCACAAATTTCCCTTAAGGGACAACTATTATCTATCTATCTATCTTACTGCTGGTTCTCTGCAGATTTGTCCATATCAAATTCTAGTACCATTGTTGTCACAGAAATTAAATGTGGTTCATTCACAGACAGTGACTGTCATGAGCACTCTCTCTCCCTGGTAGCAACATTAATTGCATTCAATTCTCTGCCACTCTGCTCACTCTCTCCCTACTCTGCCTAACGAGTTCCACCTGGCTCCGCCCTGCTCTGCTCTTGTTACCTGGCCAGCTGCACTGCATTTCCCACTCACCATCCTCACCTTGCCTCACTCTGTTCTAATTACTCTGCCAGCTGAACTGCATTTCCCCACTAACCTCTCCCAGTATATCAAGCCCTGTTTTTCAGCCAAACCCTGTCAGATCATCTTCAAACCCGGACCTGTAACCTGCCTGTCTGCGCTCTGACTCCTGTTGGTGATACCTATCCTTTCTTGACTGCCTCCTTGTTCTACTGCCCCGTCTATTCCGACCTGCCTTCTGGACCTCGACTACTCTCCGATCTTCAGCCCCTCCGGTAACTCGATTCTGCCTTCTGTCTCTCACCACGATATTTGCCCAGCCCTGATCTGTACTTCTGCCTGCCATTCATATTGCTGTTGTGTGTGTGTTCCCCCAGTTCTCCGACCACCAGATGAGCGAGCCCAGACGCTTCACCACCCTCAGCCCGATACGCCGCTCCATCACTGGGGAACACACACACTAGCACTTGGACTGGACACCCCCGGACATTTGGTGACCCCCGGAGCACAGATACCCACAGGACCCTGAAAAACTCCAGTGTCCCAAGTACCCCTGACACCCCTGGTACTCCTCTTCCCGCCTGTACCTCCAATAAAGAACTCTGAATTTGAACTTGCGCTCTTGGGTCCTCTTCTGTTCGTGACAGAATGATCTGACCATCATGGACCCAGCGCACTCCCTGACCACGATGGAAGAAGAGCCAGAGATGACTGCCCTACAGCGACTGGAACGCTCTGAGGGAGACATAAATCGGATGGCTGGCGACATCGCTTCTCTTCTCCAGCTATTCATCCAGCAGCAACAACAGTTCCAACTGCAGCAACAACAGCTAGCCCAAGCCCTGCAACTACTCTCAAACCCGGCTACTCCACCTGCATCCCCCCCTGGTCCTTCTGTTCCTGTACCACCGACACTCCTTCATCCCTCCGCTGGAGGTCCCAATGCTGCAGGCCCGGCAGTGCTGCCACCAGATCCCCACGCTCCTGAACCAAAGATTGGGAACCCGGAACGTTTTGATGGCAACCAGAAGCAAGTAAGACCATTCTTGTGCAGCTGCCGAATCCAGTTTGCACTACAGCCCAGGACTTTCTCTACAGAGGGAGCCAAGGTGGGGTATGTCATCACACATCTCACCGGTCGAGCTCGGTTGTGGGGAACGGCGGAATTCGACCGGCAAACCCCAGCCTGTGCCTCCTTCAGTGCCTTTGAGGAGGAGATGTTAAAGGTCTTTGACCTAGGCTCGCCAACAGCCGAAGCGTCACAAGCTCTGCTCACCATCCGTCAGGGCAATCGGACAGTGGCAGACTTCTCCATTGACTTTCGTACCCTGGCCAGTCAAAGCTCGTTTAACCCAGAGGCACTGGTGCAAGCCTTCCTCCATAGCCTGGCGGACTATATCAAAGACGAGCTTGTTTCCCATGACCCGCCCTCAACGCTTGATGCCGCCATTGACCTTGCCGTCCGCATTGACCGCCGTATACAGACCCGGAGGAGGGAGAAGGGCCGTCTCAGTCAACCTGCCATCCGCACTCGGGTCGATACCGCCTCTGTCCAGCCCCTGCCTGTCAAGTCCCATAGCCAACTCAATCAGCCTGAGCCCATGGAGATCCGGGTGAGCTCAACAGACCTTCAGTCTCCCTCCATCCGAAAAACCCTGCTTCATCTCCGCCTTCAGCTTTCTGACAAGACTCATACATTGGCCGCCCTTGTGGATTCCGGAGCCGAAGCAAACATCATGGACCCTGAGCTTGCACAGCAACTGGGTGTGAACCATCATCAACTGACACAACCCATTCCTGCACGAGCCCTGGATGGGCATCATCTTGGCACTGTCACTCATATCTCCGCCCCTGTGACAATCCTGCTGTCAGGAAACCACCAGGAGTCCATCCAGTTTCACCTCCTACACTCACCTGGCCAACCACTCATTCTTGGATACCCGTGGCTCCGTCAGCACAACCCCCACATCGACTGGGAGACAGGAACAGTCCGTGAGTGGGGAAGGAGTTGTCACCAGACCTGTTTAAAGGGGGCCACCCTGCCCGTTCTCCGGGAAAGATCTAGCGCTACCCCCGACATATCCAATGTTCCGGCCTGTTACCACAGCCTGAAAGAGGTGTTCAACAAATCCAAGGCGACATCTCTACCCCCACACAGACCCTATGACTGCGCAATTGATCTCCTGCCTGGCACAGCACCTCCCAAGGGTCGTCTGTATTCTCTGTCAGCCCCGGAAAGAAAGGCCATGGAGGACTACATTAATGACTCTCTTGCCGCCGGGATAATTAGACCGTCATCTTCCCCCGCAGGAGCGGGATTCTTCTTTGTCGGCAAGAAGGACGGTTCTCTTCGTCCATGCATAGATTACCGGGGTCTGAACGACATCACGGTTAAGAATCGCTACCCACTGCCCTTACTTTCGTCTGCCTTCGAACTGCTGCAGGGAGCCACTGTATTCACAAAGCTGGACCTTCGCAATGCCTACCATCTGGTGCGGATGAGGGAGGGAGACGAATGGAAGACAGCGTTCAACACACCAACCGGCCACTATGAATATCTCGTCATGCCCTTCGGCCTCACCAATGCCCCAGCAGTTTTTCAAGCCCTAGTGAATGATATCCTCAGGGACATGCTAAATACGTTCGTATTTGTGTACCTTGACGATATTTTAATATTCTCAAAGACTCTGTCAGAACACACGCACCACGTCCAGTTGGTCCTGCGCCGCCTGCTGGAGAACTCTCTTTTCGTGAAGGCAGAGAAGTGCGAGTTCCATGCCAAGACCGTTTCATTCCTGGGGTATGTGGTGACCGAGGGCAGCATTCAGATGGATCTCACGAAGGTGTCGGCTGTCACTTCCTGGCCAGTTCCTGAGTCTCGGAAAAAGTTGCAACAGTTCCTGGGCTTTGCCAACTTTTATAGGAGATTCATCAGAAACTATAGCACAGTGGCTGCACCCCTCACGGCGCTAACCAGCACTAAACAACCGTACCAATGGACATCAGCTGCTGATAAGGCCTTCAATATCCTCAAGACATGTTTCACTTCTGCTCCCATCCTCCAGATGCCAGATGCAGCAAGGCAGTTTGTGGTGGAGGTAGATGCTTCGGACGTGGGAGTGGGTGCAGTGCTTTCTCAAAGAGCAGCTGAGGATGGCAAGATGCACCCCTGTGCCTTCTACTCCCGTCGGCTAACCCCTGCCGAATGCAACTACGACATTGGGAACCGCGAGCTGTTGGCTGTCAAGCTCGCCCTTGAAGAATGGCGGCACTGGTTAGAGGGGTCAAAGGAACCATTCGTAGTGTGGACAGACCACAAGAACCTGGAGTATATCCAAACAGCCAGGAGGCTGAACTCCCGTCAACAGCGGTGGTCTCTGTTCTTTACGCGCTTCAATTTCACGCTCTCCTACCGCCCGGGATCTCGCAACATCAAACCTGATGCTCTTTCCCGGATGTTTCAGAAGGACGAGACCACCGCCATGACAGCCCCCATTCTTCCCAGCCACTTTGTCGTAGCGGCCATCACCTGGGAGATCGAGAAGCAGGTCATGGAGGCTCTTCGAGACCAGCCAGGCCCAAGCACCAGCGCCCCCAACCGTCTGTTTGTTCCAGCAAATCTCAGGTCACCTGTGATTCAGTGGGGGCACGAATCCCGTCTGGCCTGTCATCCCGGCATCACTCGCACCCTTCATCTGGTCCGCCAGCGGTTCTGGTGGCGGCGGATGAGACGGGATGTCCAAGAATTCATCCGAGCTTGTCCCACTTGTAACCGAAACAAGACCCCCAACCAGCCTCCTGCTGGGTTGCTGCAACCCCTACTCATACCCAAGAGGCCCTGGTCCCACGTTTCACTGGACTTTGTTACGGGCCTTCCGCCCTCTGACGGACACACAGTCATCCTTACCATTGTTGACCGCTTTAGTAAGATGACCCACTTCGTGCCCCTTCCCAAACTACCCTCTGCTAAGGAGACCGCCCAGGTGGTCCTGGAACATGTGTTTCGTATCCATGGCCTACCCCAGGATATAGTGTCAGACCGGGGCCCGCAATTCTCAGCAACCTTTTGGAAGGAGTTCTGTCATCTCCTTGGGGCCACCGCCAGCCTATCGTCTGGATTCCACCCGCAGTCAAACGGCCAGACTGAACGCATGAACCAGGAGCTGGAGAAGGCACTGAGGTGTGTGGCTTCCCAAAATCCCCGGGCCTGGGCTCAACACCTGCTCTGGGTGGAATATGCCCATAATTCACTCACCAGTTCCTCCACCGGGCTCTCCCCCTTTCAGTGTGTCTACGGGTATCAACCTCCACTGTTTGCCAGCCAGGAGGCGGATGCCACCTGTCCGTCTGCTCTTGCGTATGCCCGCCGCTGCCGCCGCACTTGGGCCCAGGCTCGCACTGTGCTCCTGAAGTCTGGAACCAGCTACGCCGTCGGTGCCAACCGACGGAGGACCCCAGCACCTACTTACCGGGTTGGTCAGAAGGTCTGGCTGTCTGCCCGGGATCTGCCGCTGCGGGTTGAATCACGAAAGCTGGCCCCTCGCTTCATTGGTCCTTTTCCTGTGCAGAAAGTCATCAGTCCAACGGCGGTTCGACTTCAGTTGCCCGCTTCCATGCGGGTCCATCCCACCTTCCACGTCTCCAAGGTCAAGCCGGTCCATGACAGTCCCCTGGTCCCTGCAGCTCCGGCGCCACCTCCTCCGCGCCTCGTAGATGGCGGTCCTGTCTTCACCGTCCGGCGGCTGCTCCGCTCTAGGCGAAGGGGTAGGGGTCTCCAGTACCTCGTTGACTGGGAGGGATATGGTCCAGAGGAGAGGACCTGGATCCCGGCCAGGAGCATAGTGGACCGGACCCTTATCACTGACTTCCACCGACTACATCCTGATCAGCCTGCAATCCGTAGGGGCCGTCCAAGAGGGGTCCCTAGCCGTCCTGCCCGCCCTGCTTCCTGTCCTGTGCCTGACCCTGCTCCTGTCTCAGTGCCTGTCCTGTCTCCCGACCGTGACCCTCCAGCTCTTTCTGAGGATGAGGATATTCACTCGGACCGCTCGGAGGAGTTCTGACCCGCCGCCTGCTCCCCTCCACCCTCCCGGCATGATGTTGTTCTTGGGACTTCTGGAGCCGTCCCTTGGAGGGGGGGTTCTGTCATGAGCACACTCTCTCCCTGGTAGCAACATTAATTGCATTCAATTCTCTGCCACTCTGCTCACTCTCTCCCTACTCTGCCTAACGAGTTCCACCTGGCTCCGCCCTGCTCTGCTCTTGTTACCTGGCCAGCTGCACTGCATTTCCCACTCACCATCCTCACCTTGCCTCACTCTGTTCTAATTACTCTGCCAGCTGAACTGCATTTCCCCACTAACCTCTCCCAGTATATCAAGCCCTGTTTTTCAGCCAAACCCTGTCAGATCATCTTCAAACCCGGACCTGTAACCTGCCTGTCTGCGCTCTGACTCCTGTTGGTGATACCTATCCTTTCTTGACTGCCTCCTTGTTCTACTGCCCCGTCTATTCCGACCTGCCTTCTGGACCTCGACTACTCTCCGATCTTCAGCCCCTCCGGTAACTCGATTCTGCCTTCTGTCTCTCACCACGATATTTGCCCAGCCCTGATCTGTACTTCTGCCTGCCATTCATATTGCTGTTGTGTGTGTGTTCCCCCAGTTCTCCGACCACCAGATGAGCGAGCCCAGACGCTTCACCACCCTCAGCCCGATACGCCGCTCCATCACTGGGGAACACACACACTAGCACTTGGACTGGACACCCCCGGACATTTGGTGACCCCCGGAGCACAGATACCCACAGGACCCTGAAAAACTCCAGTGTCCCAAGTACCCCTGACACCCCTGGTACTCCTCTTCCCGCCTGTACCTCCAATAAAGAACTCTGAATTTGAACTTGCGCTCTTGGGTCCTCTTCTGTTCGTGACAAGTGACTGCTCAAAACTTTAGAGTGAATTAAAATGTATAAATGCAGTAAGACTTTATAAAATAAACAAATGGCCATACTCTAGCAATGATATTTACATGAATGCAGAATTTGCTCCTAAGAAATTGGTTCCTCATTACAGGCATTGCAAGTTTTCGTCACAGCAACTGCGAGAATTCTTTCTTAGACAGCAAAGGCCACAATTTAGTAGTTTAAAGCCCCGGGGGGTTATGGTAATGATAGATGATTACAGTTGAATACATTACACACATGACTGACAGCCTTTGTATGTATTGACAATCAATGTAATTAGCTGTCAAATGCTGGGAAGCATTATACCTACCCAGTGCCTTATTAGTATTGTGAAATCTGAGGAAATTCATGCTGTAACACACCATGTCACTGGGTAACGGCAAATCAAAGCAGTAAGTACTTATCCCTGAGTAGGAGTAGTGCTACAGTAAGTGGATATGGGTGTCACATATGCAAATTTTGAATGATTGTCACAAATTATTAGAATGATGCTATACTGTTTCCATGTAACTAGAGTATCATGTAGAGAAGTGTACAAATGGCTGATAGTGACATTTAGACCTAGTGATAATAGTATGAGTCTTTCAAACGTTTTGTCAAATCAACTACTAGTCACACAGATATTTTACAACTATAGCATTCTCGTCATTCTTGTATGTTGACCGGAGCAATTTAAGTCCTGGAAGTTGCTTTTTATTTTTAATCACTTATTGTACATGGTGTTGAGCCATTTAGCGTACATTGTTTTTATTTTATATTTGCGTTGCTAAAAGATTAAACAAAGACGAGTGTACACATCTGGACTGAACTGTTTACACAAGGAAATGGTTTCCAAGCTGAAAAAAGAATGAAAGATAAACAAAACCTGACTGCCTCGTTTTGTTATCTGACCAAGTGTTCTCTGAGGAGTGGAACAAATGCATGCTCAAAAATAGCACATGTAGGAGAGAACCAGGGCAAAGGTAACACTTTTGATTCTGATGTCATTCACACAACAAACAAGTGACAACCACAGCACTTAATTTGCAATGCTGGATACAAAGTCAGTATTTGGTGATATGGTGCTATCAGTTGGTCTGCTGAAGAACAAAGCCACCAACTACTGGACAGAGTGCCATTACGTTTGATATCCATGGCACCCAGAGAATAATTCCTCAATGACTAAACATTATTCATCACTTTACTGATTTTATGACTTTATGACTGATTCTATAGCCTACTTATGCTACTGTTACACATTTAAGACTTTACCCCTATCCTGTAACTGCCACTTGTGGCCACAGTTCAGTAAATGTACATGAGCGAATTAGTTTAGCAGAATCCAAGCAGGGGGGAGTAGCTAGCTTGGACATATACTGTAGTATAACATGTTAATTAGTGAGCTTTTAGAAGTCATGGATTGGAAATGAACATCTATCATAAATGAACACTGTTCATCAATTCATTCATGAATACACATATGACTTAATCACATATTACTAGGGGTGTCACGATTTGGATTTTAAATTGAAAATTGATCGAAACAAGCTTTTGATTTTGACTACCCAAATCAAAAGCAGGATCCCCCAGTATTTCCTATCTCCGAAAAAACAACAACAGACACAGCGTAGCTTTCTGGCTGTTAGCATGCAGTTAAAGACACACGGTAACGTTAGCTGCTCTTTTCAAGACACCATGGTCACTGCCGGAGTCGGAGATAACGGAGAAACAACAGAACTGGAAAATCCTCCTGCTTCCCTGAAATCACCGGTGTGGCAACATTTTTGCCTTCCCAGTCAGTGTGTTATGTAAACAAACAACGAAGGTAAAGTATGTGGGTGCCGACAGGACATCATGGTGCATTCAAGAGTGTATCTGTAAACTAATGGTGCTTTCAATTGTGCCTCCGTAATTTTGAAAAACTCAAACTGTTGTTGTAAAATACACTTTTGCCATCTAGTGGCTCTTATTATGGCATTTTCGTCACTGCTGAAAATAATATATATATATATTTTTTTAAATCGAAGATTGAATCGAATCGTGACCTTAAACTCGAAAGTCAAATCAAATCGTGGATTTGGAGAATCGTGACACCCCTTCATATTACACTGTAAAACCAGGCCTCCTCTCCACTTCAACTCTATTTGCATGTCTAAAGCAGCAGCAGTCATTAAGAGGCAACCAACCACAGCGACACAGTCTCAATGCTCAGTGCCTCCCTGGAGCTGCTGAAGCATCATCAGCCTTTGGAGAAAGTGAATCAGAGAGTCTCTACAGGTTCCCGATGGGAGGAGAAGAGAGCTCTTATTCCAACTCGGTGGAAAATGCTAGCACCCACAGGCGCACCGTTACACACAGCTGGGATAATAAGTATCACGGGGAGACCCGCGATCCACCAGCAAACTGAGACTAGAGCATGGATTCCTTCCCTATTCACCATTGCCACCAAGCTGACTCATCCCAAAAAAACAATGAATCTCTTTCCCCTTGCTTTAGAAGGGCTATTTGAATGTCTGAATCAGTGTGCCGTGTAATACAGGATGTGGTTTATAGGACCACAGGGGGAAGTGGATGGGTTGAAATCGTGTGGAGCTATGAGATGCACTCTCTGGAAGGCAGGCTTGATTTGAAACACTTAGGCATACAATCCACACAGCACACTGACTACAAAAAGCTTCCAGTTTGGATTTATTACACTGTTTTATACTTTCCTTTCCCACTTAACACACACAGTTTTCCCTTTTGTTTCCCATTACATAACCGTCTGGTCCCTCACTGTCTGGCAGTATCATGTCAAACCCGTCTTTGTTATGTTTTGTACATAATTTTATACATATTTCCCCAAAATGTTATCTGACATATTTGATATATTTTGTAACTTTTAGGATACAGAAATAATCTTAAAACACTCTTCATTCTCTGACTACTGTAACAAATGTCTATTGATACCATATTTTATATACCATGTGTAGAATGATGTGTCTACAAAATCAAGATGATTTAATTGCTAACACATTTGTCATAATAAGATGACTAAATATCTGTAGTAGCCTTTTTTTAAGTAGTGTGTAGATCAGCCAGATATACATTAGTTCATATAAGGTCAAATGAGCAAGGGATTGTAGGAGCTCAAGCCAAGGATTACATTTGTCACAGTAAAATTCACTACTAGTTTTAATGTAAAATGCACAAACAGAATACTTAACAAGTGAGAGGCATAACTGTGTTGTTAAATGTGAATTTCACCTTTTGAGACATTAGCACAAAGCCTTGGCTTTATTAAGCGTAACCCGTATTTCCATGGATGTGGAAAATTGTATGCCTCACTAACACAAAAGCCTTGAGTTGCCCGAGGCCCACCTCTCCTCCTACTATCTGTTTCCTCTCTCTCACTTGCTTCAGCTCACTCTACTTTCTCCCTCTCTGGCATTCAGTTTAATAAGTTAGCGTGAATAGCTGTGACCGAATATAATGCCTAAGACCTGCTAGCAGGTTATAAATGTAGCCCTAATGGCTAAACCATTATAACATTTGGTACAGACTCAGCCGCAGTGAATGTGTTGCTGCAGGAAAACGGAGGTGGTGGAAGGCAGGAGGCAGGGGGATAAAGAGCTCCCTTTCCATTAGCTGATTGAACTGGAACCCAGTCCTGTGGGCTGGGAATTGTTTGCCTCACATCAAACGCAACTGAGATGTAAACACCTCTGTAAGTGGGCTCAGAAGAAATGACATATGAAAGCATTGTCCCACCAACAAGACTCACCACCCAGCAGTTACACACAGGTAGTACGTGAAAATGGTTGCTCTAATACATTTGTCAGTACTGGTGTTGTTTTCTATTATCCACCCAATGTTTTTGGTGAGCCAGAGTGAAGGCCTAATGGACCATGGCGTGCTGGAGTAGCTGGCCGGCTGTCGTACACAACACATCTCACATTAAGGTTCAACATTTGCCTAAGCCTAAGTACAATGTCATATTTAATAAATAATATATATATATATATATATATATATATATATATATATATATATATATATGTATTACACGGTTCTGGCTCCAGAGTGGTGTGAGAAGAGGGAGGCTTTATGTACCATACGTGTTCCTTTTCACTGAAACCAGGTCAACGGCTGAGATATTTCTGTACAAAGAGTTGGGAAAGGGGTGTGGGTAGGGGGGTTGGTGGTGCATAGTTAAGCCCACAGTGTAGTACAGGATGGAAAATGCATTTTTTTTTATCCTCGATAAACTTGCATGTTTTAGACAGAGTCCGAGATAAAGACATGCACTGTGAGAAAAACGGGCATCTATAAACCATGAGGGATTGTTTGGTGTCATTAACCGTTTCCTAATTTGATACAAAACACATCTGTTTGTGGAGGAGGCATGATTTGAAGGAGACACCAAGTCTTGTTAGAGTGAGGTGGGCAATGCAGCCCACACATGCAACCTGATGAAGTCAAATACAGATTTTAAATGATGAGAAGCAGTCAGCATTAGAGGGGTTTAAGAGAAATGCAAACACCATATACTGTATAAATGCCATCCATGTTTCTGTATTCAGTCAAGGAGAAAAGTTAACAGTGTAACCTCCGTTTGCCCTGCGTTTGCCTGCTAAATGTTTCAGCTGACAGTAATTATGCACTTGTGCGTGTGTTACCAGGAGTTTGACAAACCCCCACTTGCCACAGGTTTTGTTGTGATTGCAGCTTTGCTGGCATCTGCATTTCAAACACCTGCCACCTTTTAGAGATACCTAACCTCCCATGATCCCTGTCAATAGGCACTGACTGCACTGCCTCACAACCTGAGTGACTAAAGATAGAGATCATATGATTACATTTTGTTGAGCCTATAGATTCTCTAGGATTAGGAAAATAATGAGTGGAGTGTAGCTGACAGGAGGCGGTTAACATATTGCTCTTTATATAGAGTGTTAGTTACATAGGTGAATGTCATCAAGCATGAGCTTGATGCTGAAGTTGATTGACAACTGTTACCAGGTGAGCAGGCTTGCTGTTTGCAGCCCATAATCATATTCAGAGGAGAGGAGGCCCATGCTATGCGCATGCATTAAAGAGCATATACACTGGATATATTAAGGGCATAGTCTTGATGTTAAGCTGCAGCCCTACTTACACAATCCACATCTTAGCTGTTTCAGACAATTAAAGGTACAATATGTAACATTTCTGCATTAAAATGTCTAAAAACGACCATACCTATGTTATATATTTTTTTGAGATGTGTAGTTACACTCTCCCAAATGTTTCCACCAAACTTCAAACCCAGAGAAATCTGTTATTTTATTTTCAGACACGGCACGTTTCCTTTCCTTCCTAGTCGCCCGTCAGTGGCGTCATATAACCTTTCACCCTCTAGTTCCTCGTAACTTTCTTCAAAACACGGCACCCAGATGATACGTTTGAGCGTAATTGTAAATCATACAATGTCACAGAAAAAAATACTCCTAACCATAATACTGCTTTTTCTGCCACACAGCATCATTTTGTGATTGATAACATGCCACTTTGCAACACAGTAATACAGCAGATATCTTATTTATTGATACATATCAATATCGATCCAGTTTGACGTTACTACAATGTGTTGGTTGACAAGTAGCTAACTTAATGCTAGCTAGCTAATGCTTGGTGGATGACATTATACGGTTACCACATCGTTCAACATGCTCATAAAGTTATTGGTAGCAAGATTGTTTTCACCACGGATAAAAGCAGCGCTGGGCTAACCCACGAATGAGTTTACCAGTAATGTTAACGTTAGCTGTAGCTATATATCGACGACTAATCTAATGCTAATTTAGCCAGCTAGCACCCGGTCTGTCTGCCTGGGACAGCTGCAACACAGCCGGGATATGTAGCTTAGCCCACAGACAGCCAACAGACAGCCACCATTACAGCAATCCATACAGTATAAGTACTATACAGCACTTAACTCCGGTGCCGGGTGCTTACGTCACTAACGGCAGTTTAATGAAGCGTCGGGAAACAGACCATATCAGACCCAGACCCAGATCCGAGTCACAACAGCGGCCATCCATAACTAGTGTTAGCTGCGTCTCTGTTAGCGCTAGCTACGGGTGTTCGTGCCGAAACTCTCCTTCCTGCCAAATTTAGCTGTCTTTACAGTTAGCTAAATTAACCCGACAAGCACCAAAACGAATAGTTAAGATTAAAGAAAAGTGAAGGGGGAGATTGTTCCGGGCAGCTTGGAGATGTCCTGCTGCTGAACATCGGCCGTCCTCGGCTCGCCGTCCCGGGAGATTCCCCCGGCAATCCCCACCCACACCAGTCTCTCAGCCTCGTTGAGTTGCTAGCTAGCGTTACAACAAACCCCGTGAAACTATCCAAAAGGTGACAGTGACATGTGAAATATATTGTGATAGTCACTGTGATTTTAGCTGCTGGCTAACGTTAGCTTGCTGGCTCACTAGCTAGCTAACTGGTCAGCTTTCAATACAGATAGAATCAAGAAAAACGTAATTATGTTGGGAAAATGCCGCTATGTTATTAGAATGACATGAATAAAGTGTAATAAAGTGAATACATTTGAATGGGTGGCTAAACTTGTCCATGAACAGATGCATTCTAATCAGCGAAGTACAACTCCCATAATTCATCAAAAGTCTGTGTTTACAATCCATTGTTTTGGTTGAGAGACCCCTAGCAGCAGAAAGTTACATATTGTACGTTTAAAGTATCTATCTAAATTGTCAGCTTCTCTTTATGTTCATCTCTTCCTCTGTGATCAATGAAGATTGAATGAGGGAAATCAACATGGGATGGTGGGTTTTAACTCAGGTCACGTAATTGATGACATGCCCCTTATGTTACATGATATGTACATAAATGAGATGATGCACTACACCTGTGCTGCAGGGATGTTCTGAATATTGATCTGTGGCTGTAATTGGATAGCCATATAAACCTTTTTTAAGCTATTTAAGTAGAAAATAGTGCAGTAAATACCCAGAATTCAAGCCTCAACTTGTGAATGCATTTTTTTTTAATTAGGCTGTTTCAGTTGGATTTGACCTTCCCTGGTGTGTCAAGTATGCAGCAGATGTAATTATTTTATTTC
This sequence comes from Gymnocephalus cernua, assembly GCA_023631565.1. Taxonomy (NCBI): domain Eukaryota; kingdom Metazoa; phylum Chordata; class Actinopteri; order Perciformes; family Percidae; genus Gymnocephalus; species Gymnocephalus cernua. The sequence continues at coordinate 13,240,770 of CM042434.1, forward strand.
TAATGACCTGCTTTATAGAGGCAAATTTTCGTGAGTTGCATAGAGGATTGACAAATATTTCAAGTAAAAGAGCATCTACTCTATAGGTCCTACAGAGTATCAGGTTTCATCATTAGTCAGATAAAGGTTATGCAAGCAGTTACCTTTGAACAAGACTGGCCATATGGTTAGGTTAAGAAGATGTGTATGGTTCCTCATGGGAATAACTAATTAAGTGATGGGTCTCACTCGGTCATCTGTGCTTTGACTGAATGTAGTCAGGCAGTGGCCCCTATGGGCTACCATCTGTAAAACAAAGCTGATGATGCTGCTCTGCAAAGCCATACTGTTTGTTTCTGTTGTTGTAGTGGCTGACAAGTCATACTCCCTTTTCGTGTTTCATGACAGAATACAAATGGGTTTCTGAATACTGTGCAGCAGATAATGAGTGACTCGGGGAAACATGCTGCAGGTCATGTGTGAAGACACTTTGGCACGCACAGGCGCGCATACGCAGACACACATGTACAGGCGCATAATAACACAAACATAAACATAGGTGCACCCGTTACCAGGCACAAAAATGCACATTTGACAAAACTACCTGCAGCTGCTCATCTAGGAACATCTCCGACTACTGACCACTTTTTTTGTCGTTTGACTTGATTTTAGCCTTTAACTCTTGCAGGACCAGATTGAGGAATGCAGTCGAAGTTGTCCTCGGAATGTGGGATGTGAGCGTTTTTCTGTCCGTGGGTGGCGGAGGGGGACGGGGGGCGCTCTACTCTGCTCAATGCAGGACGCAGGAGACAGTCGCTCTCCAAGGTGCTGAAAGTCGGAGCGCTCCCTCAGTCTCGCCGTCTGACGATGAATGCGACCTCTGCTGAAAACCGAAAATCAAACAATGACTGGCTTCATTGCCGTTTGGTTTAATTTTTCATACTCCAACTTCTACCCATCTGGATTTTTATTTTTCATACAACCGCTGGATGTGTACACACATGCAACAAGACTGACTGCAGCTTCCTAACATTTGCCTGCTTCGTTGGGAAATATTGAATTGATTCCCAAGGAACGCTACAGAGGATTTTTTCTAGCTGTTTTTCTCGGTCTCTGTCTTTTTCTCCGTACCGCATGACTCTGGACGTAAACTGGGTGTCTCAAAAAGGTGAGTCCGACGAGGATAATCATGAAGCAGACCTACTTTTACGTGGATATCGTTTTCTTTCCACTGGAAAAGGGGAACCATATCTCCAAAAGGCTGGTGTTTAATTGCTTTTAAACCCATCATCACGACCGGGAGGGAGGATTATAGTGTTTTGTGGAGTCTGATGAATTTACCCTGTGGATAAAGTGAAGTTTCCATAGGCTAGGCGACTATCTTTATTCTGCTCTAGCCCTATATGTGTTGGGCTCTCTGGCTTCACACTAAGTGGATATATCAAGCTATTTCAACGCGGTGAGTTTGCCCTATCGTGTAATATACATCCCTGTTGTCACTGGCATTTTCGATTAATCTGTCAAGAAACGCAGCACTTACAAACCACACGATTCCAAGCCAAGGGAAAATATTCATTTTCAGCTATGTATTGCTGAACGGACTGGATTATGCTCTGTGGTTTTCCCCTTCCGAAGGAGTGATGCATTTGGGGTTAAATCATTGCGCATTTATGATTCGGGAGATTTGCATGTTACATGGATGATTTAGTAAGAACAGGTTACTGTAAGTCCAGAGTCGGAGCAGTAATTTGTATAATCATTGGCTTCGAAGGAAACAGACCAATAGCTACCTGTTGTCTCTGGTCGCTCTTAGAGTTTGAAATTGTATGTTGTTTTTGTATTGAATATGGAGAAGAATATTGTGAGGAGCACACTGCACTCACCGCAGATAGTGGATGGTTTAACCTTTTCCTCTGTAGTTGGATGATTACCCATTGCTGAGATTTTGCACGAAAAGAATAACTTAAACGTGAACACCCCATCGCCACTACTACCACCACAAGAGCGCACATATACAGTAGACTGCACACTTCTTATGTCAACAAAGGGTTGTTGTTTTTCTTTCAGGAATTATGGCATTAGTCTGTTGAGTGAGCTGCATTGGAGAGTCCCATTTGTCTCGGGAGATAGAATACTAGCCTAATTAACTTGAATGATCCCTATAATGACAACTGTTTGCAGCAGTGCAAAATATACACAAGCCTAAGCAAAAAATTAAAGTATTTGGGATGTGAGGTTTACTGGTTTATGAGGATATGCAAAACAACAGCAGTGGAATCATCATCCATCATATCATCTCTTATTTTTTCCACTGCAGCCCATTTCCTCAAGTGATGATGATGGTGATGATGAAGCTTAGGACGGATCCAGAGAGGATACCGGGAGCCTAGGGATGACATCCACACAATCTTGTTGAATGTGGATATCGATGCCGCGGCGAAGGATGGGCCCTCTCCTCTCGTCCGCCTTCGTCCTCCTGCTGGCCCTGAGCGCCGTGTCTCCGGCCTCGGTGGGTAACCCCGAGGATTACACCGCGGACGAGGCGGAACGGACCGCCAGTGAAAACATCGTCTTCGATGACTACCGGGGTAAAGGATGCGTGGATGACAGTGGCTTCGTCTACAGACTCGGGGAGCGCTTCTACCCGGGACATTCGAACTGTCCGTGCGTGTGCACGGAGGACGGGCCAGTGTGCGATCAGCCCGAGTGCCCCAAACTGCACCCCAAGTGCTCCAAAGTGGAGCACAATGGATGCTGCCCCGAGTGCAAGGAGGTTAAAAACTTTTGCGAATACCGGGGAAAAACGTATAAAATACTGGAAGAATTCAAGGTAAGATTTGAGTTGTAAGCTCCAACCTGGATCGATGTTTTTTGTTTACAACAACCTAATTTATGTCTTACATGTTAACATGGAAACAGTTGGTTCAAATGCTCAGCTTACACAAATTTACCAGGAGCAGTACTCAATCTTGCCAGGTTGATTCAGTCAGTCACAGTCAAAGTCTGGATGCCACTTAAGCAACCATCTCACATGGCAGTCTGTCTGGGTTGTTGTACATTTCATATACAATAACATGAACACCCCTAACTAGACTTGCCTATTCGTGTCAAGTGACATATGGCAATCAATTCAAACATGAAACAAAATCTAATGTCATGATGGTGTCATTTTTGTTGCAGCCACTATGTCTCAATTGCCAAATACAGCTCAAATTGACCTGTGCTGGTGGGCTGGTTGTTACAGTTTGTGTTAGTCAGACTTCCAGTTAGTATATCGCTTTTTGGCAGACTGTAAAAGTATCATAAAAAAAATTGTGTTTATTGGCCAAGGGCACAAAGATGGCTGCCTCCCAGAGTGATGTCATCCCCCCTCCCTGCACCATCAACTAAACATTTACCCAGCATTACTAAACTGACAGATGCTATGAGAGTATTTTTAATGCTTTGATTTGCGATTTGCGGACACTGAGTCATTGCTGGCAGATTCATTTTCCCTGTGTCTCCTGCAAAGGGAGCACTGTTTCTACCCACCAGACCAGTGGCTCAGCGGTTGTTACAGAGCGTGACAGTACTGCCTGATTAGATATAACACTATTAGCATGACAACTAAGGTCTGTGTTTAAATTGTTGCTGCCCATGGAGAAACCCCATTCCAATTCCTCACAAGTGGATTGGGGCTGTAAGTGATTCAAATATAATATGACACAATACGTCCTAAACAAAGGTATAGCTCTATTGTTAATCAAGGCATTTGTTCATGTCTGTGCAAAATATATCAATAACCAGGTAGGATTAGTATGTCCATTGCTCCAATGGAAATCAAATTAATGTTTTGGATCTATTGATTTGAATTAAGAGTATTTAATACTAAAGTTAGGCTGTTGACTGTTTTACACAATTACATGTTATGACATAATGTTACAGGCAGAAAACATACATCTAGTGAGCCCAACATTCAGCAATCTGGTTGTATGATGACAATTCACTTATGATTTTTCAAAACTCTGGCCTATTTCTCACCACAGATTTATCCAGAAACTGCTTTCAGTGGAAACAGGTTTTTTTTTTCACAAACAGCCAAACAAAAAAAGTGGATGCACAAACTAACAGCTCTTTGACTAATCAGGTATACACAGTATTTATGTCCATATGTCAGTGAAGAAGAGCATTTTTCAATCATCTATTTTGTGCATCAAACTCAAAATGATAGACTCTCCAGAACTAAATGAATACTTGAAACTAAGCTTTAAAAATGATCTCCAACATTAACTAGCATTGTCTGTGGCAGATTAGCAGTGTTCAGCAGTATTTGTAACCACTATAGAGATACCAGAGATCAAACAATGTGTAAATCCAAATAAGTAACAAATTAAACAGATATACAATGGTATTAGTCAACGTTATGCCAGTTGCATCTATTAACATTACCAAACCTATACAACACGTCTGAGCACTTTATGTCATCTAAGCCTTCTTCTGAGATGTGAAAGCATAGATTTCATGCTTTCAGCCTCATAAAGAGATATAGGACTGAAATCATTGCAGCCATTTAGCACTAACATGCTTTTAAATGTTTTGAAAGAATTACTGGATTCAAAGATTTCCTCAAATTATCAGACATAATGATCATTGTTCATATCTGTAAAATGTTCAAAGCCAACATTTTACAGTTGCATACTGCTACAATATATACGAGTATGGATAAGGTCTTTAAAAGAATTCAGTTTGAGCAGTATTAATTGCTTCTCATTTTTTGGCCACTAGGAGGCAGCTGAACAAGCTATAAACATATTGACATACAGACGGGTGACAAATTAAAGGAAAAACCAACATACATAAGTGTCTAAGTAAGGTGTTGGGCCACCACGTGCCACCAGAACAGCTTCAAAGTGCCTGGGCATTGATTCTACAAATCTCTGAAACTCTACTGGAAGGACGGAACACCATTCTTCCAAAAGATATTCCCTCATTTGGTGTTTTGATGATGGTGGTGGAGATCGCTGTCTAACACGTTGGTCCAAAATCTCCCATAGGTGTTCAATTGGATTGAGATCTGGTGACTGCTAAGGCCATAGCATATGACTCACATCATTTTCATACTTATCAAACCATTCAGTGACTCATAGTGCCTTATGGATGGGGGCATTGTCATCCTAGAAGAGACCACTCCCATCAGGATAGAAATGTTACATCATAGGATAAAGGTGATCACTCAGAACAACTTTGTATTGATTTGCAGTGACCCTTTCTTTCTAAGGGGACAAGTGGATCCAAACTATTCCAGTAAAATGTCACCACTGTTAGTAGGTGTCAAGCATTCAGGCCTGTATGTTCTCTTGGTGTACGCCACCTATGCACTCGCCCCCATTGACAATATGGTAAAGGACATCTCATCTGGCCATATCACTTTTTTCCACATCTCTGTAGACCAATGCCTATGATTTTTGCACTACTAAAAATGTGCATTTGTCTTTTTAATAAAGGGTTTATCCACTGCAACCCTACTAGAATAGCCCTCTCTAAGTCATTGTTGGACTGTTCTTGCTGACACAGTCTGATAACGTTTTGCATTGACATTATCAGTCACGTGATGAAGAGTTGCTCTTCTGTTTTTCCTTATATATTGCACTACGTACAAGCATCACAGTCTTCAAATGTGTGATGTCGACCACAATGACCGACCCTATTACTGATGTCTTCCCCTTAGAGCTAAATGCAGATGTCACTTTAGTCACTGCTCCTATTGAAACAGTAGCCAGTTGAGCAGTCTTTGCTTCTGCCATCCGTGCCCCAACAATGAACCGTCTTTCAAAGTTTTTTCCTCTTGCCATTTTGATACAAAATCAGAATCAACTGGGCCTGTTCCACATTTTCATACATGCCACAGATCATGATTGGGTAATAATCGCTTAATTGTACCATGCAGCACGCTTGTGTGAAAGCAAATGCATTGGTTATGTTTATTTATTTAGGTTTTTCCTTAAATTTGTCACCCATGTAGTATCACCTTGTGAAGTCGTTATGGCGAATGTGTTAACAAACAGTTACACATCCAGCAGACACAGAGCAACATTAGAATTCATGTTTCTAGCCACCTGATGAATGCATGTCTCTTTTAGCTCATTTTTTGGTCTCTACCAACCCCTGGGGAAATGTCTGGCACATCAGCTGCTAAATGCTCCACTATGTCCACCAGCTAGTCGCTAGCTTTGTCTGTCTGCTGTCTGGTGTTGCACAGGTAGAATACACTTGATGTAACAGAGCTTTTTTTGACACAAACTGCTGTCTGATGCTGCTTGAGATGAGGTTGATGAGAGCATTGTCAGTAAACCAAAAGATTAAAGTTGCAGGCTGTAAAAGCAAAACTATAAGATGAAGATGCTAAAATATTTAGTAGAGCTGAAGGGACCTGCAGTCTGTGATCATTCCCTGTGGACCTCACACAACCCCTTTCACATTACACACAGTTATTTAACCTAGTATCAAGCAGGATTTAATGCCTGACGAAGTGTCCATTGTCAGACCGTTGCCTCACCCGGAGTCCGTTAACTACCTGATAATGGATGCCTTGAAGGGTATTAACCCGCTTATACCATGGTTAATTGCTAAAAAAAAAAAAAAAATGTAACACCATTTATTCATATTTTTTGTGCATTTTGCAATCAAAATCTAAAGTTGTTTCAAACTCTGTTTCCCTGGTAACACCTGAGGGTTTGACTTACACCTAGAATAATCATTACCATCCTATACGGTTCTTATGCAATGGAAACGTTATTCACTGCTCCAGTAAATAAGACGAACCTTAGATATGACCTGGCAACCGGAAATATTTCTAGTCAGCTCACAGAACCCCAGCTATGAGCTGGAAAGCTAACAATATTCTAGCAGGATTCAAAGTCAATACCTTTGCGTACAGTTGACAAACAGTAGATACAATTTGACAGTATGTTTAACAACAAGACAAGCTAGTTCTCTAGCCATGTCATTGTCCCCAAATCAATATCAATATGTCCAGGGAGAAATGTGTACTGTCAACCACAGCCTGAAGTAGTGAGTTGAATAGCGAATGGGTTGAGATGATCGCAGTGATACAAAGTACCGTAAGTTCAGAGGGGCAGTGGAACGTGCAGGTTGTGTGTTACAGTTCTATAGTGACATCCTATAGTGTTCAGAGGATGAGACAGTGAAGGACTACACTCAGTGTTGGAAATTAGATATTAAGATGTTTTTCATTTTTTATTTAATTCAGCAGATTCATTTAGAGTGGTGGACACAGTGAACAGATGGTAAACAGAGAGAAACTAAACAGTTTTACAGGAACTAATTAGTATATATCACATTTTAATGGACACCCTGCAGCCAATCAGAATCAAGTGTTTACCTAGACCATGGTATAATGTAAAAAATATACTATATTGATTAGTGCAACTTTGAAGCTAGGGAAATATAATAATTATGGTTAAATAGCAAAAATGTAAAGGCTGACTACTTCTGGTATCAGGGGAAAATGAAGCTGGGCTTAAATCACTTGTGCAGAATAGTTGCATATGAACATAATGTGTTGCAAGTAGACAAACACAGTTTAACTATTTTTATTGAAAACCTCATTGCAGTTTAACTGCCGTGCAAGGCTTTAGCAGAATGTTGTTTAATCTTTGTATGTTTGCTTCAGTTTACATAATGACTTCAAGGCAAAACAAAGAAACCTCTGCTGGGAGATGTTAGAACGTGAATATTAGCATGTCATGTCACTGAAACAAACTGAAGCACGCAGGGGGGCTACACAGTGAGTTAAGCCAAATAACATTTAGAAAAACATCATAATTAATCACTGCTACATTTAATCTGTGGAAATGCAATGTTTTGGAATATGAGACAAAACCAAAAACCAAAAGGAACAAAAAAACATTGGCTAGTAGTTGTCCATCAGTTATTAATGGAAAACCGTTTTAGTTGCTTTTCATTTTCATGTACCTGCCTCTACATTCAGCTGAATGAGTGATTTCACTTTGGTTTTCCATTGTTAACCAGGAGTTTTATGCCATGGGGCCATAATGCTAGTGCTGAAACTTTTATTTGAACTAGTTAATCAACACCAAAATGAATCAACAAAAATTTAGAAATGCAATTAGTCTGCTTTTCTTAGTTTTACATTATCATGATTATTATTATTATTGAATGCCTTTGTGCTTTGAATTTTTAATTGGACAAAAGCAAAGCATGCTTTATATTAAATTATTTGCTTTTTAATCAAAACAATAATAATCATTTTTGATAATGAAAACAATTGTTAGTTGTGGCCCTGCTTTATGCTTTGGCACATCAGCATGACAGTGACATAGTGTTGCTGTTAATAAGGGGTCTGTGGGATCAGCCTATTTTAACCCGTAGGGTATGTACTTAATCTGTACTGATTGGTGTGTTTGCACGTCATTGGAATGCAAGCCCACCGATTTTGTAAGGACCGCTGTGAGTGCATAAGCCTGGCAGTTTGATGTGAGATCAAGTCCATCAATAGTGCAGCTCACCTGCATGCTAAAATTGACTGGTGCGCCCAGGGAAGGACATTTCTTCATACTTGGAGGATTAAAAAAACAAACATTAATTTGTTCTTATTGAGAGAGAGAGAGAGAGAGGATATCTGTGAGGATCCACCTCCCCTATCTGAGACCACACAAGTAACTCAGATGTCTTTGTCCTCATCCTGTGTGAAGGTTGGGTTTCTTCAGTGAGCACATGAAAGCTTCGGAACCCTGCAATGTTCAAGGAAATCAAAGGCCCCTGTATACAGACCCCGCTTTAGAGACGCCGACAGGTTAACCTTTGCTGTGGGCCTCATTGGCATTTCCATTGCGGTGCTTGTGCTACATTGCACATATGTTAGCATTTATATTCAGTAGCAAATGATAGAGAAGAAATGCAAAGACACTGCATCTCAGAATGATAACAGGAGAGATGTGGTCACTTTAGAACTCCTGGGATGCTCGGATGTTTAGGTTTGCATGAAGAATCAATGTAGGTATACATAGCTTGGCATCAACCAACACTTTTCCAGCATGCAATAGGTCAGCCATTAAGTCCCATATAAGTAGAGTATGCAGTCATTGACATGCAAGACGTTTTGGGCATTCCTGTCATTTGTTGAATCTTGTTGAAACTCATGCATCATAATAAAGTACATAGCCCAGTAACAACCTGTCCACTGAAGTATCTACTTTTAGCAACATAGTATTTAATACAATGTAGATTTATGTACAACCCCAAATCAGAAAAAGTTGGGACAGTATGGAAAACACAAATACAAAAAGAAAGTAGTGATTTCTAAATGTACTTTGACTTGTATTTCATTGCAGACAATACAACAGCACATCATTTAATGTGTTCCTTATGATTTTTATTGTTTTTATTTTTCAAAAAAACAAAATTCCTATTTTGGTTCTTGCAACACATTTCAAAAAAAGTAGGAACAGTAAAGCATTTACCACTTTGTAATGTTGCCATTCCTTTTCACAACACTTAAAAGACATTTAGGGACTGAAGACACCAAGTGATGAAGTGTTTCAGGTGTAATTTTGTCCCATTCTTGCTGCAAACAAATCTTAAGGTGGGCAACAGTACGGGGTCTTCGTTGTCGCATTTTGCGCTTCAAAATGCGCTACACATTCTCTATTGGAGACAGGTCGGGATGCAGGCAGGCCAGTCAAGTACCCGTATCCTCTTCCTCCGCAGCCAGGACTTTGTAATGTGTGCAGCATGTGGTTTTGAATTATCTTGTTGAAATATGCATGGACGTCCCTGGAAAAGATGTCTTCTTGAAGGCAGCATATTGTGCTCCAAAATCTCTATGTACTTTTCAGCATTAATGGTGCCATCACAGAAGTGCAAGTTACCTTTGCCAAGGGCACTGACACAACCGCATACCATGACAGACCCTGGCTTTTGGACTAATTGCTGGTAACAGTCTGGATAATCCTTTTCTTCTTTGGTCCGGAGCACACGGCGTCCATTTCTCCCAAAAAATACCTGAAATACTGATTCATCTGACCACAGTACATGTTTCCACTGTGTGATGGTCCATCCCAGAGGCCTCCAAGCCCAGAGAAGTCAACGGCGCTTCTGGACACTGTTAACATAGGGCTTCCTTTTGGCACAGTACAGTTTTAACTGGCATTTGTGGATGTAACTACGTATTGTGGTACTTGACAAAGGTTTGCCAAAGTAGTCCTGAGCCCATGTGGTGATATCGCTTATAGATGAATGACGATTCTTGATGCAGTGCCGCCTGAGGGACCGGAGATCACGGTTGTTCAGCTTAGGCTTGCGCCCTTGTCCTTTACGTGCTGAAATTCCTCCTCATTCCTCCTCATTCCTTGAATCTTTTAATTACGTTATGCACTGTTGAAGGTGAAATAAGCAAACGTTTCCTTTCTTTGAGGAACATTGTTTTTGAACATTTCAATAATTTTCTCACGTATTTGTTGGCAAACTGGCGATCCTCGGCCCATCTTTGCTCCTAAAGGACTAGACCTTTCTTGGATGCTGCTTTTGTACCACATTATAATTACAATCACCTGTTGACATCACCTGTTTCAAATCACATCATTATTTAACCAATTTACCTGATTACTAGCCCTTAACTGCTCCTGTCCCAACCTTTTTTGGAATGTGTTGCAGGTCTGAATGAGAGGAAAGGATGTATATTTACAAATGAAATTAAGTTGACCTGACAAAACATGAAATATTTTGTGTTCACATTGTCTGCAATGAAATACAAGTCAAAGTACATTCATTAATACTTTTTTTATTTGTGTTTTTCATACTGTCCCAACTTTTTCTGATTTGGGGTTGTAGGTGTAGATTTACTGCCAGTGGGTATATTTTCTAGTATTTGTTTTGTTGCCCTGTGAGAGAGTCACGCCACTCAAACAAGTAGGTATTTCACCTACAGGGTTCCCCATCAGATGAGGAAGGGACCAGTCTGCCCAGCATGGCTGCCGGCGTCTCTCTGGCCCCAGCGCAGCTGCAATCAAGAACCAGGAGATATAGGGTGAGTTCAGATCCCAGATCGTCAGGCTAGGGCTGGGATGTGAACTCAAATGTGAACAATCCCGTCCGTGCTTCCTGCGATCCCCCTAGGGAAGGGATGCAGAGTTGAAAAGAGGGGGGGGGGGGGGGGGGGGGGCGAGGGCTCCAATATTTTCAGTGACAATGGTACACACAGTAGAGTTCAGTCATCACACTATCTCAAATAATTTCTCATTTAGAGGCAAGTATAACTGTACTAATATAACTGTTTCTGTTTCTCATGACTTTCAATTGTTTTCTCAATACATAAAAAGTATTTGCAGAACTAATTATAGAAATGTGCCGTGAAAGCACGTGCGGACAATTACAACAATTAATTTAAAACAGCATTCACACACACACCCGAAGGTGCCTACACATCACACACCACAGTAATTAGTGAGTCTGCTTTTCAACACTGACACCTTTGATAAAAAACAGCCATAAAAGCTGTAAAAAATGACTGTTCAAATTGGTTTTCCTATCCAATTTGCCAGAGGCAACAAGGACCCTAATTAGAAGAATATATTAAGTGAGAACAATTAGGCCACAAAGAATTATCAAACAAGTTTTTCTGGTTTGAACTTCCTTGCACTTAAAGTACCCCTGTATAAGTATCAAGTGTGTTTTTAAGCATTCAACTCCACTCATTCACAAGTCCTACTCTCTCTCTCTCTCTCTCTCTCTGTATTCCCTGACCACCGGTGAAATATTGTTTTGACATGGACAGCAGCAGCATGCAATTTGACTGTCAACCCATTCCCATCACTCCTATTAACTGCATGGGTGAGATTCCAGTGACCCTGTTGTCCAGCCTCAAAGTATTTTACAGTACCATTTGCCCAACTGAAGGTTATTTGACTATTCATTGCTTCCCTGCCCAGTCTCCATTTGTCTCAGAGTGGGAATGAAAAGCATCACAGCAGATTCACTCAAATACTCAGCCAATAATACAGGGACAACAGGAGACTTTTCTTCAGTAAAACATCATCATCACCTAAGTTTGGTGCTGGCACCCCGTTTACCTCTGTGAGTTCAGGCTAACGCATGACTGATCCTCTTCACAGTAGACCTCACACAAAAGAACGCACTAAAAGCATCAGGCGCAGCTGAATACATTGAAGGAATCTGCAATGTGTTCTTAAAATGGAGTCATTCCGACGTGCACAAAATGAAACGAATGAAATGATTCCAGGAATGCAATACAATATAGTCACTATAGATACTTGTATATACTTCTATACATTTGGCCAAAAGTTCTCATCCACATCACAACTTATGTCCTCTCTCATCCTTACAAGTCCTTAATAGAGATCATCAAGGAATACAAATGTCAGTGTATCAGTGTTGTATGTCCCAATCAGGAGTTTATATATATATATATATTTATATATATATATATATATATATATATATATATATATATATATATATTATATATATATATATATATATATATATATATTTATATATATATATATATATATATATATATTTATATATATATATATATATATATATATATATATATTTATATATATATTTATATATATATATTTTATTTTTTCCAAGATGCCAATGTCAGTCTAATTGTCAGTGTCATTTTATGTTATTTTGTGTAGGTTTTGCATGTACATTTAACAGTTTTTATGATAGTGTGTAAACATGTGCAGAATAGAGTTTTGGTGGTGAGTTAAGTTTGAGTGAAAAAACAGTTCATGAATTTTGAAATATGTGGTCACTAAATGCATTTTGTGTCCAGAGTTTAGTCCACATTGTATAACATATATATACATATATTCAGCATTGATGCATGCAAATGCATGTTACCAACTGTAATACAACATGGATGTACCTGTGAGATCATGACACACTTTTGAATGAGAACGTCAAGAAGCCAGCTGCCCATTTCTTGTCAGTCCGAACAATAAAAATGAATGTGAGCCCTAAACAATAACGCTAAGTCTTAGTCTTGTTGTTTCTGGCTCACATTCATTTCCAAAATATATTGATTGCATCGCCTCAAACCACATAAATAATATATGTTAATTACTATGTTGAGTTTAATTCCAATTTATCTCTACAATTTACCAGCAGCCACTATTCAAGACAATGCATTTGCTTAGAAAACAAATGAAAGGTTTAGCAGATTTAGTCATGCATCACTAATGTGTACTTTAAGGACTATACATATGATGTCTAATTGTCTTCTTCTCTATCCTCTAAAGATAGTAAAATGCTTATGGGGGAAAAAGGGAAACTGTATCTGTGCCAGATGCAGACGGCACTAAAACTGTGTCTAATTGTTCCCATTGTTATGTTTTAGAGTTATTTCCTCCAGATGATCAAATATTAAAAGAAATTGGTGTAAGCTGAATCCTTACCATCCACTTAACTAATTATCCTGCTCTTACAGTAAATCAATGATTGTGCTGTGCTTTTACCTATAATTAGATACTACTAGAAACTAACATGTAATCCACTGCTAAGTAAAGGCTCTGTTGAGGAGAGGAATGCTATGCCATTAGCCTGTTGCTTTTATTACCAAAAGAAGTAATAACTATCACTAATGGGCAGTAACGCGTTAGAAGTAACGCGTTACTGTAATCTGATTACTTTTTTCAAGTAACGAGTAAAGGGATTACAATTGCAAAAACAGAAATTAGATTAATGTTACTTCCCCGTAAGCAGGCTGCGTTACTGCTTTACTTAACCGTGATTTTGTTTTGTGAGACTTTTTCATGAGCGCTGCGACGTCAGTGTAAACACCGACATGTGTAGTGTTGAACAAGAGACAACATGGAGCGCGGGAGAGAGCAGGATCATGCAGCGTTTAATGCTTGGAAGTACCAACATTACTTTGAGTTTGACTCGGTTAAAGGTGACAAAAACATCAGTGTCCGCTGTACTGCATGGGAAGAAAACTTTTATCTACAGCGAAAAATTCCACTCAAATCTGAGCAAGCACCTAGCCAGCCGGCACAGGAATGTGAAACTCTCTGAAAAAGAACCTTGAACCCCCCAACTGACATGACCGCTGGGGCTACATCCAGTTCCACCAGGCGAACCTCCGAGGGCACCTCTCCTGCTAAACAGGTGAAAATAGGCTTAAAAGCTACAGGACTTAGTGCCGCTGAACTGAAGAAGCTCGTCGCTGGCTATATAGGACATGTTTCCACTGTTGACTCTGAATCGTTCCGACGGTAGAGAAAATACCGACCAAACACGGTGTCGAGCTGCCACAGAGAAAGTCATTTGCAGGATACCTTGAGAGAGAATACTACATAATGGACGCTAATTTGAAGGCTGCACTCGAAGATGTAGACTTTGTTTCCACCGCTGCTGACATCTGGACGGTGAATAACAAAAGTTTTATGGGTGTAACAGTTCACTGGATCGTGCATCATGTTTTTGAAAAGTAACTTAGTAAAGTAACTAGTAAAGTAACTGGATTACTTTCTTGGAGAAGTAATCAGTAACTAATTACTATTTCCAAGTAACTTGACCAACACTGATAACTATTAGATGCATGTTGTTGTTTTGACCCTGTTCCTAGCTGCTTTTGTTATGAAGGTCACATTTCCATGGATACTAGCAGTCTTACCCTAGCAGTGATCATATTCAGGATATGTAACATGAAAAAACTGGTTATTCATATATCTAATTCAACAATATACAGGTTTCTGAATTTCTGTGTCAATGCAGACTTTTCCACATCTAGCTGGTCTCATTTCTGTCCCAACTGATCTCTTTCAGCATTTAACAATGAGCCCATTTTTGTTTCTTGCTGCTGCATTCTGGTTTCAGTTTCTCCATCTTGTCAGCAATAATAAAGAATGAGAGCAACACTACAGTGTACCCTCTGCATTAGAATTTCAGACATCATGGTCAGATGTGACCATTAAACCCCACATAGTTCCTACAGCACCCCCTCTTCTTGCCTTCTCCATATGGGATGGAAATAAACTAACGTTGGTTTAGCACGTCGATCAAAGGTCTGAGTTTCATCGACTAATAAATAAAGGACACGTTTTACGTATGTGGCAGACTGTAAGATGAATAAGGTGTTTACTGTTTACGTGCCACCGTATCTCAGTTTTTAATCTCAGTACTTCAGCTATCATATTTGCTTTCTCAAATAATTTACTTTTACTTTTTTTTTTTTTTTTACATGCAAAACTATATAACCGGGATTCTACAAAATCATAAAAGGAGTACTGGTGTGCACGTAAACACACTTAGTAGGTTTGGACCTCCATTTAAATACTGTAAGAAACACACAGTATGAAGCTCATGATTGCAGACTGCTGATGCTTCAATTCCCGACGAGACATATTCATTATTACCTTACATAATCTTGACTGATCCTGGGTTTCTGCTGCTGGCAGTGTCAATTTAAAGAAATAATCTGGGTTTCTGCTGCTGTCAGTGTCAATTTAAAGAAATAATCTGGCTTTTTAAAGAGGGGTCGTGTGAGGTACTTATTGATAGTCAGTGTATTACCTACAGTAGATGATGGTTAGCACACTGCCAGTGTGGAGAAGCAGACGAGTACCGACACAGAAGCTGCTGTGGACGGGGTCAGCAGCAAAACATACTTTAGCACCCTAAAAAAATTAATATCAGTATAAGTTTATGCTATATTTGGAATATTTTCACTGCTTTACCTTGCCATCAGACTAACCCTTCCTTTGGCACTACATTTTCTCAATGTATTATGCACTGTATTATGTCGCAGATCAGCTGTATGGGTCAGACTCACTCCAGTTTATGGATTAAACAAAAACAAAAAAAGAGAGTGATTATGATGTTGTGAGAATGAAATGCTATTACTGTGAAGACAAGAGGATACTTTTATGAACCAAAGTATAAAGAAAAATAATTTGCAGAGGGAGACTGAATGGCCCAAATAGAAAGAGGGGAAACTGGAGGAAAGGGGCTGAAGGGTTAAGCGGTGAAAATATTCTAAATATAGCATACACTTAACCTGAAATGGATTTTCTTAGGTGGGCCTTTTAAGTTGGCTAAAATACGTTTTGCTGCTGACCCTGTCCACAGCAGTACATTGCTTAGCTTCAGTGTCGGTACTGCTGCCGGCTTCTCCAAACTGCCAACGTGCTAACTGTCGTCTACTGTAGGTAATACACTGACTATCGATAAGTACATCATACAACCCTACTTCAAAAACCTATCCTTTAAAGTAAGGTGTAATTGATTGTATATGTTGTCCAAGGTTAAGGTACCTCATCTTCACTCAACCCTGAGAGCTAATGGACAACAACAAAAATGCTCAGTGAGCTTTATATATTCAATTACTGGTGCCAAGACACACAAATGCAGTCACTGTTACTGGACTTATTTCCTTGCAAGGTCCATCCATCCATCCATCCATCGTCGTCCGCTTATCCGTGGTCGGGTCGCGGGGGGAGCAGCTCCAGCAGGGGACCCCAAACTTCCCTTTCCCGAGCCACATTAACCAGCTCTGACTGGGGGATCCCGAGGCGTTCCCAGGCCAGGTTGGAGATGTAATCCCTCCACCTAGTCCTGGGTCTTCCCCGAGGCCTCCTCCCAGCTGGACGTGCCTGGAACACCTCCCTAGGGAGGCGCCCAGGGGGCATCCTTACCAGATGCCCGAACCACCTCAACTGGCTCCTTTCGACGTGAAGGAGCAGCGGCTCTACTCCGAGCTCCTCACGGATGACTGAGCTTCTCACCCTATCTCTAAGGGAGACGCCAGCCACCCTCCTGAGGAAACCCATTTCGGCCGCTTGTACCCTGGATCTCGTTCTTTCGGTCATGACCCAACCTTCATGACCATAGGTGAGGGTAGGAACGAAAACTGACCGGTAGATCGAGAGCTTTGCCTTCCGGCTCAGCTCTCTTTTCGTCACAACGGTGCGATAAACTGAATGTAATACCGCCCACGCTGCGCCGATTCTCCGACCAATCTCCCGCTCCATTGTCCCCTCACTCGCGAACAAGACCCCAAGGTACTTAAACTCCTTCACTTGGGGTAAGGACTCATTCCCTACCTGGAGAAGGCACTCCATCGGTTTCCTGCTGAGAACCATGGCCTCAGATTTAGAGGTGCTGATCCACATCCCAGCCGCTTCACACTCGGCTGCAAACCGATCCAGTGAGTGCTGAAGGTCACAGGCCGATGATGCCATCAGGACCACATCATCTGCAAAGAGCAGCGATGAGATCCCGAGCCCACCGAACTGCAACCCCTCCCTACCACGACTACGCCTCGATATCCTGTCCATAAATACTACGAACAGGATTGGTGACAAAGCGCAG
This sequence comes from Gymnocephalus cernua, assembly GCA_023631565.1. NCBI lineage: Eukaryota > Metazoa > Chordata > Actinopteri > Perciformes > Percidae > Gymnocephalus > Gymnocephalus cernua. The sequence continues at coordinate 13,258,113 of CM042434.1, forward strand.
CCCTGGCGGAGGCCAACCCTCACCTGGAACGTGTCCGACTTACTGCCGAGAACCCGGACACAGCTCTCGCTTTGGTCATACAGAGATTGGATGGCCCTGAGAAGGGACCCCCTCACCCCATACTCCCGCAGCACCTCCCACAAAGTCTCCCGGGGGACCCGGTCATATGCCTTCTCCAGATCCACAAAACACATGCAGACTGGATGGGCATACTCCCAGGCTCCCTCCAGGATCCTTGCTAGAGTAAAGAGCTGATCCGTTGTTCCACGACCCGGACGGAATCCGCATTGTTCCTCTTCAACCTGAGGTTCGACTATCGGCCGAACCCTCCTTTCCAGCACCTTGGAGTAGACTTTACCAGGGAGGCTGAGAAGTGTGATACCCCTGTAATTGGTACACACCCTCTGGTCCCCCTTTTTGAAGAGGGGAACCACCACCCCGGTCTGCCACTCCTTTGGCACTGTCCCAGACTTCCACGCAATGTTGAGTAGGCGTGTCAACCAAGACAGCCCCTCCACACCCAGAGCTTTCAACATTTCTGGACGGATCTCATCAATCCCTGGGGCTTTGCCACTGTGGAGTTGTTTGACTACCTCAGTGACCTCCACCAGGGAAATTGACGACAATCCCCCGTCATCCTCCAGCTCTGCCTCTAACAAAGAGCGCGCATCAGCTGGATTTAGGAGTTCCTCAAAGTGCTCCTTCCACCGCCCTATTACCTCCTCAGTTGAGGTCAACAACGTCCCATCCTTACTGTACACAGCTTGGATGGTTCCCCGCTTCCCCCTTCTGAGGTGGCGGACGGTTTTCCAGAAGCGCCTTGGTGCCGACCGAAAGTCCTTCTCCATGTCTTCTCCGAACTTCTCCCACACCCGCTGCTTTGCCTCTTTCACGGCAGAGGCTGCAGTCCTTCGGGCCCGTCGGTACCTTGCAACTGCCTCCGGAGTCCTCTGGGATAACATATCCCGGAAAGACTCCTTCTTCAGTCGGACGGCTTCCCTGACCACCGGTGTCCACCACGGTGTTCGAGGGTTACCGCCCCTTGAGGCACCTAAGACCCTAAGACCACAGCTCCCTGCCGCAGCTTCAGCAATGGAAACTTTGAACATTGTCCACTCAGGTTCAATGCCCCCAGCCTCCACAGGGATGCACGAAAAGCTCCGCCGGAGGTGTGAGTTGAAGGTCTGTTGGACAGGAGCTTCCTCCAGACGTTCCCAATTTACCCGCACCACCCGTTTGGGCTTACCAGGTCTGTCCAGAGTCTTCCCCCACCCCCTGACCCAACTCACCACCAGATGGTGATCAGTTGACAGCTCCGCCCCTCTCTTCACCCGAGTGTCCAAAACATACGGCCTCAAATCAGATGAAACGATTATAAAATCGATCATTGACCTTCGGCCTAGGGTGCTCTGGTACCAAGTACACTTATGAGCATCCCTATGTTCGAACATGGTGTTTGTTATAGACAATCCATGACTAGCACAGAAGTCCAATAACAGACAACCACTCTGGTTTAGATCAGGGAGGCCGTTCCTCCCAATCACGCCTCTCCATGTGTCTCCGTCATTGCCCACATGTGCGTTGAAGTCCCCCAGCAGAACTATGGATTCCCCCTCCGGAGCCCCATACAGGACTCCATTCAAGGTCTCCAAGAAGGCCGAATACTCTGAACTCTTGTTTGGTGCATATGCACAAACAACAGTCAGAGTTTTCCCCCCAACAACCCGCAGGCGTAGGGAGGCGACCCTCTCGTCCACCGGGGTAAACTCCAACGTTGCGGCGCTCAGCCGGGGACTTGTGAGTATCCCCACACCCGCCTGGCGCCTCACACCCTGGGCAACTCCGGAGAAGAAAAGAGTCCAACCCCTCTCCAGGAGTACGGTTCCAGAACCGAGACTATGCGTAGAGGTAAGCCCCACCAGATCCAACTGGTAGCGCTCCACCTCATGCACAAGTTCCGGCTCCTTCCCCCACAGCGAGGTGACATTCCATGTCCCCAGAGCCAGCCTCTGCTGCCCGGGTCTGGTCCGTCGAGGCCCCTGACCTTCACCGCCACCCGTGTGGCAGCGCACCCGACCCCAGCGGTTCCTCCCACAGGTGGTGGGCCCATGGGCTGGAGAGATAGGTGCCACGTAGCTTTTTCGGGCTGTGCCCGGCCGGGCTCCGTGGCAAACCCGGCCACCAGACGCTCGCTGACGAGCCCTCCCTCTGGGCCTGGCTCCAGACGGGGGCCCCGGGCTTCCTCCGGGCAGGGTCTCTCTATCCCTTCCTCCGTTTTTCATAGGGTCTTTTGAACCATTCTTCGTCTGGCCCCTCACCTGAGACCACTTTGCCATGGGAGACCCTACCAGGAGCACAAAGCTCCAGACAACACAGCCCTCAGGTTCATAGGGACACCCAAACCTCTCCACCACGATAAGGTGATGGTTCCCGGAGAGGTCCTTGCAAGGTGTCTGATTTTTTAAGTTTTTGTTGTCCAAGGAGGGTAAGATGAATGATAGGAGGTGAAACAGACTTAGGTTCATGTCTGAATTATCTCTGCTCTGATCCTTGGAGACCTCATTCTACGTAGTAGATAGTTTTAAGTTAAGGACGTATGGCTGCAATCAGAGAATGGGTTATGCATTTGTATTCCTTTTTACTGCCCACCCCTTTCATCTTTTAATGTTGTTCATATTCAATCTGTGGCTGCAGTGTATCCATATTGCCATAAAATCCAATAAAAATACAAGTCTGGCCACTTCCCACTTTGTGCCACTTAATGCATCCTGGTAAAATTGGCTGATAAAAGTCATATTAAAGCATCCAGTATTACTACAGCCCTTTCACTTAACTAGAACAGTGGCATTGTTGTTTTTGTTATTTCTACAATTCAATCGTAGTAGATGGAAATATAGCACTGTCTGGAGCTAATGCAGTTTGGGATAGTTGATGGCATAATGACATAAAGCATTCATTTCAAAGCACAACATCCAGCAATTACAGTAATAATACAAATAACATTTTGGGAAAAAAACGTCAAAATGTCAAACTATTCAATTAAAAATGTCTACAGTACATACCAATGTTATATACCCAACAGTAAAACACAGTCACCTCAATGTCATTCAAGAGTCAACATTTGCTCACAACGTAGTTTTTTTTATATAAATTGATACACATTAAAATATTGACTGCAGCAATTTTGGAAAACTTAAAAAGGATAGCCCAGCTTATTAGGACTCATCTGAACCAACAAATTGCTGGGTTTCAGTTACTGTTCTCCACCTAACAACAAAACAAAATCAATATTTTCTCAAATGTGAACAGCACAAAGGGTTAACAAAAATGACAATTTGTACCCTCTAAGCTTAGTACGAAGAGCTGAGTTGCTGATAGAGCAGAGATGCCCTAAAAAAGACCTTCCTATGATGAGCAGAAAGAAAATCTAATATGATGAACAGTTGACCTTTTGTGATTTGGAAACAGTTTTGTATTTTTCCACTCCATGTAATTGCATTACAGTTCATTTTCCGGTCAAGAGACTTTATAAAGGTAGAGTCAAGTCAGAAGCACCAGCTCAGAGAGCTGCATAGCCCTGATTTACATGTTGCAGAGGTGGTAAGATAAGCCTCTGAACTGTTTCCTGAGGCAGGCAGCAGCAGAATGCAGCAAAATACTAAACATAATGAACACTGCTTTATATACTCCCTTATTAGTTATTTCTAAGGATTGTTTTTTAAAGTCAGCTATGGGCTCTAATAAAATTGGCCTTGTGAATAATGTATTACCTTGTTTCTTTATTTATGAAGACACTATGATATGCCTAACAATAGCATTTTTAATTGGGAAATACCAGCACAGGAGCAGGCTGACTAGTAGTAATCACGTGCACACACACACACACAGATATAGGTGAAACGTACTGAATCATCTAATCCAGATTTCTCTTGCCCCCTCTGCCCACAGCCGTCACCCTGTGAATGGTGCCGCTGCGAACCAAATAATGAGGTGCACTGTGTGGTGTCCGACTGCGCAGTCCCAGAGTGTGTCAACCCTGTGTACGAGCCGGAGCAATGCTGCCCCATCTGTAAAAATGGTAAACACACATCTCCTTTGGAATTCAACACACACCCCTCAGAAGTCATTACATTTTCATTAAACCAATGGCGGAAAGTTTATCTGTGGTATCGGCATTTGACGGCCGCGCCTTCAGAGGATGAGGATGTAATTGATGTTTTATGAATTAAAATTATTATTACCTTGGGCCTGTTAGATACTAATGAGCAGTACTAGTCTTAATTATAAATGATGCACTAAGCAGAGTAAACATTAGCCCGTTGATTAAAGGCATGGTAGGAGGGACTAATGGGTCCTCTGAGAGCCTTTTATTTCCCAGTGCCCTGACGCCCTTGTCACATGCAGCCGATCCCTAAATTAGAATTATAGGATTCCAATGGTTCATTGGCTATTTACAAGGCAAGGTGGGAGACTATCCTCTGCCAGCACCAATCCTGAGGGACAGATGGCACTTAATGACTAAAGTACAACTGTTTGTTTGCAATGTTATCCTGGCTGAAAAGCTCTATAAGCTATAATAGTTTTTTGTAATTTCACACATCTCAAATGTAAGCTTCAGATCATTTGAGAGATGAAAGGGCCAACAAAGAAAGTTTTTCTGAACTCAAATGAAAACCTGATAAACAATGAGATGTACTCTCATGATTATATGCCTTGTTATTGCATTCCGCCTTCTCATTATGTTAAGTGTCATGCCAAGAATATATAAATTGTTCATGAGTATTCTTGCTGTAAGGAGCCAAAAGAAATATTCTGAATTATTTTTTCTTTAAAGCAGCAGTTGACCTATACATGTTGAGAGCAATTTCGCTTGAGGCAGATGCTAAATGGCTATTTCACCGCAACTACCCACATTTTCTTTCACACTTTCTCTCATTTCCTCTTTATCCCTCTTGCTTGCTTTCTTTTATTTCAACACACATACACACACACTAACAAGACTGCAGAAGCTGCTAGGAGAGAGCTAATCCAGGCTGACAGGACACAGTGACACCCTTGGCATTTCAGGGTAGGCCTGCCGTTTCAAGACTCCCCAAGGGTGCCTGGTCAGGATGTGGCAGCCAGTTAAATCTCTATGGGAGCTAAGGGCTGTGGGGAGAGGACAATGAAGAATGCTGTTTAGCTCTCATTTTTGGCCAAGGGACAGGGGGATGTGAAAAGAAGACATCCACTTATGTGCTCCAGTTAGACATGCAATCATTGGAAGACAGTCACACATTTGTCTTTTCCTTTACCTGCTGCAAGCGTTTTTGGTGTGAAATGAGCACAACCCTTTCAAAACGTCAACGTGTTTTCTCACAAGGGAACGATTATATGGTGAAAAATATGGTGTTTTCTGAAAATGAATCCACATAAACCTATTCTGGTACAACCTCTAAATACAATTATGAACCTGAAAATGAGCATATTATGAGCACTTTAACACAGTTTGTTACAGGTGTTAATTTTTAGTGAAAGGTTTCTCCCATTTAACAAGAGTCTACAGCCATGCTAACATTAGCTAAATGCTAACATTAGCCTGCCCTTCCTAATGGGCTCGAATGGCAATGGTAACATGCTGATGTCAAGCAGGTATGATGTGAACCATGTTCATTTTCTTGGTTTAGCAGCAACATTTCAATCCCCATGAATTACTTCCTCAAAGGCTCTTTAAAATATAATAAATGGCTTATCTTATAGATTAAAGTCTTCTTTATCACATAACCACAGAGTAATGCACATTACAAATATGTATAATTGTATTATATTGTAATGTCAAATTTTACAACAATTTTCTTTTTAACTTTACTGACCTTTTGTTTGGTACATGTGCTTGGACTCCTAAAGGTCCACCCTGTTGAATTTTGAAGAAGTTCCAGTACATGTGAAAGGTCTGGCTGAAACCCACTCATTCTGAGACAGTTACAGCTTTTGTTTAAAGGTCCCATGACATGGTGCTCTTTGGATGCTTTTATATAGACCTTAGTGGTCCCCTAATACTACATCTGAAGTCTCTTTCCTGAAATTCAGCCTTGGTGCAGAATTACAGCCAGAATTACAGCCACTAGAGCCATGGTGGAGGGTGGGGGTGTGGCCTTGACCAACTGCCACTTTGCTCATTTGAAAGCCATGATGTCTCTCTCTCTCTCATTGGTTGGCCAAATTCTCTGGGCAGGCAAAGCAGAGAAAGGGGACTTGCTTGTTATGACCTCATAACAAGCGAGATTCCAGAACGACTCATCTGCACTTTCATTTTCTCAAAGGTAGAACAGGATACCCAGGGCTCGGTTTACACCTATCGCCATTTCTAGCCACTTGGGGACCATAGGCAGGCTGAGGTTAAAAAACCTCAAAGTGAAATTTTCATGCCATGGGTCCTTTAAATTTTAAAACCAATCGGAATTGTCAAGGGCTGGCCCAATTGCCAAGGGGTAAAATGTTATTGAGGTGTCGCACACCGTTAATTAGCTCCCATTAATTATTAATTTGGTGATTTTGAAGTTAAAATATGCCTTGATCCTTGAGTTAAAAAAAAGGCAAAATGTGGTTATTAGTGAACATTTTTAACAGGATTAATGACTATAATTTAATTTAAGGCAGGTCCTAACTACATTTCAGCATCTAAAACATTTCCAACTGTGGTGACAACCTTGGTGTGCAGATGTATTTTTGACCAGCATATCAATGTTTCTGGCTGCCAGTGTTTTTTCAAAGCTTCCCATTATTAGGATGTAGCTTTTTAGCTTGTCTGCTTCTTGGTGTTTCACCCTGCAACCAGCAACAGAGAGCAGAAGGCAGCACAATGGAACCGTCAGCCAGTGACAGTGCTTATCTCAGAGAACCACATTCATTCTGATTTAGCAGTAATCGTTATCATAACTTTTATACTGTAAATGTATCAGGGGATACATGTAATTATATAATTGTCATTAAGAAAATGAAAATGAGACGTAGTGTGAAAATGGCCAGCATTTCCTTACCATGATAGGATTAAACCATAGATCTGCTTATCTGTCTGAAGAGTCATGGTGGGTTTTTAACAGACATATCATACAGTAGCAGTGCCATAGAGCTGGCAATAATTAGGCAACATATTCAGACTGACATATATATATAATTTGGACAAGCTGCAGTTTTTTTGTGAATTAGAGGTTTTTGGCAGGTAAGTTTGTATAGAAGCATTTCTTACCTCTAGGCAAGGTCTATAATCGTATTTGAGCCAAATAGACGGTAATGAGCACTAAAATGCATTCAGTCCTTAAGCTGCAGTCAGGGAAAGTATGATATGCTGAGACAGTTTTGACACAGGACAAACATTTCTGACTTACTAAATTTTATTGGCAATGAATCGATCAGAAGTTGGGACGGGTGACAGTGTGTCCTTCGTACGGTGACAGGTAGTCCACAGTGAAACTGTGTCCTTGTGGCTCCAAGTCTATCTGGCTATAAACAATCACACTTGGCAGCCAGCACCAGTCACCCTCTCTTCCCTCATCAACAGCTACTGAGTTTGTCCTGTAACCTGTGCCTGCTGTCCAGAGGCAGATCAATGAGACTTGGCAAGCATCCTCAATGTCTCCTCTAAGCTCAGATCAAAGGGTTATTATTAGGTCCAAATAGTGCATGGGACTCATCTATGCTGAGGCAAGTAATGGGGATACGAGGTAGCCAACACCTCCTTATGTTAGTGTCACATGGATGTTTATGGTCTCCTGCACCCTTTCACTCATAAACACTGCAGGCGATTGAACCAAATACTGCAGACATCTGAAGCAAAAGCTTGTGAAATAATGGGAGTTACTGGCCAACCCTATTTGCCTATCTTTAGGCAGCAGTTGAATGTAACTACATTTACTCAAGTACTGTACCTAAATACAAATTTGAGGTACTTGTATTTTACTACACTATACTTAAGAGGCAAATATTGTACATTTAACTGCACTTCATTTGTCTGACAGCTTTAGGTACTAGTTACTTTTCAGAGTACAATTTTTCATACATTTCTTGTCCAGTAAAAAGACATGTATCTTATTTTATGGGTTATGAAAATTCTTCTACTTCTTAAGCTAAATAAACTATAAAAAAAAAACTTTGGATTAGCTGGAAAATGCATTGTCCCAAGCTTTTCTGAGCTCAAGTTTTCCCATGCTACAAACAGATACATGATTGCTGTAGATTAAAACTGCCCAATAGTATATAACGTAGTAACAATTAGCACAACCATAAACATCTAGTTACAGCAGTAAAATGCAGCATACATATTAATGCAGCAGTTTAATCCAAAAACATCATATATAATCATCATATATACATTAGTAAAACACAGAGGGATCAATTTACTGCAGTGTGAATACTTTTAATTTTGCTGATAATACTTATTCTTTTACCTTAATTAAAGAATCTGAAGGATTCTTCCTCCACTGTCTTTAGGCTATTAAAACACTTGGTTAAAGTAATGGTCTTGCTTAAATATTAAGTCAGCGTGACCCGTCTCATGTTTTGAGTCAGTGTGACTTGATGATGATCTATACCCAACCATAACTGTGTGCTTTGAGTTACCTAAACATTATCGCAAAAAATAGGCCTTTGTCACAGTGGATATTCTGACTAGTAGGAAAGGCACAGGTGTTATTTTTTTTTTTAACACTGACAATGGCTCTGTCCCAGTATGCCATGACAGTGACAGTAAGCCAGCATGCACAATACCAGGAACCTGAAATCAAAGCAGCTAAATGGAATAGTCATTAATTTCAATAATCACACCTGTGCCTTTCCTACTGTGACATGTCAAAAAGGTCTGTGCTGTGCCCAAGTTGAGTAATTGTGCCGATTTGCATGCAGCTGGCCCGTGTCCCAAAATGTACCATGTGTAACTAGGCTCTTCAGGTCAACTAACCATACAGTTTCACATTTACATTGCTGGTGTTGTTTGTCTGTACTAAATCACATTCACTAGGACACTAAGATGTCCATGAAAGTAAGCCGTGAAAGCTACTGTGTCTTGAAGAGTTATGAGACATATGAGTTTTTTATGACTACTCGTAGAGTCTTGAATCTAGCAGGATTTTACAGAGCTGAATACTGAGAGCAAACCAAAGTCACCGTCACACCAATTGAGCTGCTGATTACTTCATCTAAATGATTAAAACCGGAAGAATTCCTGGCACCTACTGGTTCTGCTGCCTCAAGAAGTAGAGGAAGAAATACACCCCTCTGCACCCCTACGAGGCAGGGAGAAACAATATAGATATAATTATTTCATATAGTATTTACCAATAATGAATGCACTGCATTCCCAGGTAACAGCGTTTCGGCTTCCTTGAGTACAGATCCTAAAATGTACTAAGTCTTTCTCTCTCTACCGAGATTATCAAATACATGGGTATGAGGCGTTCCAGTGGTGCACAATCAAACACTTTTAAGAATTAAAGAAATATTTTCAACAAAAAGGGTTCCACACAGGTAAATCCCACAGTGTTTTAAGGATACATCAGACGTCAAAATTAATCTGAGTTCTTTATTGTTTGTCTTTAAGTCAGTTTCTAAGGAATTGCAAAGGAGTTCTGTGGTCTTTTTCATGACTGAAGTGATTAACACCATCCTCCCTACTGCCTCTCAAAACAGCTTTCTCTCTCTCTCTCTCTCTCTCTCTGTACTCCAGCCTCTCTGTACTGCCAAGCCAGCGCCTGGCAGGCTTCTCTGCTCGCAGCGCATTAGGATGCAAAGCGCTCCATGTCGAGGGAGAAGGGGAGACTAACAAAAGCGCTTTAGTGTTGCAAAAACAAGCCCATCGGTGCATGCCCGTGAAAAGATCTGTACGTCTGCTCTGACTCCTCTAACTCCCTGCAGCTCTCTGCATCACTCGCCGTCCCTCTGAAAGGAGAAGCCCTCAGGAGAGCCACATCCATTTCTTGTCGTTCTCATTCCTTCTTTCCTGTCTTTCTCCCTCTTCCCATGCGCAGGTCCAAATTGCTTTGCTGGAACAACGATCATCCCAGCCGGAATTGAAGTAAAGGTGGACGACTGCACCATCTGTCGCTGCCACAACGGAGACTGGTGGAAGCCGGCGCAGTGCTTGCGGCGAGAGTGCCTCAACGGCCAAACATTGTCATAGAGAGACTCCACCGGGGATGGTGGAAAAGCTCAGGCAAGGCCCTGCCTACTGCACCATTTTGTATGATTGACAGGGCAGGAGCACAATTCCTAAGCAACCTGAGACAGCATAGCATCGAAGAGATGCTCTCACAAGCGTCACAAAAACACAAATTCAGCCATTGAGAAGACAGAACTTGTCTCAAGGCTGTTTCCATCCTCCAGTTTTAATTGTCTTATATATTTTCAGAAGTTGACTTGCTTGACCCGCTGCTCTCACACAAAAGGTTTCTAAGCTCCATGAACTATTTCCTAACCATTGGCAATGTTGAATTGCTCAAGTTGATGTCTGTATGTATGCCATTTGCTTGTAGTAGTTGTCTGTCACAATCACGCAGGTGTTGTAATATTCCAACAGCAGGAAAAAACAAACCGTAAGCACACTTAACCGCTTTATTTTTTGTCATACGAAGATTGACACTGGTGAAAGCACTGCAAAGGTGTTCTTGAGTTTCACGACTTCACTCTAAGAGCTTGTTTACAAGATGCACATCACACATAAATGTTTGTGTCTTCGTAAGACTTTTTATTGCTATGGCAGGAACTCACCTCTAACACTTAGATGATGCTACTGTCAATTTTATAAACTGCTATAAAACCCCAAACGCTGATTTAATTGATCAGCATACCATTGGTTTTAAATCATGTCTCTGTATAACAGCAGCACAGGCAGGGGAAGTTGGTACTGTAGAATTAGGAAAGGTGGTAGCAAGCAACTATGAGAAGGGTAGATGTAAAATTCTGCAACTCTGCATCAAAAGAACAACTTTGGGCAGCCTCTTACGGCTTAATTGTCGTTATTGTTTTCTCTCAGAGGTCCATATCCTCCAAAATATTCCTACTAACTAACTGCTTGAACTTGTTATCAAAGCAATTAGCAAGCCAAGAGCAGCCTGCTTTCATTTCCTTTAATCAAGGAGTATTCTGTGATAAATCATGCAGCTGGGTGCTTGGCGCTGCCGCAGCCTGCATGCTGGGCACACTCCACAAGAACCAGCAGACAAAAGGAGGGAATCTGCATGTCTAAATGATTTTAAGCAGCATTCACATGCACACTGTCCATGCGAGAATACACAAGCACGCCATTCATCCACAATCTCATAGCCACAATATTGTTGATCTCCACCCAGTGAAGCACTTAAACCTATAAGGCTTGTTAAGATACAAAGCTGTTACGTTATCCCACTGCTATAGATTGTATAATAGCTTTCCAGCTTCTCCTCTTCACAATGTTAGAATAGCTCTTCAAATGTGGTGTGTCTATATGGCCAGGCCTGTAACATAGAGAGAAGCTAATGTATTGCCTTGATATTTTCTCAGACTTGAGTGGTCCTCAAGGGGTCCAGTCTGAAAGAAAAAGCACCCAACCAGGGCCCAAAAAACGGTATTTTCGAGATGATAAATACTAGTCATTAATTCAAAAGGTGAATTCCAGTAAGCTTATGCCATTTATCACAAGATTATTTTTTTCCATTTCCAGAAAATCCGTTCCCCTTAACCTTTTAGACCCTATTCCTGGGTGGTGATGGATGGGCTGCTTAATAGCAGCTCCCAGCACTCTGTAATGAGACAGAAATGAACATAGGTAAAAAGACAAATGACTGAAGATGTATATTACTTTAAAAAGCACTAAAACTAATTTTTGGACAAATTTCAGTCTGTTGCATATTGTGCTGCAGCACACGGTTGCTGGATGAATCACAGAACTGAAAGAGTGTGGGTGGAGTTCAATCCTAGGTGCAACAATGGAGCTCGGGTCATTTTTATCATTAAGCTACAGTGATTTAGTGTGTCTCAGTGTGAAAAGACAGTCCTCTTCTATCTGGCTTGAGGTCTGCACACTCATAAAACAAAACTGACATCTACGGTTTATCAATCACAGCCTGAGTGCTGCAGATATTTTAGGATTAATAAAAGAGCTTCATTCATCTTAATTACTTTAAATGCCAAATGATTATTCAGCCTGCACATGTATCCAAAATATATTTGAATTACTTTCCTGGGTAGCAAAGACTAAAGTGAGTGTGCCAGGGCTCAGAGGCATTGCTGCTACCACCGATGCCTTATTGCTACTGTTCCAGATAAGATTCACAAAGCATGGCCTTTGGCTTCATACAATGAATGAACAGCCCAGACTGCTTTAAGTGCTACTTTGTTTGCACTCCTCGGTGCAATGGTTTAACGTTATGTATTACCCAAAGCTCGTTATTGTGTTACCCTTCGACTCCTGTAACAGCCAGCAGGGAGGATTAGAAGGGCAAGGACACAGCCAGTTCAATTACAGCTAAAAAAAACCTGAATTTAATTCACAGATAGATCTAGAAATACACGTGGTTTTGATAGAAGTAAATGTAGAAGATGATGGAAGATAGAAGTATCCCGGCAACTTGATCCAAATGACAATGTGACATTGCAACTTATTTTAGAGTTTGATTGTTCTGATTCGGTTTCTTTCCATGCTTCTGAGGGGCACAGCATTTAAAAAAATAAATCTAAACTGGGATACCATGGCTGCTCATCTCATTAATTTGCAAGCTGCTGCCAACAACTAGGTGTGAAAGTAGGAGTGTAGAGGGTGAAGTGGTTGTCAAAATAAAGGCAAACCATCCAGACCAAGATCATGCTAAATTGTCACTCCAGACATAGAGAGCCAAGTTGTGATCCAGACTGCTGGTGGGAAACAAAAAAAAATGGAGATATGAAATCAAATAAGCAAATCACATAATCCGAGCAGGTAGTACAGTCAAAGAAAACTGTGGAAGAATTTATATTTTCAGCAAAAGGAGATCGAGGCATACAGCAAGACTGTACTGGCGCATACGCTGCTCTGCACTGTGAGTAGGTTGACTCTGAAAAATACGTTTATAGCCCTCATTGACAACTAAACCGGATGGGTTAGGATTGACATGGATTAACACAGTTGATTCCTATGCGTGTTGTTTGAAAAAAATAGGCCGCATTTAAAAACACAATAACAAAAAAAGCATTTCAGAGAGCCTATGTCTGGGCGAACTAGGGGGAATTACATTTCTCCTTTGAAAATGCGTGAAGCTGCACAGTTTCAAGGACAGGCCAGCAGCATAGTCTGTCTGTTCATTCTTTGCCAAGAAACTTGAGTCTTAATGTCTGTCTGTAAATGTCTATTCAAATTACCACCATCTGTCCTCCGATCATTCAAACCGCAGGCTTGTACATGGGCATTTTGTAAAGGTATGCCATTCGCTCTTTCCATGAGACACCGACTTACTGTAGCTGGAAACTATGAAAGATTTGTTTTTTGTCCTTTATCTTTGTTTCAGCAACAAAACTGTTACATAAAGTGTGCCTGAAAACCAACACTGAGTATTATCTGGAATACAGAGAGAGAAACACTGTTATTATACAATCAATTGTATTAGTTTTGAGGGCACCAAGGGTCTGTTCATGAGGGACTCATAGTATCATTTCTATAACAAATTTGAAATTTATGTTTAGAATTAAGAGCATCTTTGATTGTATATGACCACATGCTCGCACATGTTCACCCAATGCTGTAAAAGAAATAAAAGGTCAATTTCTTTTTAAAGTTAAACAACCCTTGGTGTTCCCGATGTTGTTCATATGTAAATATCTTCAAACGTATAATGTGTATTCTGAAATCTAAGGTGGAGTAAAAAAAAAAAAACACATGGAATGAGAAAATGTGTATTCATTGAGACTAAAACTATTTTGTTAAATAGACTTGAAAAGAAGTGTTATTTCGGCAAAAGTGAGTGTGAATTTCTTTTTGAATTCTTCCTCGTTCACTGCTTTCTGACACAAGAAACCACACCATTAACAACTAATGAAAAATGCATTACTGCGAAAAGCACAGCTTTTCTTTGCACCTGAATGCACTGTATGGTGGATGCTGCTGGGAAAATCTCCTTGAATTTAGCGTTTTTCTATTCAAAACTCCAGAATAATAAGAAATAAGATACTAGTGCTTAATGGTTTTGCAATGCTCAGTGAGTTCAAGGGCATTACTCACAGGTTCATTCCTCCATTCCATTACAAGTCAGTCTGGGCTTCTATCTCGTCCGCACTACTAATTGTCTTCTCCCACCTCCTGCCGAGCACAAGAAAATGGAAGCAATTGTATGCAGCACATAGCAATCAATAGCAATTAGGTGCATCCCTGACTATTGAAAATGGCATCTTGGGAGAAGACCTCTTATAGCACACATACCATCAGCCCAGGGTTGGGGAACGTACAACCACACAACTTGTGTACACAAAAGGTGGACACTGCAAGTGCCAGCGTTGTGACTGAACAATTGCTTTGTTTTTTTCTATTCTATACTTTTACCTGTAGCCAATAGCTTTGAGTAATGACCAGAAGAAATCAGATCAAGGATACAAGTGGCTGAAATGAGTTTCCTTCAGAGTGTGGCTGGGCTCACCTTTAGAAATAGAGTAAGGAGCCTTGGATATCTGAATGGAGCTCGGAGTAAAGTTGCTGTACTTCACGTTAATATGGTTCGGGGCATTTGATAAGAATTCCTCCTGGACGCCTCCCTGTGGAGGTTTTCCAGGCATGTCCAACTGGGAGAAGAATGGACCCAGAACGCCGAGCATAAACACTTTATACTCTGCACTTTATGTGGGAGACATTTTCACACTCTAAGCTCCAAAAATAAAGAAACAGCAACTTCAATTTTAGATTTTAAGAGCCACATAATTGTTTTATTATTGTTTATGTGATTCGTGTTGACTTAATCACTGCATATTAAAAAAACAAAAAACACATGATGACCATACTCAAGGACAAGTGATATCTCAGTGCAAAATTATTATTGAATATCCGAAAAATTGTTTAGACCGACGCTTTGACTGACACGGGAAGGAGGCGGAAGGCTGTGACGCAGTCGATGAGCCAGGTGGAGGGAGCTGACCACACCTTACCTCGCCTCACTACTGCCGGCTTGTGGGGGCCCTGGGGGTCAAAGATGATGTACTGGGTGCAGAGGGCCTGGTCGGAGCCTGGCAGTGCGTGGTAGGCGGCGGCACTCAGGGTTTGTGTCACGTCGCTGTCGGGCTTGGGCTGCCGGCTCAGGAGTTGACCTCCTCCTTCCTGGAGCAGCTTGGTGAGCTCGCCTTTGGAAGGCGCCTTAAAACAGCCAAGGAGGAAGAAGAAGCAGCCATCGAAGAGTGGCGGGAGCTGCAAAAGATGAATGAACAAAAACAAAATAAATCAATAATTTGAGCATTGGTGAGTCTAATAAAATTAAAACACTATTTTATCTTCTTTCATTAGTCTGTCACGCCATCCAGCACCAGAAAAAAAAACTCCTGTGAGAACAGTGGTAAACGGATTAACGTCTCCCCTATTTCATTATGAAGTTAAACGCTGAATCATTTCCTCACCAATAAATCTAGGCTCTCATATTACCTAGTGTCTGCGTGGATGCTTTGTATTTACTTCTTTGCGGCAGAGCCAGGAGACATTTTATCAGCTCCATTCTCCAGGCAAAATCTGAACCACTAAGCATTGCTGTTGAAAGCAGCAGCAGTGAATTAGGCCGCTGGAGACTGTTCTATTCACAGCATCAATGAACTCAACTGTTTTGGGGTGTTAAACTGGCTCCCTCATGAGTTTCTAGTAAGAACGTTCTTTGTCTACACTTTGGTTGGATTCCACTTGTCTTTATACAAACAATGCCTATAAGAAGTATTCACTACCCTCTGACGTTTTCATATTTCATTGTTTTACTAGTTGAATATTTGACAATAATCAACAGAAAAAAAGACAATGTCAAACTGTAATCAAATTTCTACAAATATTGCTAAATTAGGTTCACTAGCTTCTAAAAACACAATTACGTATAGGTATTCACCACCCCCAATATTTAGTAGAGGTGCCTTTAGCAGCAAGTACAGCCTTGAGTGTGTGTAACTAGGTCTGTATCAGCCTCGCCATCTAGACAATGCAGTGTGTCCCCATTCTTCTTTGGAAGAACGGCAAATGCTCTGTCAAGTTTCATGGGGACTGGTAAGGGAGCTGCTGATGTTCAACTTCTGCACAAATTCTAAGGGTGCTCCGATCAGTCGACCGAATGTATTGTCTTTTTCCCAGATAGCAATGAGTCGGCGCACCACCGGCGGTGCTCCAGAGGCAGTAGAAGCGTCAGAATGGCGTAATCGCAAACATGTTTGCTGGCGCACCACCGGTGGCAGCTGCTTTTTAAAAGCGGTAGCCGCCTTCCTACTGTCTTCGTTCCCCGGGCCAACCGCTGTTCTGCCGCCATTCAGACACCTTGTAGAACTGCCAGACCGAATGTAGGGAGGGCGCCGTTTTAGCTCCATGTAGAAAATGTTCTCATGAGTAGTGCGTCATCTGATCGGCATTTATGAAGATCACCGATCAAACTATTTAAAGCCATTATCGGCTGATAGGTGACCGATCAATCGGAGCACCCTTAACAAATTCTTGTTAAATTTCGGTCTTGCAGGACATTATTGCCGTTGATGTTTTAGATTTGTTAGAGTAGTTGTCTTTCTGGAAAATAAATACTCTCCCAGATCACAGTTCTCTTATAGACTGCAGCAAGTTTTTCTCCAGGATTTTGCTAGTATTTTGCTGTATTCATTTTACTCTCCACTGTCACAGGGCTTGCTGAAAAGAAGCATCCCCATAACATCATCCTCATAACACCAGGCTCTGAGGTAGGGATGGTGCGTTTCTGCTGGCGTATGCTGTTGGAGAATACCTAGTCTCGCTTTGCCAGACCCTCCTCCAAAGCACGCTGAAGGAGAGTCTGGCTACTCCACACAGCATTCAGGGATGGGAGGAAAACGGGCGGTGCTAAGCTTATGCGCGGAGTTTGCGGGGGGGCCCCCCTGGTGGCTGAGACGAGTAATTGCATTTTTTTTTTTTTTTTAAATGAGTGGAATAATTAATTGCATTGTTTAAAAAAATATTTCTTATTTTAAAGCCCCAGTGTGTAACATTTGTAGCTGTTTATTATCAAAATCTGTATTGCCCTTCATAAACTTGTCCTTTTTTATGAATATTGACCACAACCATCAATTCCAAGTATTCCTATTGGCTTGAAATTTTACATTTGCGCTTACATGAAATGGGGTAGACGCTCCATAGCCATGCGCCATCTTGAAATACTGTAGCCGTAAGGGACATACAGGCTATACTGCTCCGCATTTCGCGCTTTTCACTCAGTGGCACTGACTGTGACGTATGCCAGGGAGGGAGGGGGGAGAAGATTATTTGCGACCTGTTTGTGACTCACTGCTGGCAGATTTGAAAGCCTGTTGCGTCTATGATCGAGGACATGTAACTGAATCGCCGAGGAAATTAAAATGACAACGCGACGAAAGTTAATATTGTTGTGGCTTTTCCAAGATGGAAAGAGCTGATGAGGAGCAAGGATTTTAAAAGGGACGCCAAAGTTGCCTGCTTTCTTCTCAACAGGTAATTCTGACTATTTGTGTAAAAGTTTTATAGTTGCTACTTGCTTGGCTAACTATAGCATGGTTGTGCATAACGCTAGAACGACGTCTAGGATATTTTTCCTTGCATCTACCTTATAACATAAACGTAATCATATGTGCCGTGATTTCCCTGGCAGACAACTCACGTCATGGATCTGTAACACAGACTAGCTACTAGAACAGCTGTGTGTAAACGATGGAGACACTAAGAGATCATTTCAGTTTCATTGACATTGTTCTTGCTGCTCAGAGAAATGTATTAAAAACACAAACCTCTGTTGCTTCTCTCCTACGCTGTAAACATCGCCTTACACTATTAATCTGGTACAATATACAGAATAACGATAGCACTGATACTTTACTAACATTAGCTTGCGTATGTTTGGGAACCTGCTGGCTGATGTTAGCAATGAAATGGTACTTGTCCTGTGTTCTCCAAGTGGTAGGCCAGGTCTCAGCTGCTACAATGAGGTTGTTGTTTTTTGTCAGACAGACAGATAGTCTAGCAAGCTGCCCCAATTTACCACACAGACATCTGAGGAGCAGTTAACCATAGTCCTCATAAATCCACCGAATTTAAAATTCTAACACAACAAAGCGGAACAAAACAGAAAATACATGCATCCGGCGGAATTTCCTGTAGCACCAGAGCAATCCCTGAAGTGGAACACAAAGGATATAGACTAGATAATACCAAACATAGCCGCAGATACTGTCTAAAACCATACCTTCCATAAATGGTATTTTCCAGTTATTCTTTCTGCACGCGTTTGTGTCCATCTATCTAAAAACAGTTGGCTGCACGATCAAATACATATGTGTGGCATGGCAAAGGGGGTGAATACTCATGTTAACAATTATGTTGCGATTTATATTTCTACTTTGTTTTTTTCCAATTAGTGTTAAAAAAAGAAGCCAAATTACACTTCGAGTTTCAAAACAAAAAACATGAAGCACTCTATGCTGCTGAAGAATAAACATGTGTCACTGTTGGAAATAGCTAATTTCCCCTAAGGACAGAGGGTCTAGACAATCTATACTCCTCTATTTTGTGTGTGTTTGTATGCTTCACACTTACCAAGCTACATCTGTTGACGCGGCTGCGCTGGGGGCCTTCTCCCGCTTCATGCTCAGTTTCAGGCATCCTCTTGCCTGCCTGCAGACATGCCTCCACCCCTGGAATCAAAGAAAAACAGATCACAGTGCTGCTTTTCCCAATAAGTCTTTTATTACTGAATATCATTTGTTTGTGGTATACAAAAAACACAATTTAAAGGTTGCACATCTAAGCACATTGAATCTAGACTTGATTGAAAATACTGCAGTTTGCTTTAAAAAAGAAAGTAAAATAGATCTGAGTGTACGGCTTGGCCTGAATGACTATTTTGATTATAAACGTGCAGAGACTTCTCTCAACACTTCCAACTTTGAGAGATGCAAATGGCCCCACAGACCTAATACACATGTGCAAAGTATCAACATTTCACCAAACCCACGTGATTCATTTCACCTTCAGTTGCAGTTCAGTGTAACACACACTTTTACCCTAATCTGTTCTTGCAGCTGAAAGCAACCGTGTGTCTGTGTATACCTTGTCACAATACAGCACCTTGCAATGAAACAGCAAATTACACACATGCAGTTCATACACACAAAATAGCCAGAACATGGTGTTGAGTGTAATTATATTCCTTCATCCCCCTTAATTACAGCTTTCATTCACAGAGACCCTGCCAAGGTTTGGGAAGAGAAGAGGGGAGATACTGGGGTTAATCGCTCCGGACCATTAATGCCGAAGAGCCATTAGCAAGTATGCTAATTACATTCACAAAGACTGAATGCAGAAAACATCTCAACCCCTTCCTTCCTGACTTCCTTGATTAACCAAGAGACTAACTGGAGAAGTGGGTATCCTCTCATTATGAGGACAACCACTGGAGACTAGGGTTTGACCGATGTGAAATTCTGAAGGCCCATACTCGAGATGGGGTACAATAGCTCATTATCGATAGTCAGTATCCTAAAAACCAGCCACTGTATTTAGGTGTGCACAGATGGCATAGCAGCAAAACAACGGCCCACAGTTGAGTCCATGGTTCAATCCCTCGTAGCAATGCATCTGGCAGGGCTACTGTATGTGTCTAATGGGGCAGGCGTTCAGGTGAAGCCTTTCCCTGGAACCCGAAAAGAAGCAGCTAAACTTGTGTATCAGGAGGAAGCACATGGGTGCACACATCCTCCCTGGGCACAACGGTGGGAGTAGAAGTGACAAAAACCAAAGTGCAGGGAAATAAGCCATCACAAATTGGAAAATAAATGGGCGTGAAGAAGGGATACAATATATTAAAAGGAACAGTGCACTTTTTTTGCATTCTTTCCAAGAGTGAAATGAGAAGAACTTGGACTTGGTTGGCCTATCTTAGCATAAAGACTGGAGTAGGGGGACAATTTGCCCGACTCTGTCCAAAGTGAAAAAAATATGCCTGACAACACCTTTACACAAATAAATGTATATGGTTTGTTTAACACATACAAGAACAGAAATGAAAAAAATCTGTGCGGAACTTCTTTGCAGTATCTCCAGCTATAGCGCAGGGTTGATTATGTACAAGTTACACAAATATGATACATGTTTATTAGTGAGCTTCAGATGTCTTGGTTTTTTTTTTCTCCTGCCTTCAGTCTTTAAGCTAAGATAGGCGTGACACGACACATCCTGACTCCAGCTTGGACATTGGGATTAATATCCATCTCCTAATCTCAAATAAGTATATTCCCAAAAATGTTAAACTATTTCTTTAAGTGATAGGTGCATAATGGACAAAAGGATTTAAACCATTGTTTTATCAATAGTGTTAAAAATGTGTGTATCAAATTTGATACTGCAGGTATTTAAGGTTCTTTATCCCTCAACTTTCAAGTCACATTTTGTAATGTAATCTACATCATGCCTACCACAATATAAACACACACTATTTTGATGATTTAATTAATGTAATTAATGATAATTAAAATTGTATTATTTTCACAATAACAATAACATAATCGCTATGCTATATCGACCAATTTGTGTATTTTTAGCTGTCAAAAGGACTAGAGGAAGAAGATAGAAAAAGAAAGTCATTGAGCATGATAGTAAAAGGCAATTCAAGTGACATGGAGCAGTTAGGGGAAGATGATGAGGAGGATGAGGAATGAAATACTAAGGCCATGCATGATAATGGAAGTTCAGATAGCAGTGATGAGGAAGACTATCAAGATGAAAGTGTAGCCCATACAAGCATATAAATTGAGGTCCCAAAAACAACAATTCTTTTGTACCTAAAATTAACTTTGTTGTGAGCAAAACGTTGTCCAAAACGCCCAATGTATCAAACATGATACAACAAATATATCATAAACAAAATCGTATGGCAACATTTTTTGGGGGGGATTTTGGGGGGGATTTGGGGGGGATTTTGTTAAAAGGTAAATTGAGATAAACATCTCAATTCCAAAAAAACAGAATTTTCTGGCTATTTTTTCATGGGTCAGGCTCTACAGGGCTAAGACTTTTAGTTGGATTGGAGCCCTGTTAGGCAGGATGAAGTTGATTTCAAATACAAAATGGAAGTTGCTTTTCGAAGAACAATGAAATGTAAGACCAATAAAGAGGTAAGCTTGGGCTTGACCTAGTTGACAGCGGTGGCATACAAAAGTAGATGATAGGGAGAACTCAGCTGCACACACACAAAACAAGGACAGAGACAGACAAGATGCCACGATAACTGTCATGAGGGAGACAAGCTGTGTCAAGTGCTCAGCCTGCATGGAGAAAAGAGAAGGGGAGGGGCTGACTATGGTCCAAACACACAACATCTTATACAGAGTAACACAACCACACACCTAAACACACACATTCAAACTTGAAATGGATTACTGGCAGAGTCATGCCATTTTACCAGACAGGCAGACAGACAGACAGGCAGACAGGCAGACAGACAGGCAGACAGACAGGCAGACAGACAGGCAGACAGACAGGCAGACAGACAGACAGGCAGACAGGCGCTACTGACGGATACACCGTTCAAGGGCACACCAAGGTGCCAGACAACTCTTTGACAGCAAGTCTTTTTTACTTCCCCTAAAGCTGACTTCTTCTATATCTGCTTGTTGACTTGGTTTAAGGATGCCAGAGAGACTGGCTGTGAATAGCAATTGTTTAGCTATGTATTCATCTTGGTATAAACTAAAAAAGAGTTAGACATCTTTTCATTGCTAGTAATATTGAAGCCTTCAGGTGCATTGATTCGGAGATCTCTGCCCCCAGTCACCCACAAGCTCTATTTAGCTGTCAGACATGTAAGCAGGTATGTGCACAGGTTTGCACACAGAGGGCACAAACAATTTACCTGAAAATTGCTGGATGAAAAAAATGTTCTTATAAAGGTTTCCCAGGACATTCCATGGGTTTACGAAAATAAAAAAAAGTATTGTATTTAGTTCTTATTCTAAACCTGATTTCACCTGAAAGGTTGCACAGAGCAAATACAAGATTGAATGTCTCAGACTAGTTTGGTACTGAGGAGGAATTAACACTGGAGCATCAGTAGGACTTGCACTTATTTTTATCTGATATGTACGATAACCCAAATAATAAAAAATATCCTCATGTTTTGCATGCCAAAGTCGCAAACAGCACATTATCCAACAGAACTCCATTGTAGGCTTTTCCTGACAGAGGTTGCATGTACAATGTTCTTTGGGATTGAGAGAAGAGCACAAAACCCATAAAATAAACCCAAACTTGTGCAGCACAATCCATTTGTTCTGCACTGTGGTTCCAATATTTACCTTGCAGATTTTTCACTTGTCCTACTGTCTAATTTGCCAATAATTTGACAACCTCAAATGCAGATGTAAGTACTCAATGGTCAGAGCCCCCATGAATGACTTAGTCAACTGAATATGAATGTGATATTGTTGGTAGCATAAAAAACACAACAAGTTTACCATTAAAATAGATAATCAAATTTAGCCGTTTCCAGACTTATTGCTAAGCTATGCTAACCAGCTGTCGGCAGTAGCTTCATATTTGACAGGCAGACTTGGGAGTGGCATTGATCTTCTTAACTAACTCTTAACAAAAAGAAAACTAAGTGTATTTTTTTAAATAAACGTTAAAGCCATCTGCACTGAATTAATGTCAGAAATAAAAGGAGCTGAGCACAATACATATCCAAAACATAATAGTCATTCATTGTCATGTCATGGCTGAACAATACTTGGATTCATACTAAATGAATTGTATTAACTGTCTTTCCTTTGTGGAAAAAATATGACATTTTTTCCAGCCACAGTTTCTGCTTTAAAGAAAGCTGTCACGGGCTACGGTTACCTGTTTTGACTATATGGTCACATACACTTCAATTGTGTTTTGACTAATATGAATGTCAGTGGTGGTAGGTCAGGGTGAATTCATTACCATTGCAGTTTAAAACAGTAAGTCGGGCCAAGCTTAGGCTACATTTAACATTTAGGATACCTGGATACAATTTGCTACAGTGTGACTGCAGTAGGATATTACCCAGGTTCCAACAACATTACTGTTTAACATGACATCAAATAATAGCCTCCAAAGAAAAATACTCCAGCTGATGGCTCGCTCCATACTCACAGCTGAATTTGACAACCCAGCAGCCAGCAAGAAGACCCAGGAGGGTGGAGTTGGTGATGGGCATGTGTCCTTCTGGCACCACGACATGGCTCACTGGGGGAAGAAACAAACAGTACGCAAATTGAACTCGCACACAAGCAAAAATTGTGTTATATTTGATTTTTATTAATCAAATACATATTCTGATGAACTTGAACACTTGAATGTTTGGACGAGAGACACCCGTGGCTGAGGCCCAGCTGATGCGGAGAAATAGAGTTCTTGCAGTAGCCTATATAGTGTCACCATCTTAGCATTTCCGCATTTGTCCAGCTGAGGATGATGGTAATGTAGTTTTCAAGGTATTTAATCAGAAAACAAAGTGCAAAATCTTGATGATTGAAAAGATGGCAAAGGCATTACAATTAATGGGGACAGAAATGCCTGTCTCTTTCAATATCACTAAATTAAATGTACTGTATATGCTCAATTCAACCCTTGTGCATTATATCAGACAAAACTATGCATGTGTAAAATATGAAAAACAGGTGTGTTAATTGAAATCATTCATTTTGGCTACAGAGTTTTGTAACAGGATAACACAACACAATTGCACTTGAACCAACTCAACTGCAGAAGAGGACTAATATTTAGGGTTTTGATTATTGGTTTATCCCCCAAATATAGTGCACTTTTCACTAATTTGCTTACTTTGCCTGGGTGAACAGGTAAGCTTACTGCAAACATGTCAAACTGTTCATGGCAACAAAACAAAAGGCCATGTGACAGCTTATTTCATAAATTGCTTTATACGATAATTATAGGTTAATTAAAATTGAAATAGAAGCTTATTGCCTCTTCATTCAACAAGTGAGCGTGGTTGACAAGTACAAAATGAGCACAATTATATCGCCAGGGCAAAACCTTATACATTGTTTATTGAACGTGAATTTGTAGCCTCAAGTTCAAAATGTAAAAATCATTCTCTGAAAGCAACTTCAAAGAAACTTTCACCCCTCCGGTCAGAAGAGGGCGGGTTGTAAGAAACACTAGTGTTTTTCATTAGTGCTTATTCATCACCCTGACAGTACCTCCAAACATATTATGAGGAATGATTTCAATTACTTTTTGCTCTCCGGTGCTCTCCCAGCCATTACTATGCAACAGTGAAGGAACTGCTGTATCACAATGATGTATACAGCTCTAAAAGCACTTGTTAGTTACGGTTTAACCTTCATGAGTGATAATGCTCAAGCACCTACTCTTGGCTTTTACAATACAAAGGAGTCTGTGTAAAGGAAGTAAAGCATGGCTGTGAAGAAAAGTCAGAAATCCCATCTGTATGGTGGTGAAAGTACTGTATATAATCTTCATAACAAACACCATGACCCATGATGATGGGGGGGGGACGGACGACTAACCACCAATGTGTAGCACCCACCTGGGTGATGCACGGCAGCCTTACGACACCAGACGCTCACCACACATCAGCTTGTTAGAGCTAATGTGTGGTGAGCGTCTGATGTGTGGTGAGTGTTTTGTTAGAGAGGGAGGGGAACATATTTTTTAGTGGTGGGGAAAACCGGAGCACCCGGAGAAAACCCACGCAGACACAGGGAGAACATACAAACTCCACACAGGAAGGCCTGGAACGACCTGGATTTGAACCCACAACCTTCTTGCTGTGAGGCAACAGTGCTAAGATACTACCTCATGGCCACATATCCTTGGGGTGCTTGAACATGCAATTTACCCATCTAATACATTTCTCAGAGCGTTTGGCAGTGAACACACTTACCAGTCATGGTCCCAATGTAACAGCTGGTAGCTGCTGTTAATTTGCAGTGTTGCTCAGAGCCTATGTGTCTCAAACAACATTAAAAAGCAATCATATGCGACCGGTATTCTGAGAGGCTTCGCCTGAAACACTGAGGAAGTTTAAGCCCCAGAAAGGAGGTGTTTCTGCACCGCACAAACACTACCTGAGCCAGAAAAGGTGTTGGCCATCCTCCCTCCGAGTAGCTCTCCCAGTTTTGACACTTGAAGCTGTTCTGGCTGTGACAGCTTACTGGCCAGAAACACCACCATTTCATCCCTCCTCACACAGTCGCTCACCTAAGGAAGGATATAAGAACACGGTTTAAAAATATCTAGGCCTAGAATGCAAGCATATTAGTACTCTAGGGGTAAACAATTTCAAGGGAAATAAGAAATAGAAAAATCACATCTTCATGTAGATGTACCATAGAGAGTCTGGCTGAGGGGCTCAGAGATGTATTAGCATATTGGGTTCCTTCTGAGGCTTCTTTGAAAATCGCCAGTATCTCCAAACTCACTGCGTAATCAGCAGGCCGCTTTCCATACAGATTACTGTGAAGAACAAAATTCAAAAGATAGTGTGTCAGTGTCTCACAAGATGCATACATCTGTGTTTTTATGCGTCTGCAGCAATGCAGACCATCTGGTGACCAAAGGGACAGTCGGACATGTTAAAACTAATAAATAATGCATGACAACAGGCATACTGGCAAAAAACTAAAAGATTTACTTATTTTATTTACTTACATTTGTTCACCGGAAAAAAAAAGTGCAGCAAGGTGTTGTTGTGTAGTCAGGTCTGAAAATAGCCAAAATAGTTTTTCTCTACAAGTGGCCAGTGTTTTTTTTAAATGTATGGGTACTTCATTTTATTTGAAACACATTATGTAAAGTAGGGTTTATATAAGTAGAGCTTGTGACTCTGTATGACACATAAGCCCTTGTCACATGGCACTTTGCCCCAGGGTAAGGGAGCGGTTAGTTTGGGGCTAAGAAAGCGTTCACACTGGCACGATCTTGGCACATTCCAAGTTCTAGAATGTGTCCAACTGACACTTAGCCCAGGGCTAGTAGAAGTCCAGAAAGAATCATATAGACCTGTGGGCTTAGGTTAAACCCTGGGCTAAGAGAATGCAGTGTGAAAAGGGCTATAGTGATATGATACTGTTGATAATGTTACCAATAATGGTTAAAAATTCCATTGTCCTGAAATGCAAAAGAGGTCTGCAAGCTAACATTAACTGTTAGAACTGAGGCAAAATATTCAAAGACTTGTAATTGTTTTTAATCTCTAAAATGTAACTTTACCCTACACTACCTCAAGTTACATGTCTATTTTTTCAGAAAACCATAACAAAAAATAAAACTAATAGAAATCCAAAAGCCAAATTACAAAATGTTGCAAATAAGGTGACAACTTGATAAATTTAGTATTTTGTATTGATGCGACTATGTGATAGGTCCAAAGCCTTCTCCAACAAGATTATTCCGTCATTTCATTTAATTTCATCACTTCAACAATTGGTGCAAATTTGGTTTTTAATCACTGGCCAAACAGGACAAAGAAAATCAATATTTGCCAGTCCAAAGCTCTGAGAAAAACAATTTGGCAATGTCACACCCTGCTTATTCTGTGAAACTGTGCACCCATGTGTGTCATTCACTTGTTGGAGCATAATTGTTTCATCTGAGGGTGAGCTGAAATCTGTGTTCTACATCATTCCTAGGCCATGTCCCTATACAACACACTAGACTCGCTGCATGCAAAGGAAAATCTCATGACTGCATACCATTACTGAAAAGTGCTGACTTTTTAGTGCATACGCTTTCGCAATTACAAAGATTTATCAGGTGCAGTGTTTCCCCTACGTTGATTGGCAAGTGGCGCACCGCCACAGTTAAATTCCTGCCACCACGCCACGGTATCAATGTTGATTGTCGGAGAATAGCGTGGACACGTGCTTCACAGGTAGAGCACAAACCCAGCCCCCTGTCTCTATTCACATGCCGGGATTCTTGCCTGCGCGCCACACACACACGCAGCCGCGTTAACGTTTCCGCACACACACACACACACACATCTAAAACACGCGCAGCACCTGACTGGGAACGATACCGAGGATTACCAACGGCCGCTGGGGGGGGGGCAGATGAACGCTAGTCTCGTTACTGTAAGTAGGTTACGATAAAACCTTTGTGAGTAAAAAGTCAATAATTATCAATGCACTCACCTGTATAGACCGGCATAAACATGTAGAAAGTGATATTTTAATCTGCTCTGTCTGCTCTCGTCCACCGCGCTGTTTTACCAAACACAGCTCTACTCTGCTCATTTTTACCAACAAGCTAAAACAAAAAAACTGCCGGTTGTAGTCGTAGGGTTGGCATACCTGCCACCACAGCTAAAAAAAAATCCTAGGGGAAACACTGAGGTGAGAGCATTACCTTTACATATTTAGTATAGCCATTTAACTGCGATACCCTCAGTACAAAGTAGGTGTAATGGAGGGTTAGCATCATTATAAAAGCACCACATTGAGACTCAAAGAGATGAAACTGTGACCACACCTGGTTATAATAGGTATATTGAAGAAACACCTTTAAAGTAAGTATCTTTAAGTTTGAGAGACTTGCATGAAACTGAACTGAGGTCACCTTGAGGAAAGATGGAGAGGAGAAACGAGTGAAGAAAAGCACACAGAGGAGGAGAGGAGACAGAGAGAAGAACCAAGCCCAGCAGGTCGTCTCTAAAAGATTAGGCGTCAGCAAAGATAACACCTGGGGGACAATTAATAGGTCCACTGGTCCATAAAATATTTCATTTGGATTCATTCCCCAACCCCACAAATACAAACAAACATAAAATGTCCCTGATACTTAGACATATGCGCACACAAGCCGGTTTACACAGCTGCACGTGAGAAGAATGTGAAGAAAAATAATAAAGTGTGAAAAATTGTGCTAGAGGTGAAGAAAAATAATAATCCACAAAGAATTGTGCTAGAGGTAAAGTCACAAACACTCTCCCACAAGCCTCTGCATTAAGTACACAAGTGGGAGGAAGGCTGTGGTGGTTCTAGAGGATACCCACTGTAACCATGGCTCTTATTCTAAGCGGGAGGAGGAGATTCAAATATTAATTTTGAGCTGAACACAAATACAGGATTTAGTTCAACATAACATCAATACTAATAATATTAACAGCCTTTTATTCATACCTAATTACGTACCCTCAGGAACTGCTACTGTGGCTAGTCTGTAGGCTTTAAAACACTACTTTAACTGTATCTAAATGGATTTAATATCTACAATTATACTCAAATGCACTTGTCCTCAAAGAATACCATATGCTAAGATTGTATAAGGTCAGTTCAAAATTCAAGCCAAGCTTATGCACAACCAACAGCTGACAGAGCTTTTGAACTATGTCAGCTCAGCAGTATGTCTTGAAAGGAGTCATAAGTCTAATGATGGAAACACGTGGCGAGCAACTGATGAGGCAGAGGGCGAGGCCTGACTGCATTTTTAATCAAAAGGTTCATTAGTTACATTTCCTTCTTAAACAATTCACTCTGAACTTGTCCTAATGGTTGGATCAACTGGGTGTTACAGTTTATAGTTGATGCAGTGCATGACTCATCCAACGCCTACATTTAACCCTGTAAAGTCATGTGAGTACAGAACTGTGATTGTTATGCAGATGCCCTTCTTCAATGCCAAACTGCGTACAATCACAAATAGTCGAGAGTAAACACTGTGCTTGATTCAAACCAATGACAATGTTTTAAACGTTGTCATTTCAGTGGTAAAATGGCATCATCCAGTGGAAGGTGAAAACATGGTCTCATCTTACTCCAGAAAAGCAATGCTAATCAAATTAAACTGAATATCTAATGTAATGTCTAGATCAAAGTGTTTCTATGCATATTTGTACTGTATTCAGTAATATAACACATACCAATAAAATAACAATAATAACTATTTGTATAGCATCTTTCATACAAGAAATGCAGCATAAAGTATTGCTGTAGTGATACTAATGCATGGCTTATACTAGGGTATATAAGTGGTAAATGTAGTTACCATTCATTACCAACATTTGGAGACTGTCATTGCTTTTTTTAACGTTTGACTGTGTGTACATTTATAGCGATTCGGTGTCTTGGACTGACGTGCCAGTGCGAGGAACACAGGTGATGTTAATTAATGTCTGTATGGATTTAGTGCTTCGGGCTTTGGATGGTCATTAGGACTGAGCCAATTCCAATTTTTCCCCCATCAACACAAGTAGATTTTAATACTGTGCTGCATTTACATGAACTTAATAGTAACAATCTAAAAAACTATAGTAGTAAGGAAAATAGTCATCAGTAAAGTACACAATATTTGCAGTAAATGTACAGTATAATATATACAAAATACCAGCATGGTCCATTAAATTTGGGAACAAAACGGACTGTATGGTACCAGCTAGCACTTTGCAGACCTCATTTAAGGTGCTGCACCGGTAGATCTTTATGCTTACAGGCATGAGACTTATAGTCAGATGCCCTGCTGTGCAGCTTCTGAGGAAATGCTTAAACCCTTTTGTTTTTTGAGATACCAGGGAATCATTGCCTGTATAAAACACTGACATTATTATTCACTTTACTATTAAAAATTGCCTGTTTTAAGACTTTATAATAACCTGTACAGCAAGTCAAATACTTGCACTTGATCGAAAGCGGACTCACAGTCACTGATTTAGAGTTCAGGGTCCAAACAATAAAAAAATGCAGTCCAATAATTCAAACCTAATGTGTATACACACAGAACAATGAAAATCTGCAAAACCTGTATTTCCAAACCACGAACTGTGTGCCAACCATTCCATTAGGGATTGCATTGGCAGATGCCTTGGTTTGCCTCTTGTGCGAGTGTGTGTGAGTGTGTGTGAGTGTGTGAGTGTGTGTGTGTGTGTGTGTGTGTGTGTGTGTGTGTGTGTGTGTGTGTGTGTGTGTGTGTGTGTGTGTGTGTGTGTGTGTGTGTGTGTGTGTGTGTGTGTGTGTGTGTGTGTGAGTGAGTGGCTTGGATGCATGCATTCATCTTGCAGCATTCTGACAGACAAGTAAGTAGATGTAAGACCTGGCAATCGGGGCCCATCAAAGCAACGAGACAAACACAGTGAAATGAGGAGAGGATGATTGGTTTAAAATGACCCCAAAGAGAGTGCTTACCAACCAACATATGACCAACATACCGAACCGAATCAACTACTCCATTGATCACACTTATTAACCAGCATCCTGTTCCTCATTATGAATATTGTGCTACCCATCTACTCTGCCTCCATAGGCCAAAAACGCTGATACGGCATCAACTGATTGACCAGGAACTAATCAGCATCAGTCGATTTTCTTACATCTATCCACC
This sequence comes from Gymnocephalus cernua, assembly GCA_023631565.1. Taxonomy (NCBI): domain Eukaryota; kingdom Metazoa; phylum Chordata; class Actinopteri; order Perciformes; family Percidae; genus Gymnocephalus; species Gymnocephalus cernua. The sequence continues at coordinate 13,288,636 of CM042434.1, forward strand.
TACATACTGCACTAGTGCACGCCTGTCCTTAAAAATAAAGGGCTGAATGCCTGGTACACTGATTGGGAAACAGGCACTTGACGATTTATTGTAGAAGTGGAAAACAAGCACTGGTCCAGTATAACAGAATAGCCTTTATGATGTAATGCCATGAAATACAACAGCAGTGCAATACATATTACATTACCTTAAATGTTTTTGTTGGGATTTCTACTAGTTAAAAGGTGTTTGTAATATTTTGTCCAGCTCATTTATTTACAGATATATCAAAAATTACTGTAATCTAATACTACGTCACAAACTACCTCACTGACACAGTCCCAACAACAATTTAAAGTTTCACAAATTGTCTCAAGAGGTAATACTATTTTATCAGATTCATAGTGTTTTTGTTTATCTGTCGCTCATGGTAGTACACACATTGTGGAGCCCCAGCTCATTTATTTACAGATATATCAAAAATTACTGTAATCTAATACTACGTCACAAACTACCTCACTGACACAGTCCCAACAACAATTTAAAGTTTCACAAATTGTCTCAAGAGGTAATACTATTTTATCAGATTCATAGTGTTTTTGTTTATCTGTCGCTCATGGTAGTACACACATTGTGGAGCCCCAGCTCATTTATTTACAGATATATCAAAAATTACTGTAATCTAATACTACGTCACAAACTACCTCACTGACACAGTCCCAACAACAATTTAAAGTTTCACAAATTGTCTCAAGAGGTAATACTATTTTATCAGATTCATAGTGTTTTTGTTTATCTGTCGCTCATGGTAGTACACACATTGTGGAGCCTTCATACACAACAATAGCCTCTTAAACTATAACAAATATCAAATTTGATCATCATATTATTCATAATAATATTAAATTTGATTCAATAACACACAAATAGTCAAGATTTTAACATTTAGGAAAACATTCTGCATTCTTAAAAACATGATTGTCTTTGTCCAGCAGCTGTGCACAGCTGTGTTTTCATGTGTGGAAGCTGCTGCATTTTTCCCAGTGGTGATCAAAACTATAGCTTCTGTTATGTTCTAAATGAAGTTTTCATGTGGCTGGGACCAGATGCCAAGTACCAGGTTAAAGGTTCTCTTCTCAAACAAAAATCTTCTTTTCAGGTCAGACTCTCTGGTCACCACTTGAAGATTTTCACAAAGACCAGTGCCAAGCAAAACACACCATTTAATTTGTTTGACATGAAGCTACCCTTTTTACTGTATGCAGGATATAAGTGTTATTATGAGCATCTCACCTGTAAAACCAATAAACTTAAGGTAAGGAAAAACACTTAAAGCGACTTACAGTACGTTCTGCGAGGCTCCATGCTGCAGCAGCAGTTTGACGATGGCTGTGTGTCCGTTCCTCACAGCATCGTGGAGCGGAGAGTCGTTTTCATAGCCAGGCGTATTCAACAGGGCTCCCCTTGAGACCAACACGTCCACGACCGCCAGGTGACCCAGGTTACACGCTTCATGCTGGAACAAAGAGCAGTAATGCTCAGAAGTGATCCTGCCCTGCTTTGATCTGGTTTCTCTTTCTTATCCTGAAAACACAGCCTTATTCTTTGTATGCATTCTAGATTCTCATCCATTTTCAATCACTATGATTTTATCTTTGTTTCGAGTTGATGCTATTTTAGTTGGTGCTTCAAAGAGTTACAATGAATATGAACCTTTGTAGAGGAATGTTTTAGATGGGATGTATAGTTCTTCCTTGGGGTGTTTTGAATATATACCCATCAGATATTACATTGTGATCTCACTTTATTAGTTTTGTAGAATACCTCATGCCGAGAGATCTTCTGATAAAATAAAAGAAAAACTTCAACATTATCCTGTGCTTTTTTTATTAACAAAATTGACAAGTTAAAGAGTGAACGTGAATTGGGCAGCTGAGAATGTTATGATAAATTCTAAAATGTCTTTAGTTTTGGAAACCATAACATAAGCTGAGCAGTAAACCACATCAGGTACAGTAAAATGGGGCTGCAAGTGCAGGACAGGAGGGAGGTCTAGATGATTGTAGCATGTCATGTTCCGAGCCTTCTCAGATAAATACAAGTCTGTCAAATATTAAGATGTCAAGCTCTGAGCTTATTCGTAGCAATTTCAAAGATTAGCCACAAACTGTCCCGTTTTGACAGCAGGTAGCCACGTAAAGTACTGCAATAAATAGTGGCAAACATTCAGCCGCTCGTTCTCAAAGGAAAGAAATTGCTCAGGCAGCACTGAATGATTTTACACTTTGTCATGCAGGCAACTTTAGGCTTAATTGTTAAAAGAGCATGTGCCTACATATTTTGGGGGAAGCCAGCATGCATAAATAATGGCGGTACTTACAGTAAATGACTAAAACGTGCGGTATACTCGCCGCAGTCGACCTGTCGTGCGCAAATGTGACGTCATGGGAGCGCCGTAACTGTGGTCGCGGCACTAGTCTTCTCCTGAACAGAGGTGGCTCTAATGGCGAAAGGCTACCGACTTTGCTATTTCTACGACTAGAAGAAGAAAAAGGTAAACAACGGCAGAACTGGCTGCAGCATTGACGTCAATGCTTCGATTTGATTTGATGACCTACTTCGTCGGCTCAAGCCTTTCATTCACCATAAAAGAACTCATTTTAACCCAGTAAGTTTACAAGAGACACTTTACTAGCTAACTTTAAGTCAAACATAAAGTCTTTGAGGCTATGTTTCCCAACACTACAGATTATTTTAATGCTGTTGGTTGCAGTTCAAGATAGGCTTAATGCAAAGAGAAACGGCACGAACTACCTCACACGGCAGAAAAAGGTGTTAGGATGCAGACATCTTTTTATAAACAGAGCTATTCAGACAGGAACTGAACATGTTGGTTTACTAGAGAAGACAATACAATAAATAGTAAATGGCAAGATGGTGGCCAGAGAAGAAAAGCTACAGTGAAAAGCTTTGTGTTGAAAAACGGTTTGCCATCAGAGTCTGACAAACCACAAAGTCACTGTGTGTAACAAATGACAATGTTATTGACAAGAAACCCACCAGTGTAGATAAGCTATGTTAATAATTGCTGTTTTGATGATTGTTGTTTTTGTCACTGTTTTTCCACACAACAAATAAAGCTTTTAGATAAATCACTTGTGTATTAGTCTTACCAGAGGTGTCCACCCAGCATTATCCTTCAGGTTAGGGTCAGCCCCCTGGTCCAGCAGTTCCTTGACAGCCTCTACATCTCCCTGCAGGACCCGGAGAGAACAAACTGGAGGTCAGAATTGCAGACCTATAAACGCAACCCTTCAAACACAGCAGCTGATCCCAGTGTACCAAAGCGCCGCTGTTTATCAATCACACTCCACTGTGGGCCATTGATTATCTTGTCTGGGATCCAGAAGGGGATTAAGGCTATGTTTACAAGGATTACTGCAAAACAGTTTATTCTCAACAGACAGGAACATGGCTGTCCGATCATCTGAAGATTATGTTTAACTGAAGGGGAAACCCCCACAGAAAGAGAAGACAATTAAACTAGCCGATTTATCTTTGATACATTTTGAAAGAAACTAAAAGATAATGGAAAAAATAAAGGGCCAGATTTTGCACCCCATAATATATGCATTTTAGCTTTAAATGCTGACACTTTACTGCAGAAATGTTTGAAATTTGCATTTGTGAAATGCAACAGAAAATGGAGTGTAGGAAATAAGGAGAATTTTTTCGAAACCTCTTGACCTTTATTGCAGCTAGGTGCAGCAGGGTCTCTCCCTTGTGGTTCCTCTTCATAACCGCAGGGCTCCCTGAGGTGGGCCGTCCAACAGATGCACCAGGAGATTTTCTACCAACAGTGGCTAGGGCAGAGGGGCTGTCTCCTTGCTTTTGACCTGAGTTTTTAATGCTCTTATCACACCTGGGGCTTGCTGACGAAAGAGGGTTAAGCACAGCTGGAGACATCTGTGATATTCTCCGCCGGCCTGGCGAAGCCCTGGGCCTTTTTGGTGTGGTCTCCAATGTGGCAACCTTCTCCTCTACTCTGGATCTTTTTGATGAATGCTTTGGGGGAGATACGTTGTCCTGTTTTTCAGGACAAGCAGTTTTGTCATGCTGACGGACACTGTCTGACATTTTCTGACCAGACTGGGTTTGGTCATTAAGTACAGTGATGTTGCGTCCTAAGAGACTCTCTGTCGTGGTGCTTCTGCTAGAGCAGAGTTCATTAGTACTCCCCTGTGGCACTTCAGGCTGAGGTTCGTCAGATGTGACAGCAGGGCTTCGGAAGGAAACTCTCTTACTGGACCTCCTTGCCCCTTCAGCACAGGGCTGCGCCTTTTCCTTTAAAGCATATACTTCCTTGGTGATCCCCCATTGCTGGTTTATAGCCTCCAGCCTGTTCTTCTTCCTCTTCTGCTTGGTCTGTTTTCGTGTGGTCCTAGTGGATCCTTGCACTGACACCTTCCTGCTGGCAGCATTTTTCTTAGTTGACCTCTTCTTCCTGTTCTCATTTTTGCATCTTTGAGAACAAGAAGAGCCAGAGTCTTGGGAGGATGAGGTGAAATTGAAAACTGACAGGTCCTGGCATTGAGCAGTAAGGGTGTCTGGCTGTGCAGCGGCTGTTTCTCCAGAAGACGTGCTCGCCGGTACGGTGACCTCTGAAGGCTTCTCCACCATGCAGCGTACCTTGCGGCTACGGGGGCTGAACCAGATCTTAAAGTTTTTCTTGTGTTTAAACACAGGGCTCTGAGGTTGTGTTTGAATCTCGGCTAGAGGGGAGTCTGCAATGAGGTGTGAGAAAAAAAGAAAAAACAGTTTTAATGAAACAAAAAGTTCTATACTTTTTAATTGTGAATTGTTGTCAACAAGGCTCGTTGTATTTTTAATCACTTTGCATCTGTTGAGATGAAAAAAGAATAACACCAGACCTTAAAATGATGCACTATTGACTAATAATACTGACATTTGACATTGTCATTTAGCTGACGCTTTTATCCAAAGCGACTTACAATTGCTATATATATCAGAGGTCGCACGCCTCTGGAGCAACTAGGGGTTAAGTGTCTTGCTCAGGGACACATTGGTTGATGGATCATGGTGGAAATCGAACCCAGGTCTCCCACACCAAAGGCATGTGTTCTAACCACTGCGCCATCACCACCCATGTTTCTGTGTAAATTTGGACAACATGCAGATGTGTTCACATTTTAACTACAGGGCTTAGAAAGTTGCCCTGTAGTCCTTTGTCAAAGCTGAGATCTGTCCGCAAAACGAAACACTACCATAGTTAATTGCATTGCATAATTACTGTCATTACCGGGACGCTGGATGGGCGATAAAGATAATAAAGTACAGAAACAAGCCACTAATACTGTCATTCAGAGATTAGATCGGCGGATGAAATAAATGTTGTCAACAATTAAAGGGGGTGTGGGCAGATGAGCGTGGGGAGAAAGATAATGAATAAGACACATGGATTTGAGAAGATAAATTGTTAATTATGCTTTCAAGCTGCTAAATAATGACTACCATCTACCTGGTTGTTCTATGGGATTGAGCAAGGACTCCAAACCGCAGAAGAGCTGTATGATGCTGCTGAGCTGCCTGTTGATTTGGATGTCCTTCACCCACGCAGGACTCTGACACACGACGCAGCCATCTCCTGCCTGGGGGCCAGCACAGGACCTGAGCAATACACATATCTTGGATTAGGAGTTTACTTCCCAGTGCAGTAGAAAAAAAAAAAACACAATGAGCTTATTGATTTACCATTTAAGGCCATTTAGTCACAAAGAGAAGGAATAAATTAAGGCTATAGATCATGCCTATAAGGACATTCATTGCATTCAAGACTTTCAACACTGTAAAGCATGCCACTGCCATGAATAACCATCAGTATTTCATCTGCAAAAGAAATAAGCCCCTAACTAACAATCATAAAAAAGTAAATTTTATTTTCCATATCCCTCATATGTATGAAATGCCTGCACCAATGCTGTTACGGGTGTCACTTGGCTTAAATACTCATATTAATGATTATTATTACTGATTAGTTGACCAACTAAATTTTAATCTGCTAATCACATACACCTATAATTATGTAATTACTAGATTTTTTTTTTTATATATAGGGAATAAAGTTCTACTGAACTAAGCCACTGCTCAAGTCTGAGAAGGGGAAGCAAAAGACCTTCTTCGCTGTGGACATTTTGATTTGTAGTAGCAGGAAAAGCATACTGTTGGTGTTGAATAAAAATAAAAAATGTCCACCACGAGACAGGTCTATTGTAAGTGAGCATTTCAGAATAAAATACATTTAGCTGAGGTCACATTACCTGCACAGCATATGCTCGCACATTCCTAGACACACAGGTTCCGTCATTAGATTTGAGCTGGAAAAAGACAAAACATTTAAAAGTGGTCAACATTAGCCTACATTCAGAGGCAAGACCACCTCCACCACACTGAGCATTGGTGGTGCCCACCAGGACTGTGTGCTCAGTCCACTGTTGTTCACCCTCCAGACCCACAAATGGAGAGACAGTGAGACTGAAAAGTAGACTTTTGAGCAAATATAAAGTAACAATTTCAAACTGGTATCTGTCGGTGGAACATGCATGACTTGCCATTCATAATTGGCATACCATAATAAAGTTTTAGCTCACCTAATAAAGGACCTTGGGTGTTGAGTAAAAGCCCAGCAGCAGAGAGCCTTAATGGGATTTCAGACCCTACATAGAGAGTACATTTACCATAACCTAGCTGCATCTGAATAGCTGCCAACACTGTCTGACAGAGTCTTCACCCTCCTGCCATTAGCCTGGATATACTGAAGCATCCTAGCCATATAACCTAGCATCCAAACTGTGTAGCCTATTCCTCCACAACGCCATGTATACTGCATGTCCCAACACTCACCTGAGCTAAATCAACCCACCCCCAAATCACACAAGCACACACACACACACTTTTTACAGGGCAGTATTTACGCCTTTTCTACCTAAGAAATGTTTACATCCTCAATCAGATTTAAAGTGCAGTTTCTATTTAAAGTTAGCTTTTTCACATGCCAGCTTGTACATCCTCAAGCTACTTCAGCTATGTGTGTGCGGATACGTGTTGTCTATTGTTTTATTAATCTATGATGTATTATCGTGTTTACCCTGTCTTTTATAACGCTGCATAGCCATGTATTTAACTGTCGCTGTGCTCCTGTGCTATTGTTGCACACTAGCTAGTTTTTAGAAATGTCATCCCACTTAAGCGAACACCAACCTCCAAAATAATTGATTAACGTTAGCCTATAATCGTTCGTGCCGGTGAAATCCTGTTCAATTAACGTTAACGTTAGTTAACGTAAACTAGCTACATTGCAAAAATGTGTTGCTGACAACTTCAACATTTGTGAGCTAACGTTAGCTTACTAACGTTAGGTGTGCATTCTAGAGGCATCTTCCTCTAGCATGCCAATGAACTCAGTTTAGTTTGACAAACAACTGTGTAACACTAACGTTTGCTAGATAGGTTAAATGGTACTGGTTGTCACGTTTATTGTATGGTTAACTTTACGCAAAAAGGACGTAACGTTAACGGTATCATTAACGTTAACGTGCTAACGTTAGCTACCTCCCGAACATAGCTCACGTCTACAGTAACGTTAACTTACCATTTGGAGCAAAGTAGCAGTCGTCGAAAGTTCGCAACAGCCTCCTTAGTGTTCCTCCAATCATTTGTCTGCACGAGGGCATCATTTTCCATTATTTAAAGAAATGTTATGTGTCTCCTGGCTGTTCTGTTATAACTTTGCTTATGAATCACGATTGCAAAACAAGCTGAGTTTGCTTCCGGGCTACTTGCATCTCCCGCCAATGCTTTACGGAAGTAAACAGCGATGGTTGCCATACTGTCTATGCCAAAACCACGGCAATGACGTAATTTAGGCCCTCCCAGAGCCGGTGTCGTGCCAAGGTACCAGGATTCGTATCCCCTGACCGCGGGATCACACAAAAGTTACATAGGGGATACACAAAATAGCAGGCTGTTTTCACCTTATATTTTGTGTATCCCCTATGTAACTTTTGTTATAAAATAGCAGACATCTCCATATTATCTCAGGTTGTTTATTGTGACCTAGTAGACATAAAATAGCACACGAGGACAGGACAGACCCTTTGCATGTTAGGCAGGAAGTGATTCGCTTGAATAACTGTTTTTAACCTGAAATAATGTGTATATTATTTCAGGTTAAAAACAGCCTGAAATTTTGTCTATCCCCTCTGTAACTTATATGGCAGACAGGTGAACAAAGCGGCTAGTTGAAAAGCAATATTAAACTAAATCAAATTAAAACAGAAATCCCGTTAGAGGGGAAGGAGGGACAGGTTAGCAAAGACGAGGCATCCTTGTCAGACCACACCATGGATGTATTAAGAGAACGGACCACACCCGCAGAGAAACAATTCACACGTCACCTTAATGTAACATACAAATAAACGTATAATAAATGAGGCCCTTGTTAGCTACTATGGAAAACGCTGTAGAGTATTTCACGTCGCTATTTGTTCCATTAAAGGAGAACTCCGGCCAATTTTTACGTTAATCTTGCTAAATATAACTATGCGAGACCTGTCTGTGGCAAAAACAGTTAGCTGTTACCCTGTTAGCTGCTAGCTAGCTAGCTGTCATCTGGGACAAGAGTGTTCAGTCAGGCTTCAGTAATAATCATCATGCAGCAGTCCCGTGTGTATTTGTAGCATATATCCATATATATATATATATATATATATATATATATATATATATATATGGATATTTTATATATATATATATATGGATATATATCATATATATCCATTTTATGTGCGATCCATCTGGCATTGGAGCAAGGGCGCGGGAAGGGGGGGGGTGCTGAGGGTGCTGCTGAGGGTGCTGCAGCACCCCCTGCTGGCAGGAGCTGGATTTTATATTTTTTAAATGATTACTTGCCCAAGCATCCTTTCGCCAATGCGGAAGTGATGCGTGCATAGAGCATGGATGTATTAAGAGAACGGCATAGAGCCTATTTTATATACTGTCTATGAGCCTATTCACGTTCTCTTAATACATCCATGCTATTCGCTGTCTGACATTATTTATATTTTTGTATATCAAATAATGAGGCAAATAGCAAAAAATGGTTATGGATAGGTTCTAAAATATAGCCTACTAAAAATTAACCGTTATAACTAATAGAGGTGAAAGTGAAAGTGAGTAAAGTGACTCGCTGAGAAGCGAGCAGGCTGAGACCATATGGCTGAGACTAGTTGACTGGAAGTTAGTTGTAGAAGAGTATGTCGCAGAAAAAGGATACAAGAGTTTTTCTTCCGTAATAGTAATGCGGCTAAATTTAGCAAGATTATATCTGTAGATGTTTCCTCGTCCACCGCCGAGGCAAACTCTGTTGATTAGAGCCAGAGTCTGAAATAACGTTAGAAAGCAGCAGCCGAGGATGAGGATAAAATATACAATGACTGAGGAAGCCTAGTGACGAGTCCATAGCAACCAGTTCACGTGTTGAATTTGTTATTACCCAGTGTGCTTTGTTGGATGGTCTCAATGTTTTATTGTTTTATTTCATGTGAATACTAGTTTACTAGAGGAGTAACTTAGTATTTGAAGTAATGTAGTAGTAATGCAGGAAGTGTGCATTTAGTTTTATTATATTTCCACAACAATGTTAGTGAATAAATCTACTGAAATTGCCACCACACCATAACAGAGGAGTATGATGCGTAAGATGAGAACGCAGAAGTTAAAACATCTATACTATGGCTGTAAAACAACAATTGTAGTCTGTATGTCTTTGCCAAGTGCAAATTAATATAGAAGGTGTCAGTAAGTTTTTGGTGAGGTGTACATGTTTATTCACAGTAATTTTAGTCATAGAAAAATAATTGGTGTTGAAGGGAAGGTCAAGTTTAATTATTCTGCAACTCCCAAAACTCTTCCACTATCCCCTTAAACTAATGATGATTAGTCCCTAAACTGTAGAAATATACCTAGGGGGGACAAATAATTAGGCATCCACTATTTTGTTATTCAGCCCCCCTGGTCAAAAATAGGTTCCCGCGGTGATGCATTCGCGGCGTTTTTCTTTTGGTTTATTTCCCCTCAAAAATAGGTGATTGTGTGCTGTAGTGGTTATGGGTGGGTTTTTTTTTGGTTTATTTCCCCTCAAAAATAGGTGATTGTGTGCTGTAGTGGTTATGAGCATATTATTGACTATGTAACTACATGGAAACGGGCAGAATTATGCCTGTGCCTTGTTCAGTAAAATACTAACAGACGGCTAGCGGCAGTCTCGTGCTGAAGTCCCGTGTGAATTCAGCTGTAGCAAGATAAATAAGTGTAGGTGGAGGAGAGTACAGTGTAGCATGAAGAGCGGAGGTGTTCACAAGGGAAGAAGCTTGGAGTAACGTAACTATGGAGAATATCGAAGATATTGAACATATGGAAGAGGCTTTTGAGTTTGATGGTCATCCTTATTTATTCGAACCCGAATACAGACGAAGAACTGGCCTCACAAGAGTTGGAAAGAACGAGACAGACAGAGGGGCAACAGGCAGATGAAGCAGCTGCTCCAAGATCACGCATTTCGGGCAACTGGTGGTGTTCGTGTGGGTGTTGTGCCTCGAAGGCATCACCGGTCCTCTGGAGGACATCTTCCAGACCAGCGGGCGCTCTTGTGATTGTTGTCGGCAGAGAATACTACTCTCCAACGCCAGATGGATCGCACACAAAATGGATATCCATCCATATATATGCTACAAATACACACAGGACTGCTGCATGATGATTATTACTGATGCCCGACTGAACACTCTCTTGTCCCAGACGACAGCTAGCTAGCTAGCAGCTAACAGGGTAGGTGAATGTTGAAAATGCATCTTGTTGTCATGTAAGGGCCATGTTCATGTTACACAGACATTTTAATTGCATGTTGTGTCTGTTAAGATATACAAAGGCACTATTTCATTTATGCCCCCATAACTGCCATTTAGCTAAGTGGGAGCGATGGGCATTATAGCTGCAGCAGCTCCATCTAGGTAGCTGCTGTTGCGCTAACTGTTTTTGCTATAGACAGGTCTCTCATAGTTAAATTTAGCAAGATTAATGTAAAAATTGGCCGGAGTTCTCCTTTAAAGAGGTGAATTTGAAGTGCAACAGTGAAACTCCGCTCTGAGTGCGCGCACGCTCCCGCGGTCAGGGAATACGAATCCTGGCGGGGGTAAGTACCTTAGCCGGCACCTGTCCTCCACCATCCACAAGCACGATGAGATGGAAGGAATTTTATTTCTCTCAACAACAAAAAAGTAAAATCCGTAGTCGAAAGTTACTTTATTTCTGAACACAAATACGCAATTTAACCGCAAAACCTAAGCTCATAATATAGTCATAAGCAATTAGCTGGAATGTTAGGTAGTGGTTTAGGTCTGCCACATAGCAGCAAAATCAAAATCTTGAATGTGATCTGGTGCTCAAACCATAGACTGTATAACATAAGAAAATCATGTAAGGCAAATAAACAGTAGTTGTTTTGAAAATAGCTTTATTACAATAATAAAAATATACGGAAGAGGATTCAGGCCACATGTGAAAACATTTATTGAGTTCTGAGTTTAAAGAATTCTGAGATTAAAGTCCAAACTCAATACATTTTCACATGTGGCCCTAATACTCTTCCATACAGGCACAATAATAACATAACATATTTAGTTTAGTGTGTGTGAGCTTTAAGATGTTGTAAAATCATGTTTTGCAATTTGCAATGTTTGGTCAATTATTCTAAATAGAGAATACAGTGTTTTTTTCATTTACTATGTTATAATAATCTATAAATAAGCAGTGACCCACCCACAGAGCACAATTAAAAGTATATTTGATTCATCCTATCCTTCATAAATATTAAGATCCGGAGATTTAAAGGTTAACAGGTGGGTGATGTGTTAGATAAGACACTTCAATGTATATCAACATGTTCCACGTGCATGTATGTGTGCATATCCCCTTTAATTATTTTTAATAGTTGCACTTTATCTGATTAGTCAAGACACTTTCAAAACATAATCAGTATTTTGAGAACATGAATGGCTTAAACTCTTATTTTTCACATATATAGTAAGGGCAGACTTATTATAAACATATATTGTGCTTCATTTTATAGTGGACACAGACAAAATGGTTAAGGACAGATGGCAGTCAGCTCTATGTTTCTACTGCCTTAATGGAGTCCAGGTCATCACGTTCATCTTCGCTGTCAAGTGATATGGATTCCATCCCGATCGTATCCATGGCAAAGTTGATGAAGACCTGTGAAGGTTCAGTAATAATTTAAGCTTCATCCCAATATTAAAATCAATTATTTTTCTCTGAACTCCATAATTTTAGTTAATCTGCTGGTCAATTTCCCTCCCGGACCCCCCCGTCTTCATTCTGCCAATGGTATCTTCAATCCCAGAGCCCCAGAAGGGCAGAGTAGTTGAAGAATATCAGCACTGGCTGCATATGAAGCTCATGGATTCTCTTCCCAACTCATATTCTATTTATTTTCCCTCAGGCATACCCTCTGTCAGTTTCCCTCTGCCTCTTTTAAACTTTTTCAACTCAGTCTTTCACTCCAACTCAGCTTTCTTCTGTCTCTGCATCCCCTCCCACCCTCTCTCTTTTTTTCTCATCTCCTGTCCCTTTTTTCTGTCCCTCGCTGCCATCCACCCACCCCTACAAAGCCTTACACTAGTTCTCCTTCTTTCTCTGTTTATGTCCTGTCTCTTTTTCTCACCTCATCCAGTGTGGTCTGGCTCACAGAGAAGTGTTTGATCTGCAGAGCATTCTTGTTGGACTCCAGCTGGTCGAAGATGTCAGCCACCCCTCCCGGAGCAATCGGTACATGGTACTCCACCATAGAGGAGTGCTGGTCCTGTGTATTGAGAAAGAATGCACAAGAAAAAAAGGGTTAACTATATTCTGAAATATGATCTATGTGTAACCAAAATTCTGTAAAACACAGTTTCAGCAAACAAAACATCAAACACATATCACCAAAATACAATTCCCAGCTTGCTAAATCTTATAACAATAAAACTGGTATAGCAGGGATTTGAATATCTAAATAATAATAAATACATTCATGCATCATGCTCATCATCATACATACAACTACAATGTATTTCTATGCAATGTATACTTTTCTCTCCTCTCTACCAAGTACTCTTAACTTCTTGGATAGCTGGCAAAGCTCACCTTGAGATAAGTGCTGGGGAATTGGCGCCGCATGAAGGCAGTGATTGCCTCTGCGTCACAGGAGGCCTCGGCCAAGTACATCTTCACAGTGAACCCGCTGCCGAACCTGCACAAAGGAGATTTTTTTTAACAAAGCACTGTTGTATTACATGTCTGAGGGGTGTGTGTGTGTGTGTGTGTGTGTGTGTGTGTGTGTGTGTGTGTGCGTGTGTGTGTGTGTGTGTGTGTGTGTGTGTGTGTGTGTGTGTGTGTGTGTGTTTGTGAGTTTGTGAGTTTGTAGGTGCAGGGTGGGGAGAGCAGTAACGGCTAAATTGGAGGACGAGCAGAGGTCACTAACCTGTTCTTAATGTGCTGCAGGGAGCCCAGGCAACGGAACTGACCTTTCACCATGATGGCAAGACGGGTGCACAGTGCCTCACACTCCTCCATGCTGAGAGACGGAGACAAGGAGAGAAAGATAAAAGGTCACACTAAGACCCTTTTGAGCATACAGTAATTAGCCATTAGTAATTACAGTACATGCCAAAAAATACATTTAGTACTTATCATCCTACAGCACATTGTGGGGGGAAAGCCCACCTTACTTTCTTTACCTGTAGTTGTAGCCCTAATCCTAAACAATTTGTGTATTCCAAAAAATAGAATTTGATCAGTGACGACAGACTGTAGCAAGTGTATGCAGCAGGTGTATGTATTTCGAATTTCACTTCATTAACCTGTGAGAGGTGAGGACCACAGCACATTTTCCTTTCACTTCTTCAGAGATGATTTTCCACAGGTGCCGCTTGGTGCGAGGGTCCATGCCAGAGCTTGGCTCATCCTGCGGAGAGAGGAGGAATGAGGAAGGTTAGAATCAAGATGACGAGATCAATGGAAAACAAGGAGTTAATTGAGGAGGGCAGCGTTTTGCAAAAAGCGTGCAGTACATACTGTAGGAGAAGGGAAAAACAAGGGCAGGGTGAACGAGAAAGACTAAACACAGATGTATAATTGCAAAATAGGATAGGAGATGGGAGGCAAAGTGTTAAAGACAAAGTAGCCTCGCATTGCCAGACCTATCTCCACAGTGCTGCGAAGGAAGGTCTGGCTGGTCCACAAAACATTCCGGGATGGGAGAAAAACGTGCTCTGGTTTATTGGCATTTCTTTAAACTAATCACAATCATCTTGGGCGGTGCTAAGAGCCGGGTGCAGCAACAGTGCCTCTGCAAAATAGCCTCAGGAATTAACTTGTTTTGGTGGAACATGTGCACGTAGGGAGGCGAACTCAGGAATTAAAATGGCTGTCGAGTGTGTGATGAGAATTTTACTAAAAAAATAAATAAACATAATTAGCTCGGAGGACGTTTCCCAAATTGACCAGAGTTTAGAATGCCAACACCAAGAGAGCGGAATGTGAGGGGACATCCGGCAGAATCTCCGGCGGCACAGGAACAATCCCGTAAATGAAATGTCGTCGACATAACAAAAACAATGAAGGTAAGTGAAGAAATGGATAGAATTGAGGGTACAAGGAAGGAGAGAGAGGAAGAGACGCAAGGATTTGTTAGAGACATAAGGTAGAAGTAAAGCTGAAAGCAAACGGGGAAGACCACCCCTGGGTGGGCCCAAGTAAACAGACTAATTAACTATGTGAGATCTGTCAAGTCTAGGGAATCAATATCTACTTCAAAGACCCTTTCAGGAGGAACAGTAGTTTATAGTTAGTTTAATATTTGCTGTCTGGTGGCCAGTTAGGCAACTAAATGGGCAGCTACAGCGGCGCGGACAGGTGTGTCCTCACCAAGAGCAGGATTTGCGGATGCCCAACTAGAGCCAGCGCAGTGGAGAGCTTCCTGCGGGTGCCGCAACTGTAACCATCAGTAATGATGTCTTTATGGTAGCTCAGCTGCAGCCTCTTCAGTAGGTAGGTCACCACCTTTAAAGGAAACATACAAGGGATTATACAGTGGATGGACAAGATAAACATGATAGAAAACTATAGTCGTTTAAGGTAATAGTAATTTGCATTGTCTTCTTCCAAATAGGTTTATAGCTGAATGAAGGTAATGGAAACCTCCAACCTGTGTCTTCTGCAAACTGCTAATCAGTGTAGGAGATATGTAATGGTCTTGCAGTCATATACTGGGAGTCAGTAGGTTTAATGACTGCTCTGCATGGCTCTATGACCATAAAGGAATATGAGACTAATTTCATAGACCAGTATGCTGTATGCTGCTCCCTAGTTTCATGCACATGAGGAGAACGTCAACCCCCCTACTTTGGCTCCGGCAGACCTAAACAACATCAGACCTTTACAGGAAGTTGATTTTCCATCACTTTAATCAATCAACTGGAGGACCTCTCTCTGGAGAAAAAGTCCAATATTCCACTACACACAATTGAGGACCTGATCACGGAAGGAAAAGGTGGATTTACAGAAAGCTTTTCTGAGGGAAAAGGGTAGCCCTACAACTCATTGGCTACTTAATAATTATGTTCATGTTATTGCCTCCTGTTCTGTCCAGCTGCACTGCCAATAACTAAAGTGTCTATCTGTCCCAATCCCATGCATATTTAATTTTGTTTGTACAACAATGATGACTTTACTTGGCGACTTTATTCTATCTAAGCTCCATGCTGTCTTGAGGGCTGCAGCTTTAGAGAACAGGAACATACACAGCATAATATAATATAATATAGCATATAATTCATCATGTGTGTTAAACCACATTGAAAAAAGTTAACGGCTCATAACCATTTCAGTTGTTTAAAAATCTCTATGCTTGCCTATTTATCAAACTAAATAATGTGCTGTAAATTCAGGTTTATTGTCAAATAGCTTGAGGTGATTTTACATTAGTTGGCAAGTTGGGGAACCAGATCAATGAAGCAAGCCAATGCAGTAGATAGCTCTGTTCACTAAAGATTATCTGCTTTTTCGCTGTAAGAGGATTTGCCTTTAGTGTTGATTTTTCAATGATGATGAGTTCAATGATCCCAGTGTAGGACATTACATACTTTAGACAAACACACAGTATCCGCAGCTACATTTCAAAGATTAGCACTGACAGCATGGCATATACCTGACTGGTTTACATCAAAATATGTTTTTTTTAACATTCTCTCATGAAAGCTGCTTTCTATTACCTTTGATGTAACAGCTCATTAAGCCTGACAAAATCATGTCAATGCGAAATGACCCCATTAAGGCTTGTCTCATTATCCACAGCTAGGGGACTCTCAGCGGGAGACAACATAAGAGGAACTCTATGTATAACCTCGTCTTTGTGAATTAGCCCAACACCGAAGCTGTGGCCATTATAACGATTGTTATCACTATCCTGACCAGAGAAGAGGAGCTGTAACAACAGCAGCGATGCCGATTAGAGCCAGACAGATCCATTTGTTGTGCTTCACTGTCTGTGTAAGTAAGTGTGTGTCTGTGTGTCTACGAGCATCCTTGCTATTGTGTGTTGTGTGACTCTGTTTATAAAATGACTGAGATTGTCAGAGACAATCAATGTTGTACTTCTGCATCCAAAGTTGTAAAGTGGCGTAAAGAGAGAGACAAACATAGATAGATGTTTTTTATCTATACAATTTAGATTTGTCATGTGCACACAATTTCGCACACCTCTGAGCTGTTTCTTTTCTGTTTCTTTTTTGGGAAAAAACATCAAGATGGAAAATCACATCAGCTGTTGATTGGCTGTTCTGCAGATTCCTCTCATGTCAGCAGCAGCAGTGAAAGGCAGGCACACTCAGTAATCACCACAGAGGCAAGATTGATTAGTTCTCAGAAAGATAAATGGGAAGAATGGGGCTAAAGTGACATGTCAAATGAGATCCTCTCATCATCAAAGTATTGTTTAAATGTAAATTGGCCTGCAGTGAAGCATACAGCATCAGCTTAATTCTGTAGTTTGGACTGCACGAGCTGACAACAAAAGCTTTCCCATTTTGCTACAGATAGTACAGCTTTCAGCACGCATCACTCAGCACTTCACACCCTCTGAGTAAGTATGCATGGAGGCATCAACAGTGACTAGTCCTGCAGTGGCAGTGCACCTTTGAATTCATGTCAGATCCCATGTCATTTTGTGGATGGTGTTGTCACTAGCTTTGGAAAGCAACACAGACTCTGCAGCTCTTCCTTACCCCATCTATCTTCTTCTTTGAGATGCCTCGAATGCGAGCGTAGAAGTACAAGTGCTCTTTTCCAGTGAGCAGACTGTCCAGTGCATCCACCTGGGGACAGTAGCCGATGTTAATTCCCTTGTTACGGCACTCCATGATGTTGACCAAGTGCCTGGGGAAAAGAAGATAAAGAAAGACATATTTTTTTTAAGTGGCATCCACCACATGGTGTAGGGCAGATGGACATGTAGGGTGTTCAGTCAGCTCTGCTGCCTGCTGGGAATACCCACCAAACAGCTTAACAACAGAGCTGTTATGGGGGAGCCTGACTCATGAGTACAGTGGTTTATACCTGTATAGGAGAGCCTGATATGTGGGTATAAGAAACAGCTGCTACTTGCTAAAGCCCAAACCATTTACGTACACATTTTGGCTGGTGGGAAGCAATAACATCCCCCATTTGTGGATATATGTGTTATGCAAATTAAATCTAGCTCAGATTCATTAGACAATGCAGCTTGGGCACATGAAACCAAAGCTTTGTCCTGTGATGGCTCCTGTCGTGTCCTCTGCAGTGATTCTCATATATAATCTTCACTTTGCAGGAATATATTTTAAGTTATCAAATATTAACCTGATGTATTTAGGAATGTGCATGCAGTGCCACAAGTATTAACAGAAGGAAAAGCAAGAGGGCAAACATGGCCAGCAGCCTGTATCTTTTTTTTTTTTAAAGATAATTTTTTGGGGGCATTTTAGGCCTTTATTTGACAGGACAGCTGAAGACATGAAAGGGGAGAGGGGGGGAATGACATGCAGCAAGGGGCTGCAGGTCGGAGTCGAACCTGGGCCCGCTGCGTAGAGGAATAAACCTCTATATGTGGGCGCCCGCCCTACCAACTGAGCTATCTCAGCACCCAGCAACCAGTGTCTTTAACCAATAAAAATATTTTTTCTAATTTAAAAAAAGAAATCTGTATTTCTTTAATGTAACATAAGCCTGACACCTTTATGTGTTCAGTGTACAGGTAAGATTTATTTTTGACTAAAAAAAAAAACAGAGAAGAGGGATAGCGAAATCATATCAATATTCTTAAACAGAAGGCAAAAAACACAAGTTTTCATGATATCGATTTTTGTTTTCAAGTTTGTATTGTATGTGCAAATCATCATGATCAGCTTACCCATCCCAGTCCCTGATCTGTGCTGTGCCATCAGTTGGGCTAACATCTCCGGTCAGCATCTTGAAGGTGGTTGTTTTTCCTGCTCCGTTCACTCCCAGGAGACCAAAGCACTGTAAGCGACCAACCATTGCTTAGAAATCATGTAGCACTTGTTCACTTTACAGTACTATAATGCTATGCTAGGTGTTTTCCAAGATTACATAGATATAATGGCCAATAATTAGATCTTCGGACACTTGGTGAGCCAGCCATCATGCAGAGGGATATGATTTTCAGTAATATTGGACAACTTTGGTCACAAACGACAAATATGTATTACTGGCATGACAGTTGTATTTCCTACAGCCCAATCCAGCTGGTGATTTATGTGATGTGCTCTCTAGAGGCACCTCCAGTACTGCAGGGGCATAGTCGAACTAAATGCAATTTTATTAACAGTAAGAGCATGGATTGCAGACTATCTGAAGAATGAAGGTAGCCTGTGAGAATGTAAATACTGTCCATTTTAAAGACTACTATGAAATAGGCTTTGAGATCAAATTTGTATGAAACATTAAATCTATCACCTTTGACTGACCTCCACTGGATGAATGTGAAAGTGCTGTGATGTAACTTAGCCCAAACCACCATTGATTTTTTTAGTTTATATGTAAATACACCTGAATTTGTTTTAGTAGCCAAAAGTGCCACCAAATCCTTAAATGTGTTTCCTGGTGTTTGAAACTCAGCTGTGAACTGTGTTGAGTTTCAAAACACCAACAGTGAGCTGTAATGTAAGTTAAGTAGTTTACTGTACAAAGTGACCAGGACCGATCGACAGCTCTACTCTCTAGCAATACCAGTGACTTTGTGATTATTTGGATGTTTAGAGTCATGCTGTTGTCACAAGAGGTTGATAAAAGTAATTAATTACGCAATGCCACTTTTGTTATCCTACTGAGTAGGATTGGTTTCATTTGTATTCCTACTATGGGCAAAGGCTAAGGCTTACCTCTCCTGCAGGGATGCCCAAAGAGAGCCTCTTAACAGCATGGACCTTCTTCCCGAGTTGCTGATAGACCTTAGTCAGCTGGTTGACCTGCAGTATGTCTGTGCTGGCTTCTCCACTGGACACCCGTTGGTGCTCAATTGCCACATCCACATCCTGTTCCTGACAAGGCACTAGTGGCACCGTGTTTCTGCCACAAATCAGATTCCTGCAAAGGGAAAAGTACTTTTTTATTGTAACTACTAGGTGTTGAAGTTAATGTAAGCAATATGTGATTGACTGAAACGTTTTCATTAAATTGGTTCAGGCGTATCTTCTGGACCCAATACATATTCAACCACTCATATGCATATTCTCTATAAACAGAGTATCCTCTATTCAATTACAAGGCTGGATGTGTACCACAGGATTTGAAGGCCATTCACGTTATCACCATACCATCTCAGGCTTCTGTTTTCCTCACCTGACTTTGCGTATGAGAAACCTGTTGAGCAGGAGGCGCAGGGTGAAAAAGACCAGTCCTTGGATGAAGGAGGAGATGAACATCCATCCCAGGGCATCTGTAGAGAATGGGTTCCGATAGGCGTCAATGCCGTAGCCGCTGAGCAGCTGGACCTCTATGTTCATCCTGGCCAGCTTCATCAGCCCGTTCCCAAAGTTGAACTGGGGGAAGATGAGGAAGGCGTTGCTCAGCCTGCTGAAGATCTCCTTGACAAACTGCAGCAGGAAAGGACAGAACAAAAGACATTGAGAAGTGGGTGCTCATCCTGAATTGTAATGTTCAGTTCCCTGTCACTGGATATGTGATACTCCTCTGCAACTCTATAACACTGCAGCTACGGGGACCAGACATTCACACATTTAAGTGTGCATTTAACTACTTCAGATATTCAGCTGCTAACAAAAGGCATCTTGACTCAGAAAGTTTATGCTGACCTCAGAATTGCGCATTGAAATTTCACCCAGAAAGTATAGGATGGAGGTGGACATGATGGTGTTGATACTGATAAAGAGGTTGATGCACACATAGGCGATGAAGGCCATCTCTGCATCCTTGAAGACGCCTGATAACAGATACATCCAGGGGAAGGTGGCAAACCTGAGGAATTGACAATGACAGGATACTTTAAACACAGCATTAAGTAAAAATAACTCCACATTCACACGCACACGCACACACACACACACACACACACACACACACACACACACACACACACACACACACACACACACACACACAAACACACACACACACCATAAAATAGCCCTGCTGTAATATCGCTGAGTTGCTTCCAAATACTGAAATCCCACAAAGACAAAAACACAAAGTGGATATGGAAAATGCATACAGTCCTCCTCACAAGAAAAACTCCTTCTAAAATAATAATAATTGCATTTTTAACTGAAGTAGCTCAGGTCTTTCACCGACTAAACAGAGCAGCTGTGAGCCTGATGAAAATAGGCACCAAAGAATATAAAAAAGGGAAGGAGGAAAAATACCACACCATGAGGAGGGTAAACATTCACTCATGACGCCAAAAGAGGGGAAGATAAATTACTTCTTCCTTTTATTCCCCTGGTGGCAGAACATCTTTTTCCTTTTTTTTTTTGTTCTCTTTTCTCTCACACAATCTGCTTGTACATTTGATTGGGGTGTCTGGGTCAGCAAGACATAGAAGGAGGGAGAAGGAAAGAAATGAGGAAGGAGAAAGTAGGGTGTGAAAAAAAAATACAGACAGATAGAGCCAGACAGAGACAAAGCATCTGCGTGCCATGCCCAAAAAAAGTGCCTTGTAGGCAGACCGCTGGTGCCAAACCATGACAAGGAACAGAAGCAAGAAGGCTGCAGACCAGACCAGGTGGGTGCTGCCTGACAGACTGATTATGCATTGCTCGGGAGGGAGACATCTGTCTAATAATTGAGAAGCAGAGTGCTGACTTGGCCTCCTAAGATCTAGGGTTTAGGATGAGTCCCTGCGACAGCAACAGGAAACATATGAGACTAACTTTTGGCTACATTTAGGGAATGATGTAAACAATCTCAGTAACCCAGATTTGAGAAAACATGGCGTTTCATTGGTTTGGCACCTTTCCAAAAAGCTAAATCTCATTGTCAGATTGATTGTAAAACCTTTTTATTGTGAGATTACACTCTTGTTATTGCCATTAGCCATGTTGCTTCCTGATCCCCCCTTCCTCCCTTTCTCCCTACCGTCTTTGGCTTGAATAGGATAAACATGTTGGTAGTGATTTTTCTATCAGCCTTTCAGTCCCACCACCATCTGTCTTTGCAAGAAAGTCTGAAAAATGGAGCTGTGTTTGCGTTTGAAGAGCAGCAGCCTCCAGTTCAGTGCAGTAAATCCAATTTAGTGGCACACAAAGTAACATGCAGTGGATGCTAGAAAATACATGTGAGGACATGCTTTTTCTAGAAACCTTTTAGTTGATCAAATTATTATTATTATTATTATTATTATTATTATTCATGAACAAACAAGTCAAAAGACCAACAATGCCATAAACTGCCAGTCATTATTTTGGTAGGCTTTGTAAATCAACCCCCTAAAGTCCCTGTGAATACGTTCTTAGACTGCACAGCTGAGAGACCAAATTACTCACCCAAAGAGTACCAGAAGCAGGGTGACAGCGCCCAAATTTTGCCGTTCTGTGAATGCTGGAATCTGGAAGGCTGCGATCACACCAACAGTCAAGGTCACAGGGATTAAATACATGACCTGCGGAACAAGATGGGACACAATGAAGTAGCATGAAGGCACGTCATTTAATTGGAAGGAGTTCCAAATCAATAATGAATCACTATATTAATAATGATGTAATAATATGTGTTGTATTTGATAAGAGGTTTGTTACCATGTCATAAAAGAAGTTCACAGCCCAGTAGAAAGGCTCGCTGATGCCAGAGATGTGCTGGAGCCTCTTAGAGCCGCTGTGGTGTTCGCTAACTTCATAGATGGCGAAGCTGGCTGTCGTGATTGAATAACCCGTCAGCACACACATGGCCACGAGAATATGAAGAATTCCCTGGACACTGTGAGGAAAATAATAGGATCATTCAGATGTCAGTGACGACACTGGCATCATTAATTATCAGCCATGTTGGTAATAAGTGAATTATCATTCGACCACATCAACTCTATTATTGCCCATTATATCCCTGCATGTTAAGTTGTGTTGTACTACTTTAGTTTGAACTTTAAGGCTGCAGTGCTACAGTAGCTACAGGTTTAGATGGACAGATGACAAAGTGCACAAACGAATCAATATACTTATATACTATAGACAGGTACTAAGTCACTTTGAATGAGGCAACCTGGTGTAATTCCTTTCCAAAACAATGGCCCATATTAAAGCCCTCCTACAAACTATCATATTGTTCCCTGCTGGAACCTGACTCATTTGAACTATTTAAGTGGCTCACAATAAATAGAATTTCATAAATAACTAACAGCTTTGTTAAAAGAGATGCTTGTGCCTCGCCTCTGACAAGATAATAACTGTAACAGAAACAGCTCGCTTCATGTAGAGAACAACTTCTCACTGCTATTGCTGTATAGTCAGTAAGTCAGTGCTGCTGCTGTGTGGCTGCAGAGCCTATTGTCTAGACAAGACCCCAGACAACCAGCTGAGGCTTTGATCCCTCAGTTACTTTTCAAGCCAGTGCACTCATTCAAACTTTCTTGATGCCACTACCTGTTCATCTCCCGTGCTCTCTTTTTTAGCCCTCGCCTCTGGCTGGGGCACAACACCACCAACCAAACAGAATAAGCTGCATGAGGCTGAAAAAGAGGATGAGGATGAAGTTTGCAGTGGGACCGAGTGGGAAGGAGAGACAAAAACAGGGAAGGACATGCGGTGGGCGTTTGAGAGGGCAGCACTAACTACAGAAGATAGCCAACAGCAACAGCAACAGCAACTACTGAGCAGGTGTGTTAGCAGTATCGTCAATATAGCCTTAACTCTTTCCCATGGGAGCTACCACACTGTGAGAATCAAGACATTTGGAGCAATAAGACTGCTGTGTCTTTAACACGGCTAAGGCCAAATCTATAGATAACCCAAGTTAGCAGAATTTGACAGAAGGGTAACTGCCACTGCAGTACCTAAGCAGGCTAACAGCTACGTAGATAGTACACACAAAGAAATGTGGAGTCTGTAAAGAAACTAAAGGGCAGTAAACACAGGGAAATAGCCAGTGAAAGGCTTAAAGGTGCAGTAAGCGATGCTGCGCAAAGATTGTTGATATTAGAACTCAACTGCCAAACAAATGAAACCATTTAGAAGCTCCGCCTCGCAGATTCACAGGCAGATAACTCCTTGTCTATATCGTTGACGCTTCATTTTCAGGATTGTTCAGGTGCCGTGGAAAATTCCGCCGGACATCCCTCCTTTTAGGCCGGATGTCCATCACCTTCCACTTTCTTTGTGTTGGCATTCTAAACTCTGGTCGATTGATGAGGACTATGGTTAACTGCTCTTCAGATCTCTGCAGGGAAAATCGAGACAGCTAGCTAGACTATCTGTCGAATCTGAGTTTTCTGCTGCACAACTAAAACAACTTTTAAATGTACACATTCCACCAAAACAAGTTCCTTCCTGAGGCTATTTTGCAGAGGCACTGTCATTGAGTCCGGTGCTTAGCACCAATTGTGATTGGTTCAAAGAAATGTCAATAAACCAGAGCACATTTTTCTCCCATCCCGGAATGCTGTGTAGACTAGCCAGACCATCCTCTGCAGCGCTGTGGAGGTAGGTCTGGCAATGCGAGACTAGATAACTCCTGGCCGGCTGGCACATTCACATGCTGCCTCCCTACCATCAACTGATCACATCACATACATACAAGCACTACTTTCGCAGTCTGGCTCTCCAAAGCAGAATGTGAAGTATTTTAAATACACTCATTTTGGGGAGTGGGGTAGAATCAATCCACCTCTGTGCCACCTTCAGGGTAAACACTCATTATGTTGGGACTCTGATCAATAGTGCAAGCTCAGGGAAATCCATTTAGAAAATCAAATATGGGTAAATACTGCTGTCATGTACCTCCATGCCCTGAGTCCACCTGACTTTGATGTCCTGAATTGAAAAGTAGGATGCTTCAATAATTTAACTTGGACTCTGCCAAACAACAGCCAAGAATATTCATCATGACTTGACTCATGTTGGCATATTTTCACCATTTAGAATTTTTTTTTGGAAGTGCAGCCGTTTAATTTTATTTAAAACTGCGTGTCAGTTTAGCAAAAAGGTCCTTACACTGCATCTTCATCATCTGCCCGACCGAAATAGGGGTGACTGGAAACTGAAATGGCTGTAATAGAAAGAAACAGAGTATTGTGTTAGCAATAGAAAAACAAAAGCATACAGGCTATTTTTCAGCACAGGAACCAAATGAGCAATAATATTCTCTTAGCCTGGGACACAGTCAATTGAAAACAATTGTGAAAGATGATTTAATTTGCCAGTGCACACAAAGGAAATTGAATTTTCTTCATCATTTTTTCAGGGTGTTCTAGATGCTCACAGACATAAACTTCTTCCCTACATGTTTCTGCTTTTACATTTCCTGAGATAGGAGAGTGTGAGTAAACCCAAAGCACAGCAGCCATTGAGCAGGTTGGGGACTCAGTTGCTTGCTCAAGGGCACATTCATTATCAACTCATCTGCCGATTTCTTGATTGTTCAATAAATCGGTTGGTCTAAATGTAGAACGATATGGGAAAAACTAAGAGCCCAAAATGACACATTCAAATTACTCATTTTGTCTGACATACATATCCAAATATATTAAATATACTATCATATAGTCACATTTGAAGACTGGAACCAGTGATTTTTTTTTTTTTGTCAATTGACTAATACATTAATCAACTAAATTAGAAAAATGGGTGATGATCCATAACATTTGTAGAACATTTTAGTTCCCACTGTGTGTGAACTATGAGTAAAGACAGTTCACAGAAAAATGCACTGGGTGTTCAATCAGTAGCACCTTGCTGGATATATAGAATTTTCTAATACTGATGTCTGCATCCCTTTTGCACAATCCCAGTCATGTCTCATTTCAAGCCTATCTTTTACAATAACTTAGGTGTGTTGTGTGTCTGTTAATAAAGGACAATAACAGCATAAATAATATGGATAGACCAATTTAACTGAAATCTCAGACTGTGTACTTTGGCCTGTCACTTAAATTTTAAATTTTTTTATTGTACCATTTATTTATTTCAGCACCAACTCTAGCTTACCATATTCACGTGGATCCTTGTCTGCTGGAAGATTGGAACGTAGGATAAGGTTGCTGAGGCTGTTTAAGTATGCTGGCATTGTGTGTTGGCCCTCTGGGTTGAACCAGACCTAAACCAATGCAAGCATAAACACAGACATGCATAGAAACCATCACTCACACTGCTACAAATCAGGATATGTAAGACTACTACCTCACTACAATATGCTTTCCATTGTTTTGAAACCAAGGCTTTAAAGACACAATAAATGCAGTCATTACCTGAGAAAATGTCACACTAAAGCAGTGGCACAATTGCTTCAGTAAATCATATTTATGATGACACTAATGGTGTTACAAGGCAGCTCCATCTGCAAGCCTTGTAGTCAAACAACTTTAGGATAGGATGTCATGTTTTAACTTTCAACTATTCATCAGTACAGCGATTAAAGTGATAACGAGACAGGCAGCAGGGAAGAAGGAGACAAAGTTACCTTAGACAGAGTACGGTTTTTGGGAACCGCTGTGACGTCCATGTTCAAGTCAGGAGGGAGTCGCATGCCAAAATCAAAGCCACCATACCTGAAATAAAAAATACATTGATCAACACAATGTGCTCTGAATACTACTGAGGACACTGAAACATTGCTTTGTATAGTATAGTATGCAATCAGAGTGTTAATTAGCAATCAGACTACAGCAAACTATCAATGAAGCATGGGTTAAATTCTCAATGTGGCTGTAAAAACTGGCTGCATTCACCTGTTCCTGATAAAGTCATTTGCTGTGGCCACCAGGTAGTTTTCCACATTGATGCCACTCAGGTTATAAACAATCTGAGATGAAGTGATCATTTGATGTGGCGGCTGGTAGCTGTCCACATCACAGATCTGTAGTGTAAGGAAGAGACAAACGTATTAAACTCGCCGTTTTTCATCCAATCACGCACAGATAGACACACAGAAGCATGAGAACACAAAACCGCACGCACACACACACACACACACACACACACACACACACACACACACAACACACACCACACACACACACACACACACACACACACACACACACACACACACACACACACACACACACACACACACTGTTCTCAGTGACCCAGTCTCACCTGTTCCTTACTGGTGCATTTACAGACACTAAATGCTTTGGAGCTGTTCCCACTGGAACTCCAGTTGTTTGTGCTTCTTGTGCAAATCCTTAAAAGGAAACATTCACAAAGTGAAATGGCAGCTCAATGTCTGCAGTGTGTGATTATGTCACAAGACTATCCCTAGGCCCAACACATCATGAAACTGAGCTGATATGATGGCTTGCATCAATACTAAAAACGTGTGTACATATGGTGGCAACATCTGCAACCATTCATACAGCAGCTGTGAGCAGCTTGCATGGACTTTTGTGAGACCAGGACCTAAACAGTTTCTCTGATATCTGTTGAAAACTGTTTTGAAAGCTGTTAAATATGTGCTGTAATATCATATTGTGTGATATTTGCTTGTGTGGGTTATGTTCAACTCCCTCACATTGTGTTCCCTGCCAAATGCTTTCAGGGACATTTATTTGGACACCATTTGTAGCAATAGACTTGTCTTTGCACATCACATGCACACCTGTTACTTTGGTCAACAACAATAACCATAGTCAAGGGACCATACAGTCTATTTAATATACATGTACATGCAGCACTCAGCACCCTTTCAGTCATTGTCATGTTGACATTATAGGACATCATGAGAGCAAAACATGCTATCTCTTTTGCAACATAGGACCTTTACTTCCCTCTATTTCTTTTTTTTTGGCAGAGCATTTTAAAATTCCTCTGAGGTGTGGTTCATGAGTGCCAACATCGATTTGAGTGCCTGGAAGGGGAACATCTCCCCTATAAACACAGGGCGTTTATGGAATACAAATGACGCTCTAGCATCTCAGAGTCCTGCTGCAGGCTTTAAGACACGTTAAGCTTAGCGGCATGAAAGTAGAGAGGAGGGACATGAGTTGAAAGGAAGCTTGGTAAAATGAAACAAGGTTTAGGAGGAGGCATGAAAACAATGACAATGAGTAAAATATGAAAATACTGTACATGTGGAAAAGGGTAGAATTCATAGAAAAACTGAGCACGCAGTTCACCAAGAGTATCACTGATAAATGTATAATTTTCAGCTGGCATTTGAGGTGTGATTACGTACGGGTTATTGGGCTTGTCGAGGCAGGCGTTATCGATCCCGGGGAATGACAACATGGTGTCCATCAGCCGGGCAGAGTTGGGATTTTGGTTACTATGGAGTCAGAAAAACCGACAGTCAGCCTCAACTCAAAGGTCATACAGACAACAACACCATAATTACAACAATAATGAAACAAAACAATTCAGACAAAAGGTTGTTTCATAAGGCTTCATTATTGATTTATTCAAATCAATCTTGGTGGCTGGGGTTTCAAGGTTGCCATTTATTAAGGTTCCCTAGTAGAGAAGCAGGTATAAGTGAAATTTACTAAATCACAATATTGTGAATAAAGTGACCATCGGGGCAAAATTAGTGATTCTAATATCCTTACTGTGGGGAGCTGGACATATAAAAAGAGAGTGAGGACATTTGATCTTTACTTTACATTTAAGTGGATTTCTTTCATTTGAGGCTTCCCCTGCCTTTTAATATAAACAGAAGTATACCAATAAACATTCAGATCATTACATTTGCATTGTTCATAGAGGGAAGTCAAAAAAACACAGTGCTCTGAGAAAGTTCATAAAATGTGAAGACCTTTACCTATTAACCTTCCCAAGAACCCATAAACCTATCATTGATTGTATTAATAAAAAAAATAAATAAAAAAAATCTGAGAAAAAACAGCGCGTTAAAAAAAATAACGCAGATTAATCCATTCCATAGCCACCATTCAACTGTAAAATACGTTGCTACAGGCAACAGAAACATCGTTGCACGTGATGCTAGTTAACATTACACTCAACAGCAGGTAACGCTAGCCTTCCGCTAGCTAGCAGCTGGACTAAACGCGGTTAAAATGCTGACAGCTAACGCTAAACAGTGTAAAGTTTGACTGTGTTTCACTAACTGTAGAGGATTCAGACACTTCTGCAGCTGCAGCCGGAAAAACATAGACAGAGACGATGCGTGGTAACTGAAACTGGTAACCTACAGCCTAGTGGTTTTTGTTGTTCAATAGCAATTTACTAGTGAAATAACCCTATTCCAGATTCAGGAATCCTGAAGCACTTTTGAATTTATTTCCTCAGCATATTAGGTCATATTGTTGATTGTTATGGTCATTATTTGAACAGTGAAATATAATAATAAAAAGAGTTTTTTAACTTTAATGTCACTAATGCTGATTATTCATTGATTCATTTGAATTGAAATATTCAAAATACTTTCACAGCAAAAATGATGTATGTGATTAATTTAGATTAATTAATCACAGAGTATGTGATTCATTCGATTACATTTTTTAATCGATTGACAGCCCTAATATATTCTTTCAATCTCGTTTGTATAGAAAGCTGAAGAGGACTGGGGAGAGCGTCCATACCTCAGCATTTTCTCCCTTGCTACACATCCCCTTGATCAAACAACAGCACCTCTGAGAATGAAGACATCTCGCAACCTACTGACACTTTTAATTTCTCTCACTTTGATCTTGCATCTCATCTGTCTTCATCACAATCATCTCTTTCCCTCGCGTTCTCTCTCACTCCCTGTCCTTGAGGTGAGTTTGCCCTTCAACAAACTGCAGCTTCAAAATCATTTTATAACAAGTGAGACATGTCATCGCCGCAAATGATGAAGGAACCCACGAGATGCATCAGCCCTTTATCAAAGTTGCAGGAATGTTAGCGGCTCTGTGTTATCTTTTACTATGGTGTGTCCTTCAGGCCAAGCAGTATACATTTTGTGAACACCAAAACATGGCACCACAGTACAACATCGTCCAAGCTTTGCCACAAACCAAGTAACTTACAGAACAACAGAGATACCACTTGAGATACACACAGCTGTTTATACATTAATTGCTCAGACATTTTACATCAAAAATGTTGCTTTCTTGGGTGCCTTGGTGTGATTATTTATTGCCACCTGAGTCTCAGTAGCGTTGGTCTGACCTTGCCAAATGAATTGAAATAAAAGAGCAAAGCTTCAGAGTTCGATTGAACAGCTCCAAATATTCTTGGTGTAAAATCACCTTGATTAGCCTTGTTTTCTTATGTAGCCTCCACTCCCAGTGTTTTGCCAAGAATACTGACCTGAAGAAAGAGTAGCTCGGTCCCAAGTTGTAAAGTGCAGGACTGAGCTCCAGCTCAGGATAGTGCCTCATGTCGCTCCTGATGGAGCCCAGGCCCATAGCAAACACCATGAAAAGAACAGGGAGTAGGATCTGGGAGATCAGGCCCTTCCAGTCTCTGCGGCTGTGGTGGAACCTCTTGATCAGTATGGCGACCATCTGCTGCCAGGCCAGGGCCATGCCGCTCACCACGGATGAACCGGTAAGCTCTGGAACACGGAGACAGGATCCAATCAATTTGTTTACTAACCCATTTACTATCTTACAGCCTTAATGATGCCTGCTTTTTCTCTCAAGGGCACACTAAGCTAAAGCTTAACAGGTAGATTGTATCACAAAAGATACACCAAAATGTAGAAGTTCCTGAACTAGGTCATCTGAGTAAGAATTCTTCAAATATTTTAAGGTTAAGGTTGAAAATCTAAAATAAAAAAATGTTCAGCATACTGGTGACCACAATGAACACTACAGTTGATGTCACTGCACAAATATTAGTTATTATATAAATGCTACAATAGGAATTATATAAACATGATGCAAAGTTTTCTTTTTACTCACTGATCTTGTCATTAAAGCTTGAGATGCTTCCACTGGAGTCTGAAGGGAAGCTGTCAATGGAATCAGTGTCGGAAACTGTCTCTGAAATAGACAGGTGGCCGTCCTCAGCCCCATCTTCTCTGTCAGTCATCTGGAGGAACACCTACACACATAAAAACAAAACATTAGCATCTGTGTATGTCAAAAGGCCTATCAGTAAAATGCACAGATTAAGATTATGCATACATGTCATTATGATCAAGATTATGAGCACTAGCATGTTTTACCAGTTGAGCCTGTCTTTTTCTCCACTGTGTCTTCACTGTAAACCTGTGTTTTTGTGTGTGGGTGTGTATGAGATGAGCCTACCTCCTCTAGGGTGGTGTCAGAGATGCCATAGCCTCCCAGCTGCAGGGCGTCCAGGTTGGAGTCCAGCGAGGTCAGGAGGGAGCGGTATGAGGAGGCATTGGATGAGGTAAAGGGGGGCAGTAAGTAGACCAGGTCACCTCCCTGGGCATCCTTTAGTCGCGCTTCCGGTACATGAGCTTGGATGAAGGCCTTCAGTTCAGCATTGTCCATCCTCTCCGATTCTAGGTTCTGCATCTGCAGATAGAAAAGCAGGAATAGATTATGACATGCTTTATTTTCAAGATTACACAGATTGACTACACACAACTACAAATCAGCTGCTTAGAATATATATCTATATATCTTTCTGTTTTTTGGGAAGTGTATTACTGTTCTCTGCCTGCAAACATCATCCATTTCTGACTTTCGCTATATGGAGAAGGCGTTTGATACAGCCTGAAACAGATTTAAGAAACAACCGAAATACTGAATACTGAAGGAAACTTGAGGTTTGGCCAAAATATAGAACTGGCATACAGGACACTATATGGGATAGAAGGATACTGATCGATTCAGCAAGATGTCAAAAAAGAGCTTTCAATTGCTACATTAGGGAAGCAATTGAAGAAATTGTATGCTTAAAAAGTATGAGCCAGTTTGCAGCAGTCAGCAGAGCATTATTTGTGTCGAATTTAGCCTATTTAGCAGTTTTTCCAAAACATCTGATACAAATCAGACTATTGCAATATGTATTGTGTGCAACTCTAGTGTCTAATGTGGCAGAAGTAAAACCAAAAATGTATACACACATGAACAGGCCAGCTCCTCTATAATGATGTATTGGGAATGTAACTATTTAAGCTGGCTGTGCATTATCCAAGATTGGTTATTGTTAAGAGAAAGTAAATGCATTACAGATCTCAGATATGTCACTTTCTCAGTTCGAAGACAAAGGTTGTGGTCTACAATCACTCAACATTCACTTATGCTAAGATGGTAACCAGAGCACCAGGGAAACAATTTAAAAAAGTTAAAAAAAAATGTCTAACATGGTGACTGGATGCATGTGAGGATGAATACCTTCTTGGTGAGAGTGAGTTTGTAGCCCTGACCCAGCTTGTCTTTCAGGTAGAAGGGGGATCCACAACATTTTAATCCTCCTCTCTCCAGGAAGGCGATGCGGTCACTCAGTACTTCGGCCTCATCCAGGTGGTGGGTGGACATGATGACAGTGCGCTCTGACAGGACATACACATACAACAATATGCATTATTTGTGCATGCATTATTCTAGCATTGCCTAACCTATAACTCAAATGGAATCTAAAGGGTATTGTGTGAATATTAAGAAATGTATTACATGAAAATCCAGTGATTCAATGTCAGTGAAATGCACACAGTGAGATTATTGTATGAGTTGCAAGGTTTTGAGAAGGGTGAAAAAACAAAATGAAAGCCATATTTAGATGTCTTTTGGCAAAATGATACTCCCTAATGTCCTATTGTTGTGAGTACACATTGGCCATTTAAGTGTAGCTGCAAACACACATTTGCAACAACACACATATAAATAAACAACCAAAAAACAGACATCACAAAGACAAAGTCACACACAAGATGTGTCGTGCACATATAATCATCAGAGAAACAGACGCGCAAACAGCAAGCGATGCAGAAAGTTTCATTTGAAATAGATTCCCCTGGCACCAAAATCTCCCTAACATCTGAGACAGGGCCAATTACAGAGGATATTTTTCCACAGCTACAATTATATCACATTTAGCAGTTTATTTGCCATTGCTGCTGCTGCTCTAAAACAGCCTAAAGAAAATAATACTTGATCTCTTTTAGGTTATTACATGCTAAATTTAAAGGCTAAAGCCTGAGCAGGGAAAAGCCCTCCAGGGTCGGCTCCAGGTTCCTACTCTTCCACTCCATTCCCTTTTAAAAAATTGCAAGGGGGAGGTGTCTTCAGTGGAAAACACTAGAGCTTGGATTATCTGTGCCATGTGAGTGTGCACTACAGAATGTGAATTTGAGTATGTTTGTACAAGGATTAGACTATAATAAAACCGTGTTGGTCTTCTTAATAGTCATCCTCGTCTGATAGGATGAACATGATTAATTACACATTTATTGTGTTCTTATTAAATACCATTACATGGTTCATGGAACACCCTTACACTGATTAGCCTCTAATGTTACATACTGACTGGGTGTTAAATAAGTAAGTAAACCAACTTTAATTCTACACCCCCTTTAAAATCCAGAGTTACAAGGTGCTTTACAGGTGCACATAAAATACAACAAGAAGTTTGGCAAAAATAGAACAAAACGTAAAAGGAAAACATAAAACCACTGGAGTCATAAGTTATCAGAGATGGCAAAAGTACTCACTTCTCATACTTAAGTAGAATATACTTGTGTTGAAAAATACTCTGGTAAAAGTAGAAGTACTGATTTAACTTATTTACTCAAGTAAAAGTAACAAAGTACAGGCTTGGAAATGTACTTAAAGTATAAAAGTAAAAGTAGCCTTGCGAATGACAATTTTTTATGCAAAGCTACCAGGACCACAAATGTTACTAGAGTGCAAGCTGAGAAACTTCAGTAGACATGGAGGAAAGGCTCTTTATGTATATATGCCATTGTCTACATTTTAAATGGATGTCTGCCAAAAGGCCTAAAACATCACATATATGATTATTGTGAATTCAATTCAATTCACAGATCCAGTTCCATTTTTAATCTTCCCCTTAACATTTAAAGGAATCTACATGTAAGTTCTGCATACGTTTAGAGTACAACTAACCAGTGGTGTAGTCTATTTTTTTGTAGTGAGTATACTGTGATTTTCCCCTCCCAGCCTCATACTCGCCTGTCCCAGAGCGACACCCCATACAGTCGGTACTGTGACGTTTCTGAATACGAACTGTACACGGGCAACAGACGTTTAAGTATTGATGGCGTTTATTTAAAGACCTGGAAAAACAACACTTAGAGTTAAAGAGGAGACAGATTTAACTTTTGAGAAACGCAACCGAACCTGAACGCAACAGGACATCACATCACACAAACTTGTTGTTGCTTAGTAACGTTAAGTGACTTCACGTTAGAGCCAGGGCACGGCCACGGAAGCCCCCAAGGTCCAAATGTCAGAGCTTCCCAACACAGACGGGGTGAATTTATGAATGAAAGTGAGAACGTTCCGTCACAAACAATGTTGTTACGTATCATCGCGCTTTTGTAAGTGGGTAAGTAACGAGTCACTTTTGTAAAACGTAAGGAGTAGAAAGTACCGGTATTTGTGTTAAAAATGTAAGGAGTAAAAGTAAAAAGTTGGCACAAAAATAAATTGTAAAGTAAAGTAAAAATACCTGAAAAATGTACTTAAGTACAGTAACGAAGTATTTGTACTTCATTACTTCCCATCTCTGTAAGTTATAAAAATCCTAGCCAATACAGGCAGGTTTTTAAAAGCTTTTTAAAATGTGACACAGACTCAGCTGATTCGACCTGATGCTGAGGGGGATTTTGTTCCACAAAAGCATGAGCCCCACATTTGGTTTGAGGTCTTGGTGCAGAATAAGGAGTTACAAAATCATAAATAAGTAGCAGTGACAAACCATGGGGGGCTTAAAACGTAATCAAGAAAATCAGAAAATTGAATTCTAAAACAAATAGGAAATCAATGTAATTCATCCAGGGCTGGTGTGATAGGCTGTCTGCGTCTAGTGTTTGTCAGAAGCCTTGTGTTACATTATGCACAAACTGTAGATGGTAATTGTTGCATGATTGAGGCAAGTACATAATAAATTGCAGTATTTAAGGTGAGAAGACATGAAGCCATTAAAAAGTTGCACGGACAGACAGACAAATTCAGGCCAAGTATCAATCTTTGCAGGACCCCACATGACATATAAGCAGTGTTGGTCAAGTTACTTTTAAAAAGTAATTACTTACAGTTACTAGTTGTTTCTTCCAAAAAGTAACTAAAATAGTTACTCAGTTACAAATATAAAAGTAACTAGTTACTTCAGAAAGGTGACCCCACCTCAACCCCTCTTTAACGGAACTTAAAATACATGTGCATGTTCAATTATTTATGATAAATCTGAATATTATAATGAAATGGACACTTAATACAATACATTATTAACATAAACAATGTACACAAATCTAAACTATTTTAATGTTGCTGTGGGACAAAGTGAGACTAGCCCTCAATCAAATGTCATGTATGTAGATATTATGTTTATATTATTTATTTTAACACAATAGATGTTTTGGAACTTTTGATATTTATTGCCCCTCAACAGGCCACAACTGGGCAAAATTAAATTATGCTTGTTAAGCACTATACCAAAAATAAATAACAAATATATGCACTCTTTGTAGTGCAAATAAAACAAACAAAAAAACTTCAGACAATTGGTAGATATACTGTACTTCAAGTATTTTCTTCCTCGAATAGGTAGAACAGTATAATAATATGAGGTGCTTTCAGCCACAGCTGAAGCCTCTAATCGTCCACAGACCTCCACCTCACCACTGTGGAAAATGGAGGTCAATGAGTGGGGAAATTAATCATTTCATTACCGACTATGCTTTCTTCCATTTAGAGAAGGCTACTTTTGGATTATTTGGGCTCGCCATACCTGTCTCGTTGACTGACTCGCGTGTGTTGTTTGTTGTGTATCCGACTATGCCTGCTTTCGAACACCAACTCTACCTCTGATGACCATGAAACTTTACTCAACCTCAGCCAATCGTCATCATTCACGCGCTTGTCTCGTGCACTGCCCACTAACCAAGGAAGAACAGTAAAAAAAGTATTTTCCAGAGATGTAGTTTGTCTGATGAAAGAAACAGCTTCAATTGTAGTAACGTGCCACATTTTTTGGCAGTAACGGTAACGGCGTTATTAAGATGGGAAGAGTAATCAATTAGATTACTCGTTACTGAAAAAAGTAACGCCGTTAGTAACACTGTTATTTATAACGCTGTTATTCCCATCACTGTATATAAGGACAGAATACTTTGCTTGTTTTGTTCTGTTCTTTTTTCTTCTTCTGCTATTTGGTTCTGTTCCTCTTATCATTATCATCATTATTATTAGTGGTAACAGTAAAAGCAGTGGTAGTAGTAATAATAGCCGTAGTAGTAGATTTAGCTTGGAGTTCAATGGAGAGTTTATGAAAATAAATGAACAGGAATGTTTTTTTAGAGTTCACTTTGTGTGTGTGTGTGTGTGTGTGTGTGTGTGTGTGTGTGTGTGTGTGTGTGTGTGTGTGTGTGTGTGTGTGTGTGTGTGTGTGTGTGTGTGTGTGTGTGTGTGTGTGTGTCTGAGAGGCTCACGTTTCTTGTACTGGATAACAATGTCCCAGATGTTGCGCCTGGAGCAGGGATCGACTCCTGTGGTGGGTTCATCCAGAACCACCAAGCGAGAGCCCCCTATGAAGGCGATGGAGATTGACAGCTTGCGCTTCATGCCTCCTGACAGGGTGCCCACCCGCTTGTGTCTGTGAGAGTACATGCCTGTCTCCTCTAGGATCCTGGTAGGGGAGTCGATGAAAAGCATTTAACATGGAACATACAGTATGTTAACATACTTTTCCTGTGCATTACAACCCAGTTTCTGAGTTATACTTCAATCAGTTACCCAGCAGGGGTTTCTGAACTACAGAAACCTATGGGGAGGTACACTTTCTTGCCTTTAAGTTCAGGCTTATTACTGCTCCTCTTGTCATGCAGAAACCCTCCAGAAATAGTCTCATGATGCAATTGGGGGTTCAACCCATAGCTTACTGGAGCTACAGAATGAAAACGTGTTTTCCAATGCTTGCTCCTGTAAGCTTATCCATGATGATGCAAAGGAACAAAAGGAGATAAAATAAAATATGATAAAATCCTCGTGGAAAATGTGAACTTTTGTCCTAGCATTCTTTTAAAAGGTCCCAATTGTGACCAGTTATTATTAAATTACATATTCCTCCAATAAAAAGTAACGAACACCAGTCGTTACTTTTTATTGGAGGAATATGTAATTGGCTAAACTACAGATACCTTTTCATGATGTTTTTTAACAAAACAGATTATAAAATATATCCAATGGCACTGCTACATCTCTCATACCCCCTGACATCATCTTTAAACATTAGCAAAGCATTATGACTGAGTGCATTATGATATTGAACATGCTCCCTGTAATGGATGATTGACTCACGTGCGGACTTGTTCAAGTAGTTCCCTGTATGACCAGTGTGGGGCCTTGATCTGGCCGTACAGCAGCAGGTGCTCCTTGGTTGTCATGTGGTCAAAGAGGACGTCATATTGCATGCACACTCCTAGTTCTTTGCGAACATCCTCGATGTTGGTTTGCATGTCTCTGCCGTACACCTCGATGGTGCCCGAAGATGGGGAGAAAAGGCCAGTCAGGAGAGACCTAAGCCCAAAGCGTGAACATTTGTTAATTCTGTTTTTTTGTCATTTCATGTGTTGGGGAAAAAGCATTTGATTCAAATATATAGTCAGACAGTTTTTTAATTCTGTTTGCTCATATTTGCTACCTGGGATATTAAATATTGAAAATGCCTTTTATTTTTGCCCCATTAGCTATCTTTTGTACTTTCTAATTAAATTTGTTGGTGCAATTAACACTGTAGAACATGAAAGCCCTTCTTGGTTATTCTGCTGATGCACTCATTGTGTGTTGCTTTGGATAAGAGCATCAGCAGAATTAGTCACATTTAAAATGTAAATGAAAGTGCTCCAGTTGATGAAGACCTGTCAGGCTAATCTCTACCACGGTGCATTTGCTGTGCCAGATTTGGACAAAACAATCTCCCTGTCAGCAGCAGACCCTTTAAAAGGGTCTGCTGATTAAAATGAATGGTCAAAATGCATTTGTATTCATCTTACGATATGCTGATACAGTGAAAACGGAGAAAGATTGTGCCACACATACATGGTGGTGGTCTTGCCAGCTCCATTGTGACCAAGCAGTGACGTGATTTGGCCCTCGTAGAAGGAAAGATTAAGGTTTTGAATAGCTACTCGGTCGCCATAGCTCTTGCTGAGACCATGGAGGGCAACTCCCACAGGGAGATTTGAGAAATCCTCCCCGGCCTGAGAGGAAAGAGTGCCCTGACCTGAGAGAAACATGGAGACAGAGGCAACCTGTAAATCAAACTTACAGGGGACAGGAATTAAATGAACAGTGAGGGAGAGATATAAATGTAGTGAGGTGCGGAGGCTAGAAAAAAATGACATGAAAGGAAAGACATCATGTTCTTGCTTCAACGCACAACACCTGAGGCGACAGCATTACTTATTGTTATCTGCCG
Organism: Gymnocephalus cernua; assembly: GCA_023631565.1. Lineage (NCBI taxonomy): Eukaryota > Metazoa > Chordata > Actinopteri > Perciformes > Percidae > Gymnocephalus > Gymnocephalus cernua. Next base: position 13,326,990 of record CM042434.1, read on the forward strand.
CAAGATAGTACAATGCCATTTTTCCCCCAGTACCTTTTCCCTTGTCATCGGAGAAGAGAGGCTGGTTTTTCTGCATGATGTTGGTGAGGAGGAGTCCTCTGCCCATCTTAATGTTTGACTTCACACAACAGCACAGGTCAGCCCAGAAGGAGGCTTTGAAAGGGAAGTACCAAGGGGCAGAAATGCCGTAGTTTCCTGAAGGGTAAAAAAGAACCCAAGATATCTCATTATTACATGAAACACTATTTAAAGACGATGTCCTAAAATGAATAAAGACCAACTATCAGATTTAACCCTTCTAGATAGACGAGAAGAGCTATTTTGTTCTTCACATATTCATTATCACAGCAAATTAACAATAAATGTCTCAGATCAGACTTCCCTTAGAATTAACTGTATGGATGGCAAGACAACAAAAATGTTGATATATTCTTAGTATCAGGACTCCTTGAATTAAGATCAATCTGCTTGAGTTGAGACTTGATTTTTCAGGTTTACCTGGGAAGACCATGCGGACGTAACCCCCGATGAGGAAGTAGAGGATGGAGTCGATGAGCATTAGCCAGCACAGCCAACCGAACGAAGCCGTGTCTCCAGCAATGGGCGAGGTGTATGAGTTGCTCCAATGAATGCCTAAAGAAGCCAACAGAAGATTTAATTAGCTTCCCACTGACTAAAGTAACTTATATGTCAAAGTGATCTTGTTTGATACAAGTCAGATGTCTACATGCATATACAGTACCTTCTCCTTGGGACTCGTACCGAGAGATATATTGACTAGCATAGCTAAAACAGGTTGGGGAAAACAAACCCTGTTGGAAAAATGAGAGACAAATTAGACAGGATACAGAAACAGAAGCAGCAAAAAAGAAAACTTGTATCAAAAAATGTATCTTCTGTATTTTAGGTTTCTTTCTATTCCTCTCTTCTGTGCTCTTGACAACTTTGTGTATAGTATGAAGTGATATACTTCAAAAGCCTTTCTCTCTTTTTCTTTTCTTTCTCAATGTTTTGTTCAAGGAAAACAATGCTTTAGATGTATGCAGTGATGTTATGTCTGACCTCTGATGAATGATCATATTAGACAGCAAGCACAAAAAACAAAACAAACAAATATATTATGTACATGTGCACAATTTATGTCAGCATAGAAGGCAGGAAAATTGTGCACTGCAAACAGAAACAGTTGTTTCTGTCAGTTTGCCCTCCACTAACATTGATACTTGTATGGAAAGGAAAAATAAAAATACAACCTCAACCTCAATAGAAAACAACTGGAGGCAAAAGCTGCTGTTTACTCAGACTATTTCATAAAGTAACTGCCTTTTGAATGGTGCACTAATATCCTTTGAATCATAATGTTGGTAAAATTGTTTTCTACAATAGATAGAGTAAATAACATTTTGGAATAAAATGAAAGGACATTATAACTTCCTCTATGTTCCTTATATCTGCATTCAATTCTCGGTATCTTCCAGAGCAAATAACATGTTTTGCTTTTTAGGTTATTACACATATCACAGTACTAATACTAGTTTAAGTCACAACAAAGGAGGTTCAGAGGTTCCTTACCAGGGCGCTCTTCTGGGAAAAGGTGAGATTTGTCTCTATGGCTACGACCACAATGAAGGGGAAGAAGCAGAGGATGTAAAGGAGGCTGCCACTCAGGCCGGCAATGTAGGTCTTGTCAAAGAAGGAGCTGACCAGGTAACTGAAGGACAGGATGCTCAAACCATAGTCGCAGAGGTACAAGAAAAGGATGAAGCCGTCACTGTTGGGCAGAATGCGGCCGTACTTCAGCACCAGCGTGAGGACAAAGATGGTCACCACCAAGTAGGCGGCGCATTCCAGGAACCAGGCAAAGAAGTGGCTGAGAGGGTTGACACCCATCATTTTCATGTACTGTGGGAGAAGGAAGAATAGCAACGAATGGGAATACACAGAAATGTCCGACAGAAATGTCAAAGGAATGCTTTACTTATCACTATTATTAGAAATAATTTGTATTTGACAATGAATGTGAGTGTTTTTTAAAAAAAGAAAAAGAAAAACAAATTGACAGTATCATTACAAGGCATCTTAGAAACCAAGAAATGTGTTTTTAATGCAAACATACAGTGGCCGATTTGATCATTTTCCAAGTAGAAAAAAACACTACCTCATGCAGCCTCAGCTCCCTCTCATGCACCAGTTTCTTCACAAAATCAGCAACGAACAGCACCCAGGCTATCATCATCATGATTGGGAAGACAAAAGAGATGGCCTCCAGGTACCTGGGGAATACAGAGATGCCAACTTTCAGTCAAATTTCTAGAAAACCTAACATCCAATCACTGTCAATAACAGCAGATAAAAAAGGCCTATCATTCAGTCACTGGCTTGACAGAGAGACAGAGATGCAGAGTGGAAGAGCAATATCAATGTAGGGTTTGGGTATTTTTTGACAGCCGTGTTATGATCCTTTTATTATTTACGCAAAATAAATGCTTCTCTATTTTATATTTTACTTGTTTTGATCTAATCATATCTGGAGCCTGACACATGGGAATTCAGTGCTTGTTGTTTTTCATACTACCCAGCCTTATTTCACAGCTCATGTCAGAAATTGTGTTCTTAAGGCAAGGTTTATCATATCTTATAGTTGGTCAGAGACAGTGGCCCACTGGTGCTTCTTAGATGAGGTATCAGCACTCGAGGGCAAGAAGAGGCATTACGGTCAAGCATGATTTATTGAAAGCAATGAAGTGTATCAATGCACAAGTTAATGCCAAGCCATTGCTTTGAAGTGGATATATACTACAGAAAAATTAAAAAAATTATAATAATTTTTTTTACAATAATAGTGAATATTCATGCACATGGTGCGGAGCCAATTATAATGCAAAAAGTTCCTATGAATGACTACTTACTGTCAGTCCCAAGTGGCAAATAAATAATGAGAGGGGATGCATTATTCCACATCAATGCCTGCACTTCCCCTCAGAGACATTGTGGATCCTTTCATAATGCATCCATCCATACGGGAGCATGTTCATACGGCATGTGTGTGTGTGTGTGTGTGTGTGTGTGTGTGTGTGTGTGTGTATGTGTATGTGTATGTGTGTGTGTGTGTGTGTGTGTGTGTGTGTGTGTGTGTGTGCGTGTGTGTGCATGTGTGAATGTGAGTGTGCATAAATGTATTTAGAGAACTCACTCATCCCGGGGGTGGCAGGGATAGGGGAAGGGCTGCAGCTGGACGGCTGGCTCTGTGACTCTCTGTCCAGTCTGGGTCTCAATGATAGCCCGATCGATGTTCTCCTGCAGGTAGATGAAGCCACGGTTGTAGCGCATTCTCTGACCACCCGAGATGTGGTTTTCTTTTACAAAATAGGGGTCCCGAACTCTGTCAGTTCGCATGACGTTGTCCATGTGCATGCGGATAGTGTAGCTGACTTTGGGAGGTAGGGAGGATGTGGAGGAGGAAGACCTGGCCTGACGCTTCTTGGATGAGTCCTCGTCTTTGGGAAGCTTGAAGATGACACCTTAAAGACAGATTGCACCATCTCACTGCACTTCAAACTTAAGGACAACATTAAAAGACCAGACTAGCACTTATGTTCCTTGCCCTAGATCAGGGGTCTTCAACGTTTTTTAAGCCAAGGACCCCTTAACTGAGAGAGAGAGAGACGGAGCACGGACCCCCTACTACACATATTGTATAAAATGAAGTTGCATATTAAACTGGGCCTAGAATACATGTAGGGCGGACTAAAGCTTTAACACATACCTTTTTAGTGCATAGAATACTAAGCTATTAAAATATTAATTGTCAGCATGATTTACGTAATAAATCTTCTTTTATTTGGCACAGTGAATCTTCAGGATGAACTGTATGGCTATCTTAGTGACTACCTATAGGCCAGTAAGCTTATCATCAGTGGAGATTTATATTTGCTAATAATATGTGGGAATTATGTTTAGACATTTTAATCTTTGAAAAAACAATAATTTGGACGCCCCCGTCCAGTGACTCTGAGGAACCCATAGGGGTCCTGGACCCCCTGTTGAAGATCTCTGCCCTAGATGAACTGTTGCAGAGTTAGATCTCCTGTAAGCCTTCTCACCTCAACTCATTATCAACGGAGAAGAACCCTTTAGAGGAGCATCACAGATTACAATACTGTAAATGAGCATTTGTTTGATGAGGTGGATGTACCTTTGAAGCTGCCAGCCTCTGTCACAGGCTGGGCTTACACACGTGAAACCTTGGTGTTATCTTACCCACACGCTTTACCACAGACACAAGTCCAGAAAAAGTATAGTATTTAGTGGGAAGGTGGATCAATATCTGAAATCACTGCAGGTCGTGGATGCATGCTATACTGTCACAAATGAACCTGGAGGACAGAATGAGTGTGCTCTTTTCATGTAAAAAGCGTTTGCATTATACCCAATTTTTACTCACTTGCGTAGAGATCACGGTTTTTGGCAAGGTCCTGAGCTGCAGTGTTGAGCTCATCAGCAGAGTTGTAGCCACGGTAACGGTCAAACTTGATACAGGAGGAGATGTTTACCATCAGGGTGGACAAGATGGTGATCTGATCCAGTAAGTGTTGGTTGTTCCCCAGCATGACGGTCATGTTAGCTTTGGAAAAGAAAAAGACATTTAGAAATTCATCGACAGGGTTAAAAGAAACTGAGTGCAGTTTTAGATTTGACTGCTGTAAATCCAAATTAAAATCATGACATTTGTTGTGTCTGTTTTCGTGGCATGCCCTGTTGTGTTATATGTTAACTAGGATAGAAATGTGGTCTGACAATATAATGCAATCTAATTAAATACCTGTACGTCAAAGTCATCCCTTGAGGAAAAAAATGACTGACATACATACATACATACATAATCACATCAAGGAGAGAAGCCCCAATAAATGCATTTTGAAATGAGTGCAATACTTCCTGTTAACCTAAGGAGCAGTCCTATTTTCTAAAAGCATGTATATCGTACAGGCAATAAGTTAGGTAGAAATATAAAGATAAGCCTGGTGTCTGCAGCTTACAAAATAAGACCTTCAAATGCTCACTTACAGAAGTTGCTGAGCGTCTCCTTCAGTGTGCTGACATTGATGTCTGTCAGCATCTCAATGAAACTCACAACAAAGGAATTGCCGAGGGAATTCTGACAGGAGGGGAGAGAGAGAGTGGAAGAGACGATACACAACATCAAGATTTGGCTGCTGAAACTCGTCGCAGACCACTGCAAAGTTTATCTCCAGAATTTCAGCCAGCTGACAGCAAGCCAGCAAGGAGAATTAGATATACAGGAGACAGTTGTGTGTTTTCATACCTGCAGCATTGGTAATGTGTTGCTGAGCATTTGGGCTGAGTTTACAATGTAGTTGGAGGACTTAATCCAGTCCTCGGAGTAGTTCCTCAGATTTGCAAACTCCTGCAGGGTGGCATTGGCCTGGACAAGGAGAGGACAAGGACATGTAGAACGTGGAATGGCTGGGTATCAGCAAGATTTCATAACATTTTGCGAGTTTGTGTGTGGCTGGTTAAAATAGAAGATGGCAGTGCCTACTGTAAAAATATGTGTATACCCCCTTGCAACACTGTATTTCTTGTGTACTACATGACAGTCAAGGGTGCGTTAAGACTACACAGGTAACTATCGCTTAGAAGAGGTAGAAGTAGAAGTGACAAAAACTTTTGCAAAAGCGTGACAAAATCAGATGAGCGCTTTGGGAGGATATAGAACATACTGTTCATAAAGGTCATGCAGGTGCATACCCAGAGACAAGCTGGCTGTGACATATTTGAGTATGTACTGTATACCTTCTCCATTATAGCCCTGGTGACAGGTGTGTCAGGGGTATACAGAATTTGTCCCATCAGCATGGGTTTGAGGAAGGCCCAGGCGATGGCTCCTCCTGTGGTATTGACCATGTCCAGGTACATGTTCATACAGAAGGGACCTACACAAGGAAAGAAGAGTGGAGGACAATTAGATGTACAGTATTCACAAGGGTAAATGTTGTAATTGTCCAACGGTTAAGTTTGATATCTTCTTTTTTTGTGAAGTTTTTAAGACAGTTTGAGGATCATTTTTTAGCTTTAAAGATAAGGCTGATGTTATTTGATATTTTTCCTATTGTCAACAAATTCAGTGAAAGAACCAATAATGCGTAAGACATTCCTGACTACTGTATAATCTTTTAAATGGTCACAAATATGTAGTTCCAAATGGTCACAAATATGTAGTTCCAACAATCCTGGATTAATCTGTTAGTTCTGGGCTTTTAATGGGATCTGCTTATGATAAGAAACATTATTTAATCCTTATTCATTTATGAATTGTAAAGTGAGCAAACAGAACACCTTTCTGATGTCTTATGGTAGTGAAAGTGGTGCAAATGTTTAGCCATTATTGGTGGCTCCAGATTTCCTTAGAACAGCCGGAGTTTTAAATTTCCACTTTCTGCAAGCTGAAAAGTGTCCACCCATATCCAAATTCAATTTAGAGGGGTGGGATACTGTAGTCTGTAACTGCCAACTGTGTGATTTAGGCAAAGAACAAATAAAAACACTACCTCGTAAAGTGAGGAAAATGTCTGTTTTTATCTCTGATGTGCATACAGTACATGTACTTATTTTGTATTATGTACAGTATATATTGTAAAAAGACAATACTAACTATAAATGCTTTTGATAGCAAATGAATCCCATGAGAAACACTGAATACCAAGACCAAATATACAGTTAAGAATGGTGACTGCGCTGACAATAAAATTCAGTTTTCCCAAGCCCCAAATCGTTCCCCTTCCAAACATACTGGCATTTTGTGGAATCTTGAACCTCTCAATCATCTCCTCCCTCTGGCGGTTGGGAAAGGAGGTATTTGACTCTGGCACGACGGGGAGTTTGGAGATTCCAAGCAGAGCCAGGATACCTTTACTGCACAACGCTCGAGAGAGGGTGACAAATGTAGCTCTGCTAGAGATGCTGGACCTCTGTCCTCTCACCATCTGGGGGAAAACAGAAATTGAAACGGTTAATACTGTATGACAGTCATGCAATCAAAATTGAATATTTGTCATGCAAATGGGAATACAAATCTGAAGTCCATTTAAAACAAGCCTCAGCTAAGAAGAAATCGATGGTGCCTGCACCAGTTTTGTGTATGCAGTATGGTCACAGGGATATTTTAAGCACTGAAACTGCATTCCTCTTCTTCAAACATAAACACACATATGAATACATTTTGGGTGACTGACAAGTGACTGTACAGTAGCAAAGACATACTTCGTTAAATTCGTTGTTGGCCACCAGGTCGCGGTCTTGGATGGAGAGCATGTGGGTTTGAAGTTGACCAACGGCAGGAAGAATCCTGTTCATCATGTTGGTTATAGCCTCGGCCATCTTGAGCAAAACTCCCACCATGCTCTGCATTTCTTCAGACAACACCATCTGAAAGACAGGGAACAACATTCAAACATGTTTATGTAGTTTAATTTCCTCACTGTGACTGCTCGTTTTTCTTTCTTCTCTAGTCTTTACATGCAACAAGTGTTGCTCTTTAATCTATGGGATATGGGATTTTAATCAGAATCAAAAAACAGATTAGGACAACATAATGTATTAAATAAAACCCAGAATTAAAATAACCCAAATTAACTTGTTCTGATTAAACAGAGTACATGCTGCACTTGAAAAATAAAAGAACTTGTTGGTACACTTTTTGAAATTACTGTATCTGGGTAACTACATTCGATTTGGGGATAGGCAGTTTTCTGAGATCAAATGGAAAAAAATGTTATTAAACACAGTTATTAAATGTGTAAGGGAGGAAGAGCTTTGTCTAGTGAACAAACATTTTCTTGTACAAAAACATGTCTCTCTTTCTTACATGATCCTCAAACAAACACTCTGGAGCATCAAACTTGTTTTGCGACTGCCAGAACAGAAACAATTTTTTTTTGCCATTACAGAAGAATGTGCAATCACCCCATTCCCACATTTTCTGGTATTTTTACAAATATAAAAAAGTGTACCATGTTAACTTTCTTTTGACAAAAGAGTCTTGAATTCAGGCTTACTCTGTAGATGAGTTTCTCCATGTTGAGATGGCGAGCCATCAGCAGTGAGAAGCTGTACCACTGTTCAGCAGACAAGGAGCAGAAGGTGTTTAAGATGACCTCATCTGTCTCTTTCATTTTCATGGCTGCTTTGGAGCTGCAATGACGCAGGTTGACGAACCAGGACATGATCTGTTTCAAAAGTGTGTGAAAACAGTTAATACTGATAACAGGAGCACAGGAGAAGGTACATCATGCACAGAATAGCCATAAACCCGATCCATGCTCTAATAATGCATTTACATCACTGATACCAGAGTCCTACTTTCATACTGTTCACCTGAGGCTTTATATTGTAAATGGGCTTTCAAATCCTCATGTTAGAGTGGCATTTTGGAACATGGTGGGTTTGATTGCTCCTCCATTTAGTTAAAACATGTAGTATTAAGGGAAAAGTCAATCTTGCTGCTCTGAATGCTTGGCAAGAATGATGTGCTATCAAGCATACATGCTGAGACAATAATGACGATTTGTAATAGTAAAACTGTGAAAAGTGCCACCTAGCAATCATGGTCATATCTTCCAATTCAAGAGACATGTATGAGTCACATAGGTTGGCTACTGTATATTATTGTTATTTTACCTGTGTAGTGTGCAGATAGTGATTACCACCAGCTAATAAACTCTTATGATGTTCTGTGCAGTACATAATCTGTGGTGTAGTAAAGACTTAAAGAGGACAGCCTTTTATTTCAAGTTTAAGTAATTTCTGCTCTGAAGAAATGGTCCATGTACAGTGGCCAGCCACTGAGTGATTTTGATTAAGCTTGCAATTCAGTATCCATTGTACTGTAAAGGCAATAGTTTATTTGTTTTTAGCCTGGTTGATACAGTATTAAATAAAAGCTGGCTTAATGAAAGCATATTCTGTGCCATTAGCTGAAGGTTACAGTCAAGTGCATGTGCTGTAAATTGCACCATGTAGCACCAGCCTAAGGAAACGTATGCAGGGAAAAAACAATACAATGATGCAAGTCCACATAAAGCTTATCAAGGGAAACATGGCACAGATTTGAGGGTATAGAATCACATTTCTTCAAGAGAATACAATAAGGACCTTGTTCCACACTACTGTATTTTCTGGGTGCTGAGCGGTAGGCAGCCTGTTGCAGCAGCTCTTTCACTACTTTCCTTGTTTTTCCTATTTTTCTTACTTTCACTGTGAGTATCTTTATGCAGGCTTGTTTGCACTATATATATTTATTTATTTGCATCTATTTGGAGACCATGCATACCATGTAGCTGCTGGTAGCCACACTACTCTCCCTCTCCATTGTTTCTCTGCTGGACCACTGGATTACATACCTATTATGTTTACCTTGCTATACAATAATACTACACTTACTATATTACACTTACTGTATTATAATACATTATACCCATACTATACTGTTATATTGTATGCTCTATTCTATTCAATCCTATGTTATATTGCTGTACTACACATTATGCCTTATGCTATATCTTATATCCGATACCATCTTCATTTATCGTACTATAATACTATATTATGTCAACATGTTTTGATTTCCGCATCATATTCTATATTATATTGTATGGCATATCTATATTAACACAGACAAACACCAAGTGCTATTATTTAATTACATCATCAGTCTGGTGTCCCATGTTAACTCTGCTGCTATTAATCACAACTTTATTTTTATTTTTTTAAGATAATCTTTTGGCTGTTTTAGGCCTTTATTTTGACAGGACAGCTAAAGACATGAAAGGGGAGAAATGACATGCAGCAAAGGGCTGCAGGTCAGAGTCGATCCTGCGGGCGCTGCGTCGAGGAGTAAACCTCTATATATGGGCGCGCGCTCTACCAACTGAGCTACCCGCACACCCACAACTGTCACTTTAACCACACCACTGTCACTTTACCTTATTTGTCTCTTGTTATATTTGTCTCCTTGTATAGTTTTTCTATTCTTATTTTAGTTTAGTTTTTTATATTTTAGGTTTATTATTTATTATTTTACTTTCTCTATTTATCTGTACTATTGGTGTCTGTGTGCTGCTGTAACAACCGCATTTCCCCTGTGGGGATCAATAAAGGTTTATCTTAACCTATAATACTGTATGTGGATACGTACTGAGGATGTCCCTGGCTCACCTCTAAGTTGTTGTTTGGTAGTGTGGTTTCCATCAGGAGGAGGAGAGCAGCTGGATCAAAATGCATGTGTTGCTGAACATCCACAAGGAAGGCTGTTTTATTCCTCAGCATCTCACCAACCGTCACCACTCCTGGGAAATAGAGAGATATAGGAGGAGAGGAGCAAGTTGAAAAGTATGTTTTTTTTTATTATAACACTGATACAGTGTATTGTTTTTGCTGTTTTATATTGAACCATTATATGTAGTTTCACTTCTGTAATGCAGGAAACTCTAAAAAAACAGAATTATTTTTGCTTTCAGTTGCATTTTTCATTGAATTCTTAAAGTAGGTGTCTTGTGAATGTGGTACTGCTGTTCGAATGTAGCTTTCTTTTTTCATTGCCAATTGCCAATGCCTATTTAATACAAAAAAAACACTCTTTGAAAAGAGGTACACCTGGCTGTTGTTTTGGCAGAGAAGACACCTTCTGAAGCTGAAAGAGTACAATGCTGAATGACATTAATGGTTTTCTCAGTCAGCCAATCACAATAAAGGAGACATGTGAGCTGAAATAAGCAGTCTTGCTATGGAAACAAGATTTGTGATCTCCTTTTTTTCTACTGACAATACACCATGCATCGCCCTTTTAATACAAACGTGACCACAGCCCTTAATCAGAATTGTGGACGGAGCAAAACTTACTTTTTGGATCCCAAGTAAAAACTTATATATATATTCAATATTTACAAATGTATAATCTGTATAACATTTTTGATATAAACTGTTTTTCTCTCATATGTGTTTGTTCTTTTCCTTATTCATAATTAGCCAGCCAAGAAGTTATAAACAAAACAACAAAATCAGCAGTGAGAAGTCCAATATGTGTGGCGGGAAAAGCAGAAATGTAGGGAACATCTGGTAGGTCTACTATAAAATTGTGTAATAGGGGTGCAGAAATGTAAAATATCTATTTAGAGAAATGCCTCACCTGGGGAGGTGATGTTAATGTTCAAAGAGCTCAGCATGCTGGTGTTAAAGCCTATACCTTGACTCAACACAGAGGACCTGTAAACACACACACACAGACACAACATATACATGCACTTAGATCAAGAAATACAAAAAATATTTCTTAAGAGGAATCTTTGCCTTTATTTAAACAAAAATAAAAATGCTGCCAGGTGTCCTGCAGGCTAAATGGGCTGAGGTGAAATTTCAGTTAATCCAACACAAGAAAACTTTGCTTATTGGCCCCAAACGACAGCAAGGGTAACTGATTTTGCAGACTTCAATACTCTCAAATCCTGGGAGGTGCAACAGCCCGGACCAATCTGTGATATTATTTAGCAAATGATACAGAAGCGATACAAGAGGTAAAGATCTAGACGATTGTGAGAGCAGCGCTCTCTTTACAAAGTGCTGCTCATTGCTGTGAAAACTCTTGAAAGAAAAACTTTTAAGAAGGAATACGGTGCTGTACCAGCGTGAGTGGACATCGTAGGTTTTAGGGTCTCCGATGACAGTCTGGAATATGGCATCGGTCAGAGAGGTCCCGTTCATCATTGGAGTCTCAACCAACATCTGCAGGCTGGGTAAGAGAGTGTTACACAGCTGACCAGGCTCAATGGAGAGGGCCCACATCAGCAGACGCACAGACTCTGTTTTCTCCAAGGTGCACACCTACAATGAATCAGTCACATAAGCAGCACCAAGTAAGTTTCTGGTCAAACCTCAAGATCAAACATATGCAACAAAGATTGGTTGGTTAGACATACTTTGCTGCCCACTCTGGCATGGGAATACTACTACTACTTACTAGATGGTTAATTTTAGGACTTTAGGATTAGGGCTAGAGTAGTCTATATCGACGACGTTTCATTTACGAAATTGTTCCGGTGCCGCCCAAGGTTCCGCCAGATGTCCCTCAGTTTCGGCTGGAATGTCCGTCACCTTCTGCTTTTGTTGTGTTGGCATTCTAAACTCTGGTTGATTTATGAGAACTATGGTTAACTGCTCCTCAGATCTCTGCAGGGTAAATCCAGACAGCTAGCTAGACTATCTGTCCAATCTGAGTTTTCTGTTGCACGACTAAAACAACTTTTGAACATAAAAGTTCCACCAAAACAAGTTCCTTCCCGGGGCTATTTTGCAGAGGCACCGCCATTGAGTCCGGCGCTTAGCGCCGCCCAAGATGATTGTGATTGGTTTAAAGAAATGCCAATAAACCAGAGCATGTTTTTCTCCCATCCCGGAATGCTGTGTGGACTAGCCTGACACTCCTCCAAAGCGCTGTGGAGATGCAAGACTAGGGCTAGAGTGTGTAAAAATTCTGTCTCACTGTGACTCCAAGAACTCCAATTTGATTGGGTTTTTCTGGTGATGATTCTGTCTTTCAGACTTTCCCTTCAGGTCTGAGCAAATCATTGAATACTTGTGATTTATGTAGCTCTTTTGGCACTGGCAACAATTAATAGCTTTTTAGCATTTAATCAAAAAACATACTGCTGTTAACCTACAAAAACCCATTTAGTTCGAACTGTAATCAAAGTCTAATTAACACAGTGTCATAACCACAACATAGCACGACCAACCTAATAACACTGCTGGGACTCTTATCACAGGCACACTCCTGGCCACATTTATGTCATGTTGTATACGTTCTACAATATCAAAATCAATTCTAATAATAATGGTGCTTATTAGAACACTTAATGAACCCATATAGCTGTTTCAGTCATTCTATTTTGATGGGAAATGGCAGGGTTAATGCAGAGACCTTGGATCCCAGGTGGCCAAAATGCTCTGTGAATCGAGGGTCCGTCAGGTTGATCTGGAGGAGCTCGGCAGCTGTTTGGATGATCTCTTGCATGAGCATCAGGTTCTCTGTGAAGGGAGGCACAGAGTGAACCAGAGGGGTAAAAAATGAGGGTAAGAGAGAGGTCATTAGAGTTAGACAGGAAGATGGGACGGGAAAGGGAAAAGAGGGTGACAGAATAACATGACAACCCACTGGGTTTCATTACAACTCGCACCATTATAGGGCAGCGTCGTCAGCCAGCGAGCAGCAAATTATCTGCTTAAAGTGAAGCCCTGTGCGGAACTGATGGGGCCAGAAGGGCCAGCAGTACTAGATGCTGTCGTGCATTAAAACACATCTGACAAAGCCCAAAGAAAGGCACCACCTCAGGTGCAAGATGTGATGACAGAATATTTAATTAGGCCAAATTTAGACAATGGTGATGTTTAATCTCAGGGTGCTCAACACCTAGAGGCCTTTGCAATTACAACAGTTCACTCTTGGTGTGTTTGTGTAAAGAATATGAGTGGGGTTGCGGAGAAGTGAAGCTGCTGCAGCTGCTTACAAAGTGATTCTATACACTAAAAACATTATCACACAAGCACAAACGCTAATTAAAAGGAGGTCATAGATGTCCACTTGTGTGAGTGCGAGGGGAGACTTTTAGCGAGGGCGGACAGGATAAGTGATTGAATTCTACTTTGCTAATGAGATTTAAAAAGGTGCTGAGTGGCTTTCTGCTGGAGAAGGGCCATATGGCCTTGGGCTCTTTTGGGAGCTCAAGCTAAGCTGATGTGAAGCCTTATTTCTCATATCTCCAGAATGAATTATGACGCGCTATAATCATGTATACAATAACAACAGCATTAACAAAACATTTTATGGTCTTCCCATGGTCCCGTAATAGCCATGAAGGTCAGAGAAAGAGGGGTGGCACTCTTCCATGCTGTGTGACTTTTTAATGACACAGGCTGGCAGCCTGCGCTTATACATACATACTGTCACAGCAGGTATGTAAACACAAACTGCAGCATCAGTGTGAGCTCTGCATTACTGCAACAATTACGCATGAGTGGGAGGGAATTCACTGAGGAGTCAATAGGTAAAGTTAATTGGAGAAACTAAAAACGATAAAGCATCATTCATTTGGGGATTCTCCATTTAACTAATGAGTGCACATTTCTCATTATAAAGCTGCCCTTGGCCAAAGAAGCCTCTAACTGTCCATACTGACAGTAGATCTGAACCGTTAAGTTACCTTGAGATTCACCGGCAAGTGCTCTGGTGATATTTTTAAGCACAGAGGAGAATGGAAAGCCATCGGGAAGCATATCGACAGCATTCGTCAGGAGACCCATTGATGACCTGGTGAAGATTAAACACAGTCTGTTTATGAAATAGGGGCCAACTGAGCAACAAAATTAGGAAAAACAAATGAAAAGGGGGAGATTCAAAGCAGTTGTTTTTAGATGTTGGGGCAAATGTATATCTAAAGCGAGATACTAAGTTTACACAACGAAAGGGCAAAAAAATGTCTTATTCTTAAAGCCATATTTGGGAAGGTGCAAACAAGACTTACATCTGAAACGTGCCAGGGAGAGTGAAGAAGGAGAGTACCCCAAGGGCAGCATCAATGGTCTCTTCCTGAGAGGCATTTAAGCCCCACGGCATGTCGCTTGTAGCTCCCTTCACCACAACGCTCAGATCAGGATTGGCAAAGAACACATTGACTGTCTCCATAATTTCTGTTGTGGTAGCAGGAACAGAGATGGCTTTGAACATGGCAGGGTAGTCAATGTAGAACATGTCTATGAAGTCATCCATGGGGTCCCTTGCCAGGGCCTCGCGTCTGTTTCGGACCCTTGTCGTATGGTTACCACCTGCCATTTCCTGCTGAAACATACTCGGATGATAGTCCATAGGGGTCAGAAGACCACTGGTGCTTACAAACTGTCTCAGCATTGCAATTATGTTTCCAGCGAGGTCTTCAAAAGGCCCCATGTTTGCTGGCATGTCCATGCTCATCTGGGTCAGAACAGACAAGAGAGGCCTGAGAATGTCGTAGATTTTGGGCAGAGCCTGAGTCAGCAGATCCAGTCCAGACGCTTGAGTGGAGGCCATCCATGCAGACATTTCCTCCACCTTCTGCACAATCATGCTTGAGTCGTTGGATGCCAGAAATTGCTCCAAGGCTTGGGAAACCATAGGCGCATTCCCAAATAAATTCATGTCAATCACCACTTTGACAGCTTCCCTCATCATGTCGGTAAGAGATGATTCATTGAGTCTAGAAAAAAATCCCTCCATCATGGGGTAGATGTCGTTTGACTTGATGTTTGCAGAGGATAGGAAGATCATTGCTGCTTCTCCGTAGAGCTCCTGGGATGAGTTGTTGATTTGAATGAGATGGTAGTTGTCCAGGATGTGGCTCAGTGTTTTCTCTATAGCTTCAATGTAAGGCTGGATGAATGGGGCCACACTTACCAGCTCATCTGAGAGCATTTTGAAAGAAGACAAACTGAAAAGGGAAGAAATTCAACGAATGTCAAGTTCATTCTACATATATAGTCTCATGTAAAAAGAAATGTCAATATGAATTGGAAAAAAATGTGACGATTGTAAGACCCAAAGCACTTCTATGGACAATGGACTAAGAAAGAATTCTCACCTACTTCTTGCAATGCAAACCATTGAACACAGTGATTCCAAAGAATTCTAATTTCTCAGCTTTGAACAGAAGTAATATTTCTTCATCATCTTGCTTTATACTTATTCACATAGTTTTCCCATTTCATCCTTGATAATAGACTGTAGAGTCTTTCCGCTGTGATCAATGATCTATAACTTATGTAGTCAGACCTGATGGATTCCCTGTGATATGCAAAATGTGATCCTTATCACTATGCCCGGCTCATTATTGTAGCTGGCGTATAAAGGGAAATCAATTTTAAGAGGATGTCTCAGCTAGCTGAATCATGGTTAAGCTGCTATCTGTACAGAGCTGCCTGTTTTCAGGCAGAATCGCATCAGATGAATCAAGTTGAATGCAAATGTGATCACTCCAATTCTTGGTTTAATTAGGTATGATGAATGAAATTGGCCTGATGCATTGTGCATTGTGGAAATGCTGTAACAACAAATGGAGAGGTGAGTTCATGTATAAGTGAGCCTGTGTCTGTGTAGAGATGCAACTGACTCTTTAATGGAATTTAATGGAAATGTACAGAACATTTCTACAGTCAGATAATTAAACAAAATACTGTTAAATATGGTCAGACTGTAGTGTTCACTGGGTTTTGTGTGGTGGCTGCACTATATTTTGATATGATTGCCTCATATCCTGTGGCTTCAATTTGAGTGTCTAGTCTGTCTGATCTACTAAGGCCTCTATGGGTGAAAATAACTGTTTAAAAAAATTGACGGGCATTTTTCACATGTAGGTTTTGAGAGTCTACAAGGGTTAATTTGATCTGATGTCTCGTTCATAATCACTTAATAATTACATGGAAGTGTTTTATGATGGATTTTCCTGTTAAGCATACCTAAATCATGACCACAGTGAAAGTCACATATTGTTAGCAATGACATCATATTATTGTGGCTGTAAATAGTCACCTGTTTTGCCACTGCATGTCTTGGAGCTGCTTGTACCAGTATAGCTGTGCCTCAGGGCTCAGAGGCTGGCCTGCAAGCTGAGAGAGCTGGCTAAAGAAAGAGCTGCTGAGCTGCTCTGTCGCAAGTGTGCTGTTAATGTTGACTTGGTAGAGAGATTGTACAGCCATGACAATCCTGGCAGCTGTGGTGCTCACAGTCATTGGTCCCACACCCATGTGCTATACAGAAAACATACAGCAGAGATGGACTGTTGGTAATGTAGCAGCTTTTTCTGTGTGTCAACACTACCACCCAGTGGTGAAACTGTTATATGTAGTTGAATAATTGTTGGCACATATTTATACAGTCTGGCTTTGGACAAAAAAAGTAATTCAGAATGTAATATACTTCTATCAAATTTGTTTGTTTGAATGTTCATATTAATTGCAATGCATCTACTTACACTTATGTTCATGTGGGCGTAGACAGTCTGTGCTGCAGCACAGGCCTCTATAACAGGCTGCAAGCTGATGTTGCACCACATTGCCATGGTAGCATAGCTTAACCCCGCTGCCTCCCTTACCGGCTCCCATTCCTTGAGAACTTCACTGCACTCCAATGTGCCATTAGCCTAGAGGAAACAATGTCAATATCTTATTGTGTTTCATACATACTGTTCAGAGAAAACCGATTCAGTTTGCAAGACAGACATGGAAATAGAACAAAGTATCAGGGGGGACAAAGACAAAGGCACTAGGGAAATATAATAATCTCTCTGTTCGTGCAGTTTACAGAGAAGCAAAGAAAAGGGCAGAAGTACACACACACACACGCACACACACACACACACACACACACACACATACTGTATAGGCATACACAATGCATCTGGGTCACAAACACTGGGTCAGCTATAGACTTTCTGCCATGTCAGAAATCTGAAATAAAGAGGAAGGTATACACAAGATAAACAATAACACTAAGTGCTCTGCTAAACCATTATTTAAATTTTGTATCATGGTATAGATTAGAGTCCATCTGATACTGTTTTTTAGGCTGATGATGATATAGATACATGAGAAAAATATGTAGGCTACAGTGGCTGGATAATACAGTTAAACAATGACAGTTGGTGTAAATATAATAGTAAATTTTGAACAGCGAATTAAGTAAATTAAATGATGATTAATAATACATTTAAAGTAATAGTTTGACATTTTGGCAAATACGCCTTTTTGATTTATTGCTAAGGGAAATGAAAGTAAATAAACTTTCAGTAAATAAGCTAGCACCAGCAGCGGGTTAGCTTAATGACACGTGATTTTTGGGAGTAATTGGTCACTTTTGCCCTTCAGTTTTTGTACAAAATAGTAAACAAAAGAGACATAGCATGTTAGGTCCTAGTAGGTGTTAACCTGGGACAGAGTCTGACTAGCTGTTTTCCTGTTTTCAGTCATTGTGCTAAGCTAAGCTAGCTTCATGCACAATCAAATGTGATGCAATAAACATCCCTGAAGTACACTGTTTTTTTTTACTAAGCTTTTGTTGTTGACACTGTAAGAGGTTTTAACTTTACAGTAATTTCTAGTTGTGATATTAGATTGTATCACACTGCATTGAAAGGTGTTTCTAATATTACATTAGAAACACCTTCCAACGCACTGTAGGCCTACTGCCATCTTTCTTTCTTTTTTACATGAATGCCAACATACACACCTCTCCGGGAACCATCACCTTATCGTGGTGGAGAGGTTTGGGTGTCCCTATGAACCTGAGGGCTGTGTGTGTTGGACTCTTTTCTTCTCCGGAGTTGCCCAGGGTGTGAGGCGCCAGGCGGGTGTGGGGATACTCACAAGTCCCCGGCTGAGCGCCGCAACGTTGGAGTTTACCCCGGTGGACGAGAGGGTCGCCTCCCTACGCCTGCGGGTTGTTGGGGGGAAAACTCTGACTGTTGTTTGTGCATATGCACCAAACAAGAGTTCAGAGTATTCAGCCTTCTTGGAGACCTTGAATGGAGTCCTTTATGGGGCCCCGGAGGGGGACTCCATAGTTCTGCTGGGGGACTTCAACGCACATGTGGGCAATGACGGAGACACATGGAGAGGCGTGATTGGGAGGAACGGCCTCCCTGATCTAAACCAGAGTGGTTGTCTGTTATTGGACTTCTGTGCTAGTCATGGATTGTCTATAACAAACACCATGTTCGAACATAGGGATGCTCATAAGTGTACTTGGTACCAGAGCACCTTAGGCCGAAGGTCAATGATCGATTGTATAATCGTTTCATCTGATCTGAGGCCGTATGTTTTGGACACTCGGGTGAAGAGAGGGGCGGAGCTGTCAACTGATCACCATCTGGTGGTGAGTTGGGTCAGGGGGTGGGGGAAAACTCTGGACAGACCTGGTAAGCCCAAACGGGTGGTGCAGGTAAATTGGGAACGTCTGGAGGAAGCTCCTGTCCGACAGACCTTCAACTCACACCTCCGGCGGAGCTTTTCGTGCATCCCTGTGGACGCTGGGGGCATTGAACCTGAGTGGACAATGTTCAAAGTTTCCATTGCTGAAGCTGCGGCAGGAAGCTATGGTCTTAGGGTCTTAGGTGCCTCAAGGGGCGGTAACCCTCGAACACCGTGGTGGACACCGGTGGTCAGGGAAGCCGTCCGACTGAAGAAGGAGTCTTTCCGGGATATGTTATCCCAGAGGACTCCGGAGGCAGTTGCAAGGTACCGAAGGGCCCGAAGGACTGCAGCCTCTGCCGTAAAAGAGGCAAAGCAGCGGGTGTGGGAGAAGTTCGGAGAAGACATGGAGAAGGACTTTCGGTCGGCACCAAGGCGCTTCTGGAAAACCATCCGCCACCTCAGAAGGGGGAAGCGGGGAACCATCCAAGCTGTGTACAGTAAGGGTGGGACGTTGTTGACCTCAACTGAGGAGGTAATAGGGCGGTGGACGGAGCACTTTTTGAGGAACTCCTAAATCCAGCTGATGCGCCCTCTTTGTTAGAGGCAGAACTGGAGGATGACGGGGGATTGTCGTCAATTTCCCTGGTGGAGGTCACTGAGGTAGTCAAACAACTCCACAGTGGCAAAGCCCCAGGGATTGATGAGATCCGTCCAGAAATGCTGAAAGCTCTCGGTGTGGAGGGGCTGTCTTGGTTGACACGCCTACTCAACATTGCATGGAAGTCTGGGACAGTGCCAAAGGTGTGGCAGACCGGGGTGGTGGTTCCCCAGTTCAAAAAGGGGGACCAGTGGGTGTGTACCAATTACAGGGGCATCACACTTCTCAGCCTCCCTGGTAAAGTCTACTCCAAGGTGCTGGAAAGGAGGGTTCGGCCGATAGTCGAACCTCAGGTTGAAGAGGAACAATGCGGATTCCGTCCTGGTCGTGGAACAACGGATCAGCTCTTTACTCTAGCAAGGATCCTGGAGGGAGCCTGGGAGTATGCCCATCCAGTCGACATGTGTTTTGTGGATCTGGAGAAGGCATATGACCGGGTCCCCCGGGAGACTTTGTGGGAGGGGCTGCGGGAGTATGGGGTGAGGGGGTCCCTTCTCAGGGCCATCCAATCTCTGTATGACCAAAGCGAGAGCTGTGTCCGGGTTCTCGGCAGTAAGTCGGACACGTTCCAGGTGAGGGTTGGCCTCCGCCAGGGCTGCGCTTTGTCACCAATCCTGTTCGTAGTATTTATGGACAGGATATCGAGGCGTAGTCGTGGTAGGGAGGGGTTGCAGTTCGGTGGGCTGGGGATCTCATCGCTGCTCTTTGCAGATGATGTGGTCCTGATGGCGTCATCGGCCTGTGACCTTCAGCACTCACTGGATCGGTTTGCAGCCGTGTGTGAAGCGGCTGGGATGTGGATCAGCACCTCTAAATCTGAGGCCATGGTTCTCAGCAGGAAACCGATGGAGTTCCTTCTCCAGGTAGGGAATGAGTCCTTACCCCAAGTGAAGGTGTTTAAGTACCTTTGGGTCTTGTTTGCGAGTGAGGGGACAATGGAGCGGGAGATTGGTCGGAGAATCGGCGCAGCGGGGGCGGTATTACATTCAGTTTATCGCACCGTTGTGACGAAAAGAGAGCTGAGCCAGAAGGCAAAGCTCTCGATCTACCGGTTAGTTTTCGATCCTACCCTCACCTTTGGTCATGAAGGTTGGGTCATGACCGAAAGAACGAGATCCAGGGTACAAGCGGCCGAAATGGGTTTCCTCAGGAGGGTGGCTGGCATCTCCCTTAGAGATAGGGTGAGAAGCTCAGTCATCCGTGAGGAGCTTGGAGTAGAGCCGCTGCTCCTTCACGTCGAAAGGAGCCAGTTGAGGTGGTTCGGGCATCTGGTAAGGATGCCCCCTGGGCGCCTCCCTAGGGAGGTGTTCCAGGCACGTCCAGCTGGGAGGAGACCTCGAGGAAGACCAAGGACTAGGTGGAGGGATTACATCTCCAACCTGGCCTGGGAACGCCTCGGGATCCCCCAGTCAGAGCTGGTTAATGTGGCTCGGGAAAGGGAAGTTTGGGGTCCCCTGCTGGAGCTGCTCCTCCCGCGACCCGACCATGGATAAGCGGACGACGATGGATGGATGGATGCCAACATACACATTGATATACAGTTTCTGTGTTGCATACCGATTTCATGTGGTCCAATGTAAAACCTCAACTACCTTGTTTTGTGTCCCGGTATGAAGAGGATATTGTCTGTCAAAAGCCTTCAGAAAGTCTAAATAAACATGTGGCTATACAGGCAGGTGGAAAGGTCAGTATCTAAAGAAAGACACACCCGCATTGTGCTCAATCAGACAAGTGTTTGAAATTTCTAAAAAATTAGGTGTGACGCCAAGATGACAGATAGGTATTGTTAACTGAAAAAATGCATGAAGATGTATGCATTGGTACAATAGCTAACCTCCCACCTAACTCTCTCTCTCTCACGCATGCCAACATGTACACAAAAAAGTACGTGAAAATGACACTCATACCCAGCAATACAGTATGTACAAAGGTTAATTTCAGGGAAAACCGTACCAGTCTGACCTGCTCAGCTGCCTGCACTGTGCGTTGAATGGCAAGCTGCATTCTTTCCAAGAAGTCAGACAGGTTAAAATAACTGGTGTTCACAGACTGTGCAATTTCTCTCATCAGGGTCACCACAGGCATCTGAAGGCTTAGTATCATCACTGGGAGAAGGAAAAGACAGAGGGTTTGACCAATAGGAATAGCTTTACAAAAAGGCTAGGTAGGTATATATATATATATATATATATATATATATATATATATATATATATATATATATATATACAGCTGTTTCAGGTATATTTAAGATATATCATGGTGTAAAAAGGTGTGCTTTGCCAGGCATAACCAAACCAGGTCTAAATGTAACATCTGTTTAATATTGCACATGTACTGAGCATAAGTTATCAAGTCTTGTTCCACGATGATTCTGGTTCATTAAACTTGTTTATCCTTATCCTTACTACACAGTCCTGCTGTTCAGTAGTTTCCTCACCATTCTGTGCTTGCATGTTGTTCACCATACTTCCTATGATTTTCTCAAACAGTGTGACAACAGATGGGTCACTGTCCAACAGCTCTGTTCCTTTGAGGGCTGACAGTAGGGCCTCTAATGTCTTTTCAAGTCTGTGAAAACACAAATGGCATTTGGTTGTAATAGCTGTGTTTATTAGTTTAAAAAAAGTAATGACTGGTTTGATTTGTTTCCAAGAGGTAATTAAACTTACTTGTCCCATGTGTCTTGGTCTGCCTTCCCAGTCATCACCTGCTCCAGTACAGGAGCAAGATGAGCAAAGGCCTCCAGAGATGGAGCAGTTATTTGTGAGTCTGGGCCTTCCATGACAAGTGGCCAAAGCATGTTTAAGAGTTTTACCATCTGACAACAAAAAGGGGGGAAATTAGGGAGAAAAAAAGGTTACATTTTTCACAAACTGATTTTACGTGATTAAGTGCAAAACATCAACTACAAGAGTTGTGTTTCATGTTCGCTTTGATCCATGAAGTATTATGAGAATATTGAGTTCAGGCCACATAAAAGATAAAAGCATGTTTTGTTTGTCTGTCTATGATGATAAATGATACTGTGTTTCAATACCCGCCTGTACACATGTGTGGTTTGGAATTGGGTGTTGGCCAAAAGTTTCAGTAGCAACAGAGATGGCATTGTGATGTTTCATAAGAATTTTATTTTTAATGCAATGTTTAAGTTGCAGACCTTTCAAATGTTTCCAAACTAATTCACACCAAACTTAATTAAAATGAGAAAAACATACTGAACTTCTCATAAATGCATTTGACAATGTTTAAAGACTTACCTGGCCAAAGATTATGGGTAAATTTTCTACTGATGCACTCTCAAAACCTGCCCAGAGACTCATGTTGCCTGAAATCACAACACATATTGTTCACAAAGTGGATCTCAATTTATATGTCAAACATACAAACATAATCTTCCGTGTAAAACTTGGAGTGAAGCGTCTTATTCTTACAACAGGCAACAGAAACATTGTGCTACAAAGCTCTTTTAAGCTGTCTGGCATCAACGCTTGAATAATGAAGTGCATAATGCGACCTCCACTACATCAGAGTTCATCAGGATTCAACATCTTGTCCACCTACAGGGACACAGAGAAGCTGACTTGCCTTGGCCAGACTCCAAGATGAAGTAAGTGATGTTAATGAGCATTGAGACGTAGGACTGGGCTGTGCTGTTTGACGGCAGGAGGCTCTGGACTGTTTTCATCTCATCCAGAATCCTTAAGAAACAAAGTGCATAAATATTTCACATCTGAATCAAAAGGTCATCACGTCTCATTAAATTCTTTCAAAGGATTGCAGGACTGTATGCACTTCATCGTTTGGTTTCAATTATCCATCTGGACCAGTGGTTGTTAATTATTATCACTGGAATGCAGAGGCCTGCCAGTTTTTAATATAGTTATCTAGTGAGGTACTATTTTTCTGACATGCAAAATTAATGCAATTCATTTCCATTAACTAGTTTGTAGGACAGTACAACTAACCTATAACATATGCATAATTCAACCTGCAATAAACTGATTTATTTGGCTGCTTGGGGCCAGCAAAAACAAGCTATAAACACAACATTTACTAACATATAATTCTTGATGGATGCTCATTTTCAAGTTACTGAATTAGATAACATGAAGGCTATGTTGTCATTTGGCCTTTTTAGTATTAGGAAGAAGAAGTATTAGGAAAATAGCAGCATCACTCACAACTGATTCCAGCTGTCTGGTCCACCAGCTGCGGAGATGCTCTCAAAATACGTGGTTGCTACTTTGAGTCCAGAAAGCAGGTATGCAGGGAACATGTCTGGTAATGTCTGTTGGATGACACTCTCAGCCCTCTTGAGGATGAGGAGGGAGATGTTAAGTGATGAGGGGAAACTTGTGTCTGGTTGGACAATGAGCGTAAGTGAGTCCTGCACAATTTCCAGGATGTTCTGCTGTACAAAGAGTGGTAGGGGGCCCGTGGCTGTGGTCGGGATCTGCATAGCACTTTGGACTGCTTCCAAAATAGTGGCTAAGAAGTGGCCACTCTCTAGGCCACCTGGTTGCTCTGCCACCATTAGGGCTTTGCTCAGGGACATGGTAATATTGCTTATGATTGAGATGTAGGCCTGTTGATCATTACTGAAAAAATGAACCATTGTCTCAAGCAGCTGCTGGATGTCTGTCACAGGGGTGGAGATATTTATGGAGGTGTCTCCCCACTGGAACATACTACTGAGGACAGATGGGACATTGGGTTGTTTCATCCACTTCTGTATAAGATCGAGGTATAGATTAACTTGGAGCTCAGTGACATGCAGAATGGTTGTGTTGAAGAACGGCTCTGAACCTGGGATGTTATTCTGAGCTTCTAGGTTGACCTTTATAGATTCAAATAGACGCTGGATAATCTCAACTGTTGTTTGGCCAATTTTACTCATCCCTGCACCATCTAATGGGTATTGGAGGTTGTTTATCAGGATCTCGACCTGCTCACTGCTAAACACAGAGAAATCCACCTGTGCCAGCTGTAATGTCACTTGCATTTCTGTGAGGTAGTAAAACGGATGGAGGAGCTCTGAGACCGTGCTTGTGCTCGTGATATTTTCCAGTCTTTTCAAGTACCATTCCACAATCTCCAGATATACTTTCTGAGCATACATGGGGTTCATCAGCGAGGAGGTGTTCAAATTGTTAAATGGCTCTGTGTTGGCGACCAGTTGTATCAAACCCTCTACCACTCTGATTTCGTTCATGATCTCTGGAGTGTACAGGTGGTTTAGTTGGAGGTTCATCTTGATGTTGGCCAGGGTGCTGTTCAGGGTGTGTGAGAGAGCCATGTTAGGATCGGAGCTGAAGTTAACCTGGACTACATCACTGAATGCGTTATTGATGATTAAGGGGATGAGGGAGAGGATGGCTGTCTCATTACGGAGAGCAGGTAGGTGTGTCAGAAAGCTGCTGACACCATTTATCAGTCCAATAACACACTGGGCTGTCACCGTCTGGTTATGCTGTGATTCGAAACACTGGCGAGCATTGATAATCTCCTTGATATTTACCATCAGGTCGTTTATGTTGGCGGCTCCAGCTAGTGCAGCAATGTTGTCCAGCTCCCCAAGGGTTAGGTTTGACTGTTGCAGAGCATTCTGGACATCAGATACAGTAACATTTGGTGTAGCCATGATCAATCTGATGAAATCAAGAGTCTGTTTAAACGTTTCCACATTGGCAGCATCATTAGCGGACAGAAGCAGTGGGAAGAACATGGATACAATTTCCTCAGACTCCTGTTCCTCCAGAACAGAGCTTGTTGCAGATATTTTGATGCTGACATTACCGTTGGCCGAGAGCATCATGTCTAATATCTGATCCAGGAACATGAAGATTTCTGAGATTCCAGCCAAACAGTTTTGGCCTACTGTACATTCCGTCATCTCATACTGCAAAGCTTTGAAATCCTGGAGAAAGCGAGCAGCTTCCTGTTGGACCTCAGGTGGTAGGAATGCTACAAGTTTCTGTGCAACAATGTTCTGGGCAGCATCTGGTCCAGCCTGAGACAGGTTCTGAAGGCTCTCTGGGGTGAGAAGGTTGAGAAAGTCCTTGGAAAGCAGGTGGAGGTCAGTGATTTGTGCTGTGCTAAGCTGCCCACTTGGTAATGGGAGATGTTGGATTCTTCGCAGTCTATACAGAGACATCACAAATTCTTGAAGCTGGCGTATGTACCCAAGAATGATGTTAGTTGGATCACCATTTGGAGAATCCATCACTGTCTCCAGTAGCTCCATGGCACTGAGGATGGCTTCTACAACGCCTGTTGAAGTCTGGTTGGTGAAAGGCTGAATGGCTTCTCTGAGACGGGCCACATCGTCAGGGTGGAGGTAGTTTGAATAGGTAAGCAGAGTTTGTCCCATGATGTGGGAGAGAGACATTGTGAGGTTACCCTCTAAGGAGAGAAACTGCATAATCAACTGTTCCAGTTCAGGCATCGTTGGGTCTGTCTCATTGAAGGTAAAGATGTAGGCCTGTTGATCATTTCTGAGAAAATTAACTATTGTCTCAAGCAGCTGCTGGATGTCTGTCACAGGGGTGGAGATATTTATGGAGGGGTCTCCCCATTGGAACATACTACTGAGGACAGATGGGACATTGGGTTGTTTCATCCACTGCTGTATAAGATCAAGGTATAGATTAACTTGGACCTCAATGGCATGCAGAATGGTTGCGTTGAAGAACGGCTCTGAACCTGGGATGTTATTCTGAGCTTCTAGGTTGACCTTCATAAATTCAAATAGATGCCGAATAATCTCAACTGTTGTTTGGCCAATTTTACTCACACCTGCACCATCTAATGGATACTGGAGGTTGTTTATCAGGATCTCGACCTGCTCACTGATAAACACAGAGAAATCCACCTGTGCCAGCTGTAATGTCACTTGCATTTCTGTGAGGTAGTAAAACGGATGGAGGAGCTCTGAGACCGTGCTTGTGCTCGTGATATTTTCCAGTCTTTTCAAGTACCATTCCACAATCTCCAGATATACTTTCTGAGCATACATGGGGTTCATCAGCAAGGAGGTGTTCAAATTGTTAAATGGCTCTGTGTTGGTGACCAGTTGTATCAAACCCTCTACCACTCTGATTTCGTTCATGATCTCTGGAGTGTACAGGTGGTTTAGCTGGAGGTTCATCTTGATATTGGCCAGGGTGCTGTTCAGGGTGTGTGAGAGAGCCATGTTAGGATCGGAGCTGAAGTTAACCTGGACTACATCACTGAATGCGTTATTGATGATTAAGGGGATGAGGGAGAGGATGGCTGTCTCATTACGGAGAGCAGGTAGGTGTGTCAGAAAGCTGCTGACACCATTTATCAGTCCAATAACACACTGGGCTGTCACCGTCTGGTTATGCTGTGATTCGAAACACTGGCGAGCATTGATAATCTCCTTGATATTTACCATCAGGTCGTTTATGTTGGCGGCTCCAGCTAGTGCAGCAATGTTGTCCAGCTCCCCAAGGGTTAGGTTTGACTGTTGCAGAGCATTCTGGACATCAGACACAGTAACATTTGGTGTAGCCATGATCAATCTGATGAAATCAAGAGTCTGTTTAAACGTTTCCACATTGGCAGCATCATTAGAGGCCAGAAGGAGTGGGAAGAACATGGATACAATTTCCTCAGACTCCTGTTCCTCCAGAACAGAGCTTGTTGCAGATATTTTGATGCTGGCATTACCATTGGCCGAGAGCATCATGTCCAATATCTGATCCAGGAACGTGAAGATTTCTGAGATTCCAGCCAAACAGTTTTGGCCTGCTGTAAATTCCGTCATCTCATACTGCAAAGCTTTGAAATCCTGGAGAAAGCGAGCAGCTTCCTGTTGGACCTCAGGTGGTAGGAATGCTACAAGTTTCTGTGCAACAATGTTCTGGGCAGCATCTGGTCCAGCCTGAGACAGGTTCTGAAGGCTCTCTGGCGTGAGAAGGTTGAGAAAGTCCTTGGAAAGCAGGTGGAGGTCAGTGATTTGTGCTGTGCTAAGCTGCCCACTTGGTAATGGGAGATGTTGGATTCTTCGCAGTCTATACAGAGACATCACAAATTCTTGAAGCTGGCGTATGTACCCAAGAATGATGTTAGTTGGATCACCATTTGGAGAATCCATCACTGTCTTCAGTAGCTCCATGGCACTGAGGATGGCTTCTACAACGCCTGTTGAGGTCTGGTTGGTGAAAGGCTGAATGGCTTCTCTGAGACGGGCCACATTGTCAGGGTGGAAGTAGTCTGAATAGGTAAGCAAAGTTTGTCCCATGATGTGGGAGAGAGACATGGTGAGGTTACCATCTAAGGAGAGAAACTGCATAATCAACTGTTCCAGTTCAGGCATCGTTGGGTCTGTCTCATTGAAGGTAGAAATGTCCTGGTTGAGCCTGCCAATCTTTGAGGCAACATCGAGCACTGCGGAGACATTAAGCGGGCCATTGCCGAGGAGCAGAGGCAGCAGTGGTTTCAGACCTGCCGACTGTAACAGGTTACCGATGAGGGGAAGCATTACATCAGGGTTAGCGATGTTTTGGTCAGGAAGCATGGAGATTGTTTTGACAAAGCCATCCAGGTACTGTATCAGGTTTATCAGGTAGGCAGACAGCGCATCTCCACCTTTGATTTCTTGTTTCAAAAATGATGCTGCCATATATTTATAGGTGTCACTTAACACATGCTGCAACAGATACACAGATCCTTTGAGACAACTACAGAGGTTGAAGAAAAAGAAAGAAAAGAGAAGACAGGGAACATGTCAGAATTTCAGAAATTGGTATGAGTAATGTGGTAAAACAGTAACAACAATAATTAACACTTCTTCTGGTGTTGTAACTCTGTCTGTACTACAGTATGTTGAATTCTGCATTCGTGCAAAGAGGCTGCCTTTTTTGCCTTGTTTAATCATATCACTAACAATAGCAATCACTTCATATCAACCATTTCATTAAATTAAATTTAATAAAATAGTTAGACATTTTGGGAAATACACTTGTTATTTTGTTCATTAGAATATTGACACCACTCCCACAGCAGTGAATTCATTATTAATATTAAGGTGCAGCCAGTAGTTGGTTAGCTTAGCTTAACACAAAGATTATTTTGGGGTGGGGGGGAAATGAAAGAAATGAAAAGGGAGAGAGAGGGGGAAATGACATGCAGCAAAGGGCCGCAGGTCGGAGTCAACCCCGTACTTCTTAAACTCACTAATTAACACATTACATCTATTTTGTTTAATCTGTACAGAAGCCAAATTGTAAAATGACAATTTGTGGTTTTATTGGGGATTATGTGTCAAACAATTTCTTAGCTGAGTTCAGTGAGTTTTGTCATCACCTTGAGGTTGCCAGGCAACCTAGAAA